>JAOUZG010041737.1:838301-862686 GCA_026289955.1 Argiope argentata
ATATATATATATATATATATATATATATATATATATATATATATATAAGATGAATAAAAAAGAACAGATATGTAAGTGAAAAAGGAGAAATCCGGCTTGATGACTTTTTCAAGGGTCACCATCAAGCAAGGATTCCAACAAAAAGTGGATTTTTTTTTTCTGTAACGAATTAGACTATTGTCTAAAAAATTAGCTCTTTTATGACCCGAAAAATTCCAAATTTTAAAGTAAAAGAGAGGCATCAATTTTAAACATTAAAAAACAAACAAATGACAATTAGAAAAAAGGACAAAAAAAAAGACAGGAATAACAGCATACGCGCTCTCTTAATACATTAGTGTATCTTTATAATTAATAATTAAAATGGCAGTTTATTGTATACCTCTTTTACATTTGTTTCTTTATATATATATAAGAACCATTTCTCATTACGAAATGTTGATTTTATAACAAACGCTGCTTAGAAAAAGCAATAAAAGCCAACGCATTTTTTTTCTTTTAGTTCTAGTAAATATCTAAACACATTACAGAAAATTGTCGCCTTCCAAGACACATTATCGGTTCAGCTTCAAAGCAGTTTCGATCAGCGTTTAATTCTTGTTTGCCCTTTTTGGGGTAAAAAAATGACAAAAATTACGTCAATATATAAATAAAAAAACGTGCAATTCAAACACAGTTGAAAAAGCCGTTGGCAAACGGTATAAAATAGTTTCTGGCATAATAGTCCAAATTTGACGACGGTGTTCTATGCAGTTTGTTTGCACAACGGCCATATGTTATCTATCAGCTCAATCCCTGTAACATTTTAGCTTCGGCCCGCCGAACGTGTTTCCACTCATGCTGAATGAAGACAGCTGGACAAATGTTTTCACACGCAGCCTTTCAAGGGCTAAATGCAGACGAGGGAGAAACACGTCTGAGCCAAAAGAAAACTCTTCCCACTTTCCGAACCTATTTGTTGGGATTTTCTTTTTTTCGTTTTCCTTTCTCAACTGGCGAGTTTGCTCTGTTAAGAAGGATGGTTGACGAGTTAAAAAGGAATGGGGAGGAAAAAACGGGAATTTTTTCTTCTTCTTTTGTACAATTTATTATTCTCTTAGCTACGCAATTCTAAACTTGAATGCCTACAAGTATGAAATAAATTTCTCAAACGCGTGCTTTTTTTATATTTATATGAAACTAGCTCTTAGTGGAAATTTTGATGTGTGTATGTGAGAACTGACAGTCTAAAATGTTATTGGAACCGTATGCATGCATAAATTTTCAACGTCAATTGGAGCAAAACATAGACGTGAATTTTAAGCACCAGTTGGGGTAACGCAATGCAGATTAGAAAATTTTACTTTCAATTCATCTGTTTTATTTTCATTCAAAAGCACTTCTGAAGGAATCAAAAGATCTATTAATTAACAATGTTTAATTTTGAATTTATCATACACTTCAAAAATAAACGGAATCGTTTGAAAGAACCGTTACGTTTAACATCATTAGCGTGGGGGGGATGTTGTGTTATTAAAACCCTTATAAGGGTACTTTTCCGTTTGTCAGGCGCAAACGAACAATCGCGAAAGAAATTTGAGAAAATTTGGCGGAATTCTAAATTATTTGCTAACGGAAACGTGCCACTTTAAGCATATATAAAAAATATATAGCTAACACAAATACAATTTAATTACAAAAACACAAACTGGAACAGTTTTAATGTATAGTTATTTTCGCCAAAAAAATAGTTTGCCACCAAATTTTAGCGAAATGGCATTTCCAATCACAAGGTTTCGATGCCCGTTGCAGCAAATTAACGGAAAATAGAAAAAAAATATCAATAAATGCAGTAATATGGAATGCACTAAAAAATTTAATCGAAAATGATGAAAATAGGCAAAAGAAATAAGTACAGCAAGAAAAAAATCAAGAGAAATGAAAAATTTCATCGAATTTCCTTCAGCCGTTCTGGCGTGATTGAACCCCATCATCCATCCATCCAAACTTTCACATTTATAATAGTAGTATAGGTGATATACCTATGATTACTCAGAATTAAAAACATTACCATGTATATTTTTCTATTATATAAATTTTTAGGAAAAAGTTTATATTTGGCTACCCTTTGATTTTTTTGGTGATTTTTTTACACGCCAAGATTCGGCGGCAGGGGGATTTCGATCGGTAATCCAACAGTAACATTAATGGGGAAAAAAATACAGGGAACCAGAAGTGGTCCTGAAATTTATTGTCATTAGAAGGGGCGCACAAATCTACATTAGAACCATTTTTTTAAAATGTTAACATTGCATTTTATTCGATTTGTGATTGGTAAATAGGGAGTCACCTGAACCATGATAATTGGTTTGTTTTCAGAGTATTGTTTGAAATATTTAATGAAAATTATTATTAAATAGTAGGAAGTATTTATATTATTCTTGACGGTGTAATAATGACAAAAAAAAGGAAACGTAAAGTTTTAACAGCAAATGAGTTAAAAAATATTGTTTGTTCATTTTACTTTTAGTGTCTCCGTTAGTAGCTACACTAATGAATAGTTTTCTGCGTGTTTACTTTTTTATAGTTATGAAAATGTTTCGTCTCTCCGCTAGAAATCAGCTGAATACTTAAGCAATGCACGTGCTAACAATAATTTTTTATTATGTCCAAACATGACGTTATTTTGGGAATGAGATAGACAAAAATCTATAGGCGAAAAATTTAAATTTTATTATCTGCACGAGCACCTCAAAAAATCAGCTTTTAATAACTTGATGTCATCCCATTTACAAAAGCTCTGATTTTAAAAAAAATAAGTTGATGACAACAGCCAATAAAACCTAGAAAAATGTCATTGTGAGCAAGTGATTATATGAAATGAAATAAATAGGAAGTGGGATATTTTAAAAAAAATAAATGCGAGACAGAATTTTTTTAAAATAATTGTTTGCAATACTATGTTCTGACATGATACATTGAAATATGCATAGCAGATTTCATTGTAATTTTCTTCTTCTTTTTTTAGTAACGGTGAATGCAATGACCAGTTAACTGTTTCAACCTCTTCGTATCTAAATTTTCATAAACGCACGCACGCAAACACACGCACACACACATCAGACAGACAGACAGAAATTTTCTGACAATGTGTTTTTGGAACTCAGGCAGGTGTAAACGAGGAGAATCTCGAGTTTGAAGAATATTATTACGTATAGAAGAAAGTAAAAAATAAAAATCGAAATGTGCCACCTCGAATTTTATGTTATCATATGAGAACATTATTATTATTATCTCAATTTATCTATCATTAATGAATTGAAATAGGTTTGAAATAATCATGTGAATATGAGAACAAGCACATGCCGATTATATCGAGAAATGGTACATAGCGGACATTTGTGACAAGTTGTAACTTTTTGTAGGTGTAAGTCACCAAATGGGACAATCATCTTTGATATTTTCTAATAATCCTAAAAATGGAAAAAATAATGCCCCCAAAATGATTAAGTGGCAATATTTTGCCAGTTCATTTTCAAAAGTTCAATAGGAAAACCTCAAATCAACACAGCATCATGTTCTCACACGATAAAAACATTTGAACAACAACAACAAAAAATTAACAACGTTGCTATTAACTTAAACATTTGAATTACAAATTAAATATCTATTTTTAACGAATTTCTTTTGGCGATGAATAGCCAAATGTGAAAATTTTCTAATAATCATAAAAGCTAAAAATTGATGCCTCAAAAGCGATAAATCATCAATGTGTTGCCGAGGCACAACCTTAAAAAAAAACAACAACATGTTCTCACATTAAAAAAAAACCGAAACAACACGCGAAGAAGAACAGTATATGTATATAAATGAAATATTTAACATACGGAAAATATCAAAAGTTCCAGTGTTATTGATCATTTCTATGTTCATTTCAAAAAATTTATAAAAGTAAGAAATCAAAAGCATATGATTTTTTACAAAGACATCTTAAGTAACATATAATGCAATACTTCATTGTAATAATACATCACAAGAATATTTCAGAAAATATTGTTTTTAATAGTCATTTTTTGCAGCATACCTCGGCCATTTTTCAAAGATAGTCTGATTGAATGATTCAATGGATGATTGAATGATTCACTGACATGATTCAAAGGATATTTCATGGCTTATTTTTGAGTACAAATCAAGCAGCTTCATTTTGTGTACAAGATTCAATTGTGAAGAGCCTTTTTTGAGATCCGGGAATGCCCTTTAAGATAAATAATTCTCAAAAATTTGGCAACTTTTCCAGATATTTTCTTTGCAGTTGTCTTTGACACTAGTTTTTCTCTTCGACTTGATTCCTCTTATCACAAAGCAGATCGCCTGCTTTTGTATTTTCTTGCTGCTGAATTCATGTTTTGCAGAGAATTCTGCCAATTTCATCTTTAAGAAAGTCCTTTTTGTACAGATTACTGGAAAGCTGAAAAAAGTGTGGGAGAAAAAAAAGGAAAGTGAGAAAAGAGGAAAAATCATTCATTCAATTGATGATGACGTGTCCATTTTACAACGGAAGAAAGGGTGCAGTAGCTTCTGAAGGTATGAACCTCTGAGCACCCGAGGGCAAAAGTCTGACTTCTAGGTCATATGAGAAGGATGCACACACACTCGCTTGCACAACCCTTTTTTAAGGGGGGCGCAATCACATATCTCACAGACAGTACTCAGAAGAACAGAGTCATAGAACAGAGTCTCCAACCCGCCACGAAGGCACACAGATTAACCATCAGCACTGAATGACCGGACTTCCCCAACAGCAATTAGCGGGAACTGTGGTTGAGTCCTAACGGCCATTAACAGCCACGGTACAACCCTCCCCCGTAGGTAGTACGTTCCGTCATTGATGGGAGGATCCTAACCCTCACCTATTAGTGTACCCATCGGGTTGTCGAGATCCAATCACCAAGCCGGAAGCAAATCATCCCCGATTACGAGGTGCCCCCAGGGGGGAATACTCGGAAGAATAACCATACCTTAACTGAGACTCGAACCGGGGGCGCCCAAATCACGAGGAAAATACGCTACCTCTCTGCCACGATACTTGCATAGTGACATTCGATTTATTGTCTGTTAATAGGTGCATATTAATGTGGTGATAAAAAGTAAAAAAGTTAGTTTTCGTGGTGAAAAAGCATAAAAGTTAGTAAAAGTGGTTTCGTTTCAGACCCAATTGAACAAAGAAAACAAGTAATGTCAGTGGCGTAACAAAAGTAAGTGGCTCCAAATACATAATATGATTTAATTGGTCCCCAGATAACATGAAAACCTCAAAATGTGTGAATAACACATAGAGCAAGGTATTCTGTTTTTGATGCCTTGTCATAAATGCTGTAAAATGTTACATTAACAATATAACATACAGTATTGTTCTGGAAGTCCCGTGTTCGAGTCCCTGTTTGGGAATGGTTGTTCTTCTGTATGTTATCAGTGAAGTGAGTGACTGTGCCCCCCTGTAAAAAGGGGTTGTGCAAGCAAATGTGGTGAGTGTGTAGCGAAGTCGTACTCTTGGCCCTAGTTAGCGCTATTACAAAGAGAGAGAGAGAGAGAGACTTTTCTTTCGGCTTAAATCTGCTGCTGTATCAGCGGGGGGCTTGTCCAATAAAGGCAAGGACTATTAGTAACAACAACAACATACAGTATCCATTGAGCCACTTAAGACTAGAAACCGGGCTTTAAATACAGGAATTTGGACATAGATTTTAACCACTAAAAGATTGTTTCCAGTTAGATAGATCATTGGATGCTATTACACAATGCCCCATAAGACGAAACCAAACAAAAAACCAAACTTTTTGTGAAATTACGCCAAAAGTCCGAAAGGAAAATATATACTTGTTCATTTATATGGCCGGTGTTTTAGAAGGAGATTTACAGATTATATCATCAAAATCTTATAAATATCAAAAAGTTCTCCAGTTTTCGAAATTTTGGTTTTCCAGACGTTTTATAAATTGTATCCAGATCGCCAAGCTCCATTACACATAAGATGACAAGATTTTCTCAAGGTTGTTACATTTCCAGAATTAGCGATTTCAAATGATGCCAAATCACCAACTCCCATTATAATAAAACATTAAAATGGATGTTGGCGGTTGCAATGTTTTAGCAATTTATCGCGGAAATGTAAATATTTTTATTAATTACTACGTATAAGTAAATCAAAGTAACCCTACTCAAAGCTTATACATAGAATCGATTGATTTCAAAAGATTTAGTAATTATAATTAATGCTAAGAACGCATCTATAGGAATACGTTTCTTGTGACCTTTTTTTTTCTCTCGCCATATTTGTGAAAAATAAATTTCTCAAGTTATTTTTCTTCGGAATGCAGATAAATCCATAAAAGAAAATGGCTGCGTAATCGATAAGCCTACAAACACGTTGAGGATGAAAACAAATTTACTCCTTACCGACTGTTTACCAAGATTTAAAAACAACAGCAGCATAAAACTTCTTTATATTAAGATTTATCCCATTTCTTTAAAAATGAAACAGATTAAATAATCACATCAGTTAATTAAATTTTTTAATAGAAAAATAAGACCAAACATGTTTTACAACATAAAGAAATAATAATGAAAGAATGTTATTTCAGAAATAAAATAATAGAATTAATTGAATAAAAAATGAATTAAATTTAAACAATAGATTTGTTGCTTTTTCTTTATGAACTTCAAGTTTTCTAATTCTCATATTTCCTCGACTTAAACAAAAGTCTTACATATCAAATATCTATTTTGATGAAATTTCTATTTACGAATTTTTTATACATGAAATTCTGATAAATTATATCATATCTTTAAATTGAATTCAGATATCATGTAATTTCAGATGACAATGTTTTTCGATTAGTATATAACTTTTATGAAACAAAAATAGCATAAAATGGTTTATAGGACCTTCTGAGGATATAGAATTTCATTTTTGGCATGTTATTAAATTTTGGACACTATATGATCACTAGAAAAGAATTTATCGAAAGTTTAATTAGATTTTTAATTCATTAAAATTAAATGAAAATTTTACATTTCTTTCTCAATAAGTTTTGAGTATATTATTTCATAAAAACAATCTTTATGCCATTTTAAAGTTAAAAATAAATTGCTAATTAAATAATACTAGTTTTTTTTTCATTCGTTTTTTCTGTAATTAATTTAAAAAATACGCTTTTCAAACATTAATGCACTTTTAACCATTTATTCGATTTTATATTTCTCAGTCTTCTGTTTACAATGTATGTAAAGTGAGTATTTATAAACAGTTCGAATAATTAAATTTTTAAAGCAGACAAAATCCTTTCTATGATATATCTAAACATTTTTCCTCGCTGAAAATATTATTCAAATTTATTCTGATGTGTTTTCGGATCAATAAAGATATTCTAAAGAAAATTACATAAAATTCAGAGTACTGTTATATTTTTACTTGGCATAGTGTATTTATTAGGTTATAATGTAAATGCGAAAAATACAATGTATCAAAAATTGAATTTTTAACGAATTCATACGCCTTGTGAATAAAATTACAATATGTTCTCTTTTCCCTAGAAGCTATTTATTTCTTATTTATGACTACATAAAAAGAGTCTTAGACAAAATATTTTCCAATATTATTAAAAGAGAAAATTTTGTGTACGGGAAATCCAACATATCTTTTCAACATTAATAAGACTTCTATTTTATTAAATAACATAAAATGAAAGTATTTGTTATGTTTTATTTTAGGCTTTTTATACCAAAAAATAAAATGCAATTTAACATAATAAATGTGCGAATTTTTCCCAGACATAATTAAATATATGCGAGCTTAAATTTTTCATATCCGTTTTAATAGAGAATTATTTTAATGGATTCTAGATTTGTTAAACAGCAGATAATAGATTAGTCAGTTTCTTTATTGTATAAAATGTTTATATTTCTTAAAACAATATATATATATATATACTAGCATTCCCGCACCCGGCATTGCTCGGGTAATGGAATTAGCGGAGGATAACAGTGCTCCGTGCACTTAGTTACGAAAATCCCCTATAATAATTACTTATCACCTATAATTTTTTCTAGTTTTGGGAGGGTCTCGGGGCACCTGGACTCCTTATATATATGCTCTTGTCCTTAACCCATCCTTATCTGTCCTTAACACATCCTTTTAAAGTATTTTTTTTTTTTTGCAAACTCAGGCCATCCCCATTTCATTATTATACCTATGTTAAGCAAGAACTTCTTTGTGTACAACATTTTTGGGTTTTTTTTGCAGGTGCTAAAATGATTAAGCTGCATGATGAACTGACTCTGGATCAAGCTACATAAAATTGGTCGAGTGAAAAACAGTCTTCTCTTAAATCGATCCCTGCTACTTTTAATGCCTGTTCTTGTGACTTATTAACGGTTATTGCAAAGCAAACTTTTACAGGAAACTGCACTCTTCTAAATTCAAAATGATAGTCCGACTGAATTAGTGGAATGCGGGGTATTAAAACCAACACTTCTCGAGCAAATCCAGTAATTATCGTTGCTTCAATTACATACTTATTAAGTCTAGTCATTCGTAGTCTGGTGTCATTGCATAATTTAGGTGGAGAAATGTTTCGTAGTAGCATTACTGGTGTCCCAACTTTCAAGTGAAGTATGTGAGGTGGAAAACCTGGAATGAATTCATACGACGCGTAATTTTTGCAGGATTGTTTTCAAAATTGATCAGGGTGTGCCAAAGCAATGCCAAATTATACAAAAAAAATTTAGTCTCATTTTTATTCATCAATGGTTAGATTTGTAATGTTGAAGAGGAAAACCCAATAAACGACAAAAAAAAATTTTAAATGCGCAATTTTCTATCAGATTTTTACAATCTTTCACACGGTTTTTAAAAATTTATCGAATTTTATGTAAAAAAATTGATTAAGTTATCTTGAAAAGTTTCGGCGTAATTAAATATTAAAGCGGAATTTCGCCTCTTCGTTAAAAAATTCGCCAAAAAATTCGATTTCGCCACTTTTAAAAATTCCATTTTTTTAATTGTATTGCAGAATACTACATCGTATTGTTTTTCAGGAAACATATTTTCTGTATTTTTCCAGCTAAGCGTCTATTTTACAGAGCCGTTCGAGAAATAGACCCGTCAAAATTGACCTTTTTTTAAAAAAATCGATATTTAAATTTTACGTCCACGTTTCATAAAAAAAATTATACCTCCGTGTTCTACGATAGCAAGTCCATCCGATTCCACTGCGATATTGAGTATAAATTGAACGGACGCGTAACAATCAATTTAAAAAACGCGGTTTTACGGGACGAAACGGGGCGCATAAGCGATCGCTTCTCCGAAAGACCGTGTTTCACTCGGAAAGCAGCATTACAGGTTTAAATGTAACAGAAATTAAGGGGTTTTAATTAATTTCGCCCGAACTAATTGACATTTCGAAAAATAAGCTATCCTATCTTTTAAGTTGGATCAAACTGCAAGTGGTGTGTAAATTATTTTAAAATCGGTTAAGTAGTTTAGAAGTCCATCGCGGACAAACAACGTGACACGTACAAATATTACAAAGAGAGAGAGAGAGAGACGCTTCTTTCGGCTTAAATCTGCTGCTATCAGCGGGGGGGGGGGGGCTTGTCCAATAAAGGCAAGGGCCATTAGTAACAACAACAACATACAGTATCCATTGAGCCACTTAAAACTAGAAACCAGACTTTAAAAACAGGAATTTGGACTTAGACTTTAACCACTAGAAGATTGTTTCCAGTTAGATAGGTCACTGGAAGCTGTTACAAAATGCCCTAAGTAACAAAGCCAAAAAAAAAAAAAAACTTTTTGTGAAAGTAAGCGAAAAATCCGAGAGGAAAATATTTACTTGTTCATTTTTACGGCCTGGGTTTTATTGGCGATTTACAGATTATATCACTAAAATCTTATAAATTGCAAAGATTCCTCCAGTGTTCGAATTTTTGGGTTTTCCAGATGTTTTTCAAATTGTATCAAGATTGCCAAGCTCCATTATACATAAGATGACAAGATTTTCCAAAGAAGGTAACATTTCCAGATTTACTTGGCGATTTTAAATGAGGTCAAATAAACAAGTCCCATTATAATAAAACATTAAAATGGATGTTGACGGTTGCAATGTTTTGGCAATTTATCGCGGAAATGTAAATATTTTTATTAATTACTCCGGATAAATAAATCAAAGCAACCCTACTCAAAGCTTATACATAGAATCGATTGATTTCAAAAGATTTAGTAATTATAATTAATGCTAAGAACGCATCTATAGGAATACGTTTCTAGCAACCTTTTTTACACTCACCATATTTGTGAAAAATAAATTTCTCATATTATTTTTCTTCGGAACGCAGATAAATCCATGAAAGAAAATGGCTGTGTAATCGATAAGCTTAAAAAACACGTTGAGGACGAAAACAAATTTACTCCTTACCGACTGTTTACCAAGATTTAAAAACAACAGCAGCATGAAACTTCGTTATATTAAGATTTATGCCATTTCTTTAAAAATGAAACAGATTAAATAATCACATCAGTTAATTAAATTTTTAAATAGAAAAATAAGACCAAACATGTTTTACAACATAAAGAAATAAGAATGAAAAAAAATGTTATTTCAGATGAAGGATTAAAAGTAAACAAAATAATAGAATTAATTGAATAAAAAATGAATTAAATTTAAACAATAGATTTGTTGTTTTTTCTTTCTGAACTTCAGGTTTTCTAATTCTCATATTTCCTCGACTTAAACAAAAGTCTTACATATCAAATATCTATTTTAATGAAATATCTGTTTACGAATTTTCGATATCGTGAAATTCTGATAGAATATATCAGATCTTTAAATTGAATTCAGCGTATGAAAGATAAAATATCATGTAATTTCAGTTGACAATGTTTTTCGATTAATATATAATTTTTGTGAAACAAAAATAGCACAAAATGGTTTATAGGAGCTTCTGAGGATATAACATTTCATTTTTGGCTTGTAATTATATTTTGGACACTATATGATCACTAGAAAAGAATTTATCGAAAGTCTAATTAGATTTTTAAATCATTAAAATTAATTGAAAATTTTACATTTTTTTCTCAATAAGTACTGAGTATATTATTTCATAAAAACAATCTGCGTGCCATTTTAAAGTAAAAATAAATTACTAATTTAATAATAAAAATTTTCAAATTCATTTTTTCTGTAATTAATATTATAATACACTTTTAAAAGATTAATGCACTTTTAAACATTTATTCGATTTTGTATTGTAAGTCCTCTGTTTACAATGTATGTAAAGTGAATATTTATAAACAGTTCGAATAATTAAATTTTTAAAGCAGATAAAATCCTTTCTATGATATATTTAAACATTTTTCAACAACGAAAATATTATTCAAATTTATTCTGATGTGTTTTCGGATCAATAAAGATATTCTAAAGAACATTACATAAATTTCAGAGTGCTGTTATATTTTTACTTGGCGTAGTGTATTTATTAGGTTATAATGTAAATGCCAGTATACAATGTATCAAAAATTGAATTTTTTACGCATTCCAACGCCTTGTGAATAAAATTATAATATATTCTCTTTTCCCTAGAAGCTATTTATTTCCTATTTATGTCTACATGAAAATAGTCTTAGACAAAATATTTTCCAATATTACTAAAAGAGAAAACTTTGTATACAGAAAATCCAACATATCTTTTTAGCTTTAATAAGACTTGTATTTTATTAAATGACATAAAAGGAAATTATTTGTTATGTTTTATTTTAGGCTCTTTATACCAAAAAATAAAATACAATTTTACATAATAAATGTGCAAATTTTTCCCAGACATAATTAAATATATGCGAGCTTAAATTTTTCATATCCGTTTTAATAGAGAATTATCTTAATGGATTCTAAATTTGTTAAACAGCAGATAATAGACGAGACTGTTTCTTTATTGCATATAATTTTTATATTTCTTAAAATAATATTTTATTTTATTTTCATTTGATTTTTCTTTTTATATGCGTGAAAACGAAAGTAAATGATCGACATTTTATTTTCTACATGATGCGATTTGGTACGTTTTTATATTTAAACGGCCAAAAATGGCGACGTCTATAAACTTAGGCTAGCATCCTGGCATAGGGGTAACGATGTCTTCCTTGTGATCTGGGAGCCATGGTTATTTTTTTGTATTCTATCTGTGATGTGTATGAATGTTCCTCCCTCTAAAAAAGGGTTCTGCAAGCGAATGTGACGCATGAAGTAGGTAAGTCGTACTCTTGGTCTTTATTGCCGTTACTGAAAGAAAAAGAGACGCTCACTCGGCTTAAATTGATGATAGATAACTGTCAGTGGTCTTGTAAAGCTCTATAAGTCACAGACTTAAAGCTCGATAAGTCACAGACAAACTTAATAGAATCATAACTTTGTTATCATTTAGTCGATTAATTAAATTATATTTTAATTCTTCTGCGTGGCTCCATCTAGTAACTAAAATAAAGATTAAAATATACTGTTAGAAGCCTGCGAGCGCCGCGGAATCACACAGAAGTTGGCAGCGTTTGATGAGGAGCTTCACGCCAGCCGAGTTGGTTTGGCGAAAGGAATAGTCTGATAGCCGCTGGATCATACGTGATGTGCTGCGTTGCTTCGCGTGCTTGGCTGTATGAGGGACGGGTAGTTGTAGTTCCGGCAGTTAGTTAGAGTTTCCTCTCGGATGAGAAGCGTCTCGCTGGACTAGCGGATTATTTTTCTCGCTTGTTATTAGTGAGCTGTGTTTTCGTTTGCTGTTAACGTTGTATAATTGAGCTCGCTGTGACTTACTGTTTACTGTGCTATACAATAGCTGTTTTGTAGTCTATTTTTATTGTGCGTAAGGCTTGCATTTACGCTGTAAGTGACTGTTGACTGCCGGATTCTGTTTATCTGAAATTTTACTTTATCAAGTCATCCTGTAAATACTTGTAAATAGCTCTAAATAAATTTGTTTGTGCTGTCCTCAAGTAAAGTCCATTCAATCCGAAACCGCTCCACTAAAATCGTAACAATACTTATAATAATGGATAATGCATTACAAAACATTAAATGAGGAAGAAAAAATTCGGCCCTATGAATATTACGAACAAAAACTTATTTTTCATTTTTAATACTGTAATACAAAGATATTCTTTAAAACATTTAGAATTACATTTATAATCGTCACCGTTTCTTACATTTATTCCTCATATGTTTAATATTTCTAAATAATACAGATTTTACGCTAATTGAGTTTACCATCTCAGGAAATCTAATTGAATAAAACACAACCTCTATTATATTGCTCGTTATTAAATCGTTTGGCTTAGATTCTAACTAAAGTTCATTTGTTTCTATGTTGGAAATATATTTTCATGCTGTCTTGGGTATTTATTTGCATATAACTTTCTCAGAGAGTCAAATATATCAATCTTTATTTAAAAGCTGAATTAAAAAGACGATTTTCAAAAGCTCAATTAAAAGAACAATTCTTTATATTTTATATACTTTAAATAAATTTAACTTGTTCGACATTCATAAAGAAATTTCTCATTCCTTTCTGAATTTTTTAGAAAGTTTTGTACTTTCTTGATAATAATTCATATTTCCATAATTCCTTTTTTTCAATTAGATATTTAATCCAATTTCATATGGATAATGCTGTCTGGAAGAGAGTTTTAAAATTCAATTCAAGATTCTATACTTTTTAAATAAACCAAATACGAACGTTAATAACGGAACATTATACATTAAAGATTTAAATATAGATAGTAAAAAATCAATTTTATGCGCAATAAAACAACGCATTTTTTGAAACTATTTATAATAGAGATATATTTCAACAAAAAAGTAAGTATTCAGGTAGAGTAACAATCATACTAAATGAAGTTGAATTAAAATATTTAATGAAAGCAATAAAAGCTTTTAATTACATGTAATATATGCAAAATTAATGATGTTTTGACTGAGCTGATGATGACGCTGGAAGAATATCACCGTTTTGTAATTTTTAAAAAAGGCTACTAAATTTTTATGAAAAAAAATCACTGCATTTTAAAATGCATAAAGAAAGAGAAGAATGTATTCGTATGCTGACATAAAAAAGGACAAAAAAAAACCTTTTAGGAATAAAAAAATTAATTAGCAGTGATTTAATTTGAATTCAAATAGCAAGAAAATTAAAACTAACATTTTTTCGAAAGAAAATTATGATTTGAATAATTTTTAAGCTAGTGCAATGAAAGTACACATTTTAATAACTATACATTTTTAAAAAGGGTACTAAAGTATCGCAAATTATTTAATAGCGATAATTAATTTTTTCTCATTATATTAATCTGATAAAAATCTACGAAAGAGTCTTGTAGGAATAGTCTGAAAAATTAAAGTGTTAATTAATTAAAGTGTTGTAATTATCATTTAATTTAATTATTCCAGAATAATACTTCAACTTCGAGTATGAATTCACAGAATTTTTTTAGCTTAATTCTATTATAATTATAATATAAAAATTATTAATTAAATCCGAATTATAGAAAAATTAATAAATGTAATAAATTAAAATGATTACACATAGATCATTTTAATATCTAACTTTAAAACTGGATATTACTTTTGAAAATCTTATTAAAATAAAGATCTTTAATAATATTTCATAATTTTATATTTTTTATTGCATCTTGAAGTTGCGATCGTTACAGTATATGACGTGTTCTTTCAATGACTTAAAGAAGATTCTTTATGCATTTGGTTCAACATATGCAGAGTTTTAACCATTTTCACTTCTATTTATATAATAGACAAAACATTATAGTCGTTAAAAATTAGGTTTTATGAGGAATCGCAAAATTTTAGATTTCCCTGGTGCTGAAGATATAATTTTCGAATTTGTACTGACATACATTTATACAGGAGCGAATAAATTCTGGACAACCACATTCGTTTTTTGGAATACATAAAAACTGCTCAGAGATCTTTACATCTTTGACCCATAGTTCTCGAGAAAAATGAGAGAGAAAATGTATGACGTCATATCCGGTTTACGAAATATCTTTATTCGACCCCTGGATCGGGTGTCGGGGTAATATTTCATGGTCAACAAGATCTCCAGGTCTTACCCCTATAGATTTCTTCCTATGAGGCCATACAAAGAAATTGTTACTTCAGAATCCTATTAGCACACATATACTGTACAATACTGTTAGTTTTTAGCGTAGTGGGTTCGGATTGCATGGACTTTACTTGAGGACAGCACAATCAAATTTATTTACAGCTATTTACAGGTATATACAGGATGACTTGAAAAAGGAAAACTTCAAATAAACACAATCCAGCAGTCAACAGTCCCTAACAGCTTAAATGCAAGTCTTGCGCACAATAAGCACAGTTTACAAAACAGCTATCGTATAGCACAGCAACAGTAAATCACAGCGAGCTCAGTAACTCAGTATTAACAGCTAACGCAAACACAGCTCACTAATAACAAACGAAAATCCGCTAGTCCAGCAAAACGCTTCTCTTCTTTGAGAGAGCAACTGTCAACTAACTCACTCCAACTACTCGTCCTTATATAGCCGAAGAAGCGCGTTCACCGAATCTCGTGAAAATTCTCAAAACAACGCGCACAATCCAGCGGCTACTAGACTATTCCTTTCGCCAAACCAATCAAGCTGGCACGAGGCTCCTCGGCAAACGTCGCCATCTTTGGCGAGTTTTCGTGCCGCTCGCCCTCTTGTAACAATATTCATCAATATTAGCGATATTGTTTAATATTGTGGAATAATGTTTAATATCATATAATATCGCATAATATTGTACAACATTATGCTACAGGATATGCCACCTGGGAAATAGACTAAGCCCATTCGTCTCCAGAGTGCATTTACGTTTGTAGACTCTATGATGCTAGAACGTGTAATTAATCCTTGCATAATGCGCAGATTCATGTCTCCATATGCGCGGAGGACATTTCGAACATTTTCCTATTTAAAATTATGCAAGTACTGATGTTCCTTTCTTGAATACATTTTCTCTCGCGTTTTTCTCAAAAACTATGGGTCATAGAGGTTCAGTCCTTTGGACAATTTTTATACATTCCAAACAACGAATCTGGCTGTTCAGACTTTATCCAATCTTTCTGGTACGTCCTGTATATATTGTCCCTTCTAAATATGAATGTAGTATCAAAAAATAAATAATGTAACAAAATGAATTTGTTATGCGCCTTATACAGTATAATAGTAAACTAATAAGAAATTTAGCAATAATTTCATCAAAGAGTATAATGCTTGCCCATTAGTTTGTATATACGTATATAGGTGAATAAGATTATCAAGAAATGTAGTATGATAATTTATGATTCTTATTTCTACGCTTTCACACTGTTTCAAATTTTAGCCATGTCCACTAGTTAAGAGAGAAACATGTGAATAATGAAATCATTGCAATCAGATTGCATTTCAGCATTACGATCCTCCATGGTAAAAGCGCACTCGAGTAAATACAGTGTGGCCATGACGAGTTGGCGGCAAATCTGTAATCCCAGATAGGTGGGGGCATTTGCTGAGAGTTGAAAAGATTAAAAACAGTTCCGAGATACAGCGAACCATGGAGAAATAATAAAGTTCAAATAAATAAAATTTGTTCAACTATACAATTTGTTTCCTCCCTTTCTATAATTAATGAATGGAAATGTGATCTTGCAAGCAATACACTCGACCTATCCAAACGCCACACGGGAAACCTGATGGGAATGCCGAAGAACATTTCAACCTTATTGAACACGAAGGAACAAACAAGACTTAATGATAAAAAGGACCTTCTAGAACAAAGGTATATTGGTCTTTTTACCTTAGTAGAGAACTAAAAGCAAGAGCTTGAATAAAATGTTCTTAATAGAAGGTTTAATAACTGGGATTTTAAAAAGTTCTTCAATGCTAAGAGGCATTCGATTTCTTGACTATCTAAATCTGTTTTCTCGTCATAGCGCACAGGATTTGATCACGTGATTGAAGTTTGGACTCATGGAAGTTTGGACTCATGGAAGTTTGGACTCATGGAAAGATATTTCTAGGGGTTTTAAGTTTAAAGCTTCCTTAGAAAGTAAATCTGCTTTTTCGTTTCCAATATATTCCTGATGAGCACCAATTCAGATAATTTCAACACCAAATTCTACAAATTTTTCTTTTATATGCATTATTATCATGTGAGAACATTATGTTGTTTTCGTTTGAAGTTTTTGAAGCTTCAAAATGAGTAGGCAAAAAATTGCCGATTTATATCTTTTGAGGCATCAGTTTTTCGCTTTTAGGGTTATTAGAAAATAATGGAGAAGGTTGTCACCTTTTACGATTTACCGCGAAAAAAATCTTTTAAAAATAGAAACTTTGTTTGTATTTCAAAAATTTAAATCAATGGCAATGTTTATATATTTTTTTATTGTTAAAATGTCTTTATTGTCTGTGAATAGGATGTCGTAAAGATTTGACGTTTTTGAAGCCACAAATGAACGGATACCAAATTGGCGATATATCGCTTTGGGAGCATCCATTTTCCACTTTCAGGGTTATTAGAAAATAGAAAAAAATGGTAGTTGCATTTAGGGACTTATCAACAACAAAAAGTTACAATTTGGCTTGAATGTCCGCTATATATCCGATTCTCGATATATCGACGCATATGTATTCTGATAGTCCCATGATTGTTTCAAACCTACTTAAATTGGGTAATGATTCTAATTAAGACATACAATGTCTTGAAAATAATAATGTTCTCACATGATGACGTGAAATTTGAGATAGCAGATTTCAGTTTTCTTTTTCATTTTTTAAATGAATTTTTTTTATTTCAACAACTGAATCAAGGAGCATTAAAAATGATCCACAATCATAAATGATCTTTGAGCCTTTTATATTGCTTTAAGCAAAACACCAGAGCATTTCAGATCGCCACCACTTCTACCATATCGACAGTTGCATTGTCATTCAACCTAAAAATGGAAATTTAAAATAGAAATGTTATGCACACCCAAGTTTAATATGCATAAGCTTGCGTGCAAGGACTAAAAATTTGCTTTATTTTTATTATATTTGAAATGCATGCGTTGGCAATAAGCGTTTTAAAAGAAATAAAATACGCTAAGCATACGAAGATATAAAAATATTTTGTCAAATAACTTTATATAAATAAATGAAATAATAGTCAATGCTTCTGTAAATGTCGTTATTATTATGCATTATAAAAGAGAGAAACGAAGCTGGTTCAAGAAAATATTTATTTCTTGTTTATTTCCTAATTCATCAAATTCGCCATATCCGGAAATTCAACAATCTTTTATAATACGGATGTTATTTTATAAAAAATAAATAAACGGGCTGTAAAATAAGACAACGTCAATAACGATAGTGTTAAAACAAATTAAACTATTATTTCACATTAATTTATTCTTCTTTGATATAACATAATCTCGAAATCTTCTGAAGAATTTTCAAGCACCGTTAATCTACCTCGATTATCGCTTAATCAATCAATTTTTGTTATTTAATCTTTCTGCATTTAATAGAAAACATAAACAACTGTTAAGTATTATAAATTTCAGCGGACCTGCAACAAAAATAAAACGAATGTATTAAAATAAAGACGATAACAATGCACGGAAAATGGATGAGTATAAGCACATAGAATGATTAAATTTTAACATCAGGCAAAATCTTGCAAGCAATATACTTAATCGCTTTTTCATCCTTTAAGTCATTATTCAAATTTATTCTGATGTGTTTTGGGATCAATAAAAGTTTCTAGAGTGCATTAATAAAAGTCTGACAGCGATGATGAATTTTTACCTGGCGGGTTATTTTTTATTTAGAGATAATACTAGTGCAAAGTTTGCGATACAATAAATATTAAATTTTAATAAATTCTCATACATTATAAATCGCATGAAAAATATATTCAGTTTTATAAATAAATGAATATCTTAGTGAAGAAGTCCATTATATAGATTTTTTTCAGAGAAATATTTTCTTGAAATGTTAAAAATAATTCAAATAAGAGTAAAACCTTTTGTAATTTTTAATAAAAATGAAAATAAAATTGTAGTAAATGATATTGTAAAATTTAATAATAATTTCAATAAAATCTTTTTATTTCGATTCTTGTTTAGCTTATGCATATATGTTCAGGCATTATAATTTTTTTTTCATCGATGTTTAAGATGCCTAAGATAAATTATTTGTTAGCTTCAAATATTGACAATAACAACAGAATATTTAAATAGCCTTGCACTAGTTCTATTAATTGTGTACATAAACATTTCTTATAGAATGCAGTACCATGATTGCATATTGTAATTAAAGTCACAATCCTGCAGATAGTCGATATTCAAACTGCATTTTTTTTTCGACATTGTAAATTTTCTGTTCTATTCCTTATTAGCCGGTTTTGTCAATCAGTTGGGAACAATGTTCATTTAATATTAAATATCATAAGAACCCCTTTTTGAGAGGAATTTCTTTAGTGTAAGCGGTAGAGACAGTGATCACATCCAATTTTAGTCTCATATTTTTTTTTTATTTACGTGTAGATACGGGACACAGCACAGATATAAAGCAAAAACTCAAAAAAAAAAAAAAAAAAACTATCCAAGCATCGTCCGCTTCCTCGGTCCAAGACCGACTTTTCTTCCCCCTTCGCGTTAGGCAAGCGGGGTTGCAATCAGACATGAGCAGGGTTGCCAAAGTTGTCTAAGGGTCTTACAAATACATTAGGTAATAAATAATTGTTTATAATAATTGTAATAAATAATTGTCTTATAATTGTTTACGATTCTCCCAAAGCGAATATCTCAAGTATCAAATCATTATACCAAAGTTATATAATTTTAATTTCCTTACACCAGTTTCTTTTCTTTGCGCATGCACAATGAATCCATTGAGTCAATTCCCATAGCATCATAAAATTAATGAAAATGTAATTGTTTCTTCATATATTTTCGAACTTTCCAAGGACTATAATTTCTTATTCTTAACTTAAACTACAGAGATTTTTCCGGCGTCCTGCATAGGGATAGCGCGTCTTCTCAGTGATCTGGATACATTTTGGTCTTTATAATCAATCTTTTAGCACACTGTCTTATAATTATTAATTTTTTTAAAAAAAAATAATTAGGATAAAATTTTCCAAACAACTTGTAAGATGAGGAACGGTTAAGATACTATTCCTTTTATATATTTCCCCCGGTATTGATAGTAATAAATATAAATGTCAGTGAATAATTTTATATTTCCTTCACTTGGGAACAACTGAAAAAAAATAATTTCTAGAATATCAATTAACTGCAAGATCTTTGCCACGAAAATAGGATAGTGAAAATGTAAAAAATAAAAGATTATAAATATACTTCTTGTACTGCTCATTTAGATAAATCCGGGATAACTAGTTTTCGACGATTCTACCTTGCTAAGGGGTGAAGCACGGAAGGGTGAAAGCATTTCCTCAATTCTACGGCATTCTTTGTCATGGATTTCTGCCTCATTAAATAATAACTATTTAATTATCTTCATATGAATATCAGATGTCATTGATGACTGTACAATCTTATTTTAATTCGAAATCGCATATTGATTTTATAGCTCATTCAAGATGCAAAAAAGTATCCAAGAGTGGAATAAAGAATATTTTACATTATACTGTAACGTTTTTAAAATAGCGGGTTCGGTTTGAATGGACTTTACTTGAGGACAGCACAAACAAATTTATTTACAGGATGACTTGAGAAAGGAAAATTTCAGCTAAACAAAACAATCCAGCAGTCAACAGTCACTTACAGTGTAAATGCAAGCCTTACGCGCGGTCAAAACAGACTGCAAAACAGATATCGTATAGCACAGCAAACAGTAAATCACAGCGAGCTCAATAATACAACGTTAACAGCAAACCTGAACACAGCTCACTTATAACAAGCGAGAAAAGTAATCAGCTCGCTCAACGAGTCGCTCCTCTTCCGAGAGGAACTGAAAGGTTGCGGAAACCCGTCCCTTATATAGCCGAGCTAGCAATCGAGGTCGCAAAGCTTCGGAAAACACCGTGAGCGAGCCAGCCGCAACCAGAATATTCCTTTCGCCAAGCCAACACGGCTTGCGCCAAGCTCTTCGTCAACCGTCGCCAATCGCTCTCTCCTTCCGCGTGATTTCGTGGAGTTCGCCTGTTTGTAAAATATTATAAAAAAGTTATTCAGATAATCTCAGTTACTAATCCCAAAATGCTATAAAAATTCAATAATAAATAAAAAAAGCGTTGTAACATTAACAAAAATTAACAATTAAATTATTTTTTTTTACAAAATAATTAGGAAAAAATGATTTTGGAAATTTTAAGTTTAGAAACCTTTCATTTTCATTTATCATAATTTAATCATTAGGACCCTTACAGTAAATAATAATTTTACAAACATATTTTGTTGCGATTCAGTATCTTTTTCATGTAATATACGAGATATCCACTGTTTGTATATTTTTTAAATGTAATTATCCCCTCCTTTGATCTTTCCTCTCATTCCTATTTTGAGAAAATAAACGCAATTTGACGCATGCGCAGAGGGTTTAAAAATCCGAGAATGAACAGTAATTATTTAAGTACTTTAGGGCATTTTATCCAAATAAAAAATGCATAACAGCCTCTAACAATTTAGAAACTGGGCCAATCGAAGCAAAAACTCTTTTTAAGTAGTGGCAGTGTTAAAAATTAAATTACTGCTCCTTACAAACTTGTTTCCATAAGATAAGACATTATATCAAAACTTTATAAATTAAAAAAATAATCAATCTCTCTCTATTATCATAAATGAAATCATCTTTATATAATAAGATAATTTATTCCGGTAAGAATCGTATATTCTCCATGTTATTATAAAAAAAGTATAATGAGAAGATAATAACAATATATGAAATTTTGATACTTATAAGTATTAAGATTAATTAAATTTTTATACCACATAAATTTTTTCTAGCGAAATACATTAACACTTTTTTTTTATTCCTCCAAACCCATTATTCAAATTTATTCCAAAGTGTTTTCAAATAAAGATTTTCCGAAGCATGTTGCAAAAGCTTGGCGACGAAGAAGAAATTTTATGCGGCGCATAGTTTTTAATAAAAGATAACCTTAATATAAAGTATAGGATGCATTATAAATTATGAGAAAAATGTATTTTTCTCTTCCCTAAAGCTCTGTGTTTATTTACAGGAGTTTATATGAACGAAGCCGTAAGCAAAATGTTTCGATGAATAATAACGAATATATTTTGCATCAAGTTAAATCAGCGTATCTTTTATATGAAAGACAGTAAATAACTAAAAGGAGAATAAAAATACATGCTCTTTCAAGCATTTAATTTAAAAGCTTTATAAGCAGCATATAGCTTTATATTACTATTGTACTAAATATTATATATGATGAATTATTTTTCTTAAATGACTCATTAAGTTTTTTTATCTTTATTTATTAGCGATACAAATTTACAATATTATATACTAGCCGCCTTTGGCGACCAGTCGGTTCGCCAGTATTAATGCCGACTAAAGGGTTAAATCAATTCTTTTAATGTAACTTGGTCTCTTAATAAGTTTTTCAGCAAAATATTTTTAAGCTTCAAATTTCGATAGTCATGTAATTCACTTATACTATTATGTAGGCCTTAAGCATTCCTATCTTTGAAGTCCGCATCTCTCTCTGATTTTCTATCAGTGCACGTAAAATTCAGTTTTAAATTAAAGTGAAAATGATGAAAGTGCGCTTAATATGAAGAAATTTTTACTCAATCCAAGCATGCCTTTAATAAAACTAAGAACTGAAAGCAAAGTAGTCCGACAGAATTGAAACAATACAGAATATATATTCAATACAGAAATTGAAACAATACAGAATATATATTCAATACAGAAATTGAAACATTATATATTTTTTATAATTTATTAGATCTCAAGGAATTATTTAGCAAAAATTTAACAGGTTAATTGAAACCTTCAGTTTTTAATTTTATTTTTAGATGTATATAAATACTCTGAATAATAGCATATTTTAGGTTAATAAACATATATAAAAAATTATGGTTTAAATTCCTTTGGTCTTATAGATTGATATTTGTAAAATATTCTTAATATTTCAACTCCTAAATAAATAAATAAACATTTCTATCTTCTTCGAATCTGGCTGATTTATTCAGTACTGATCTTCTTCATCAATACTTTCAAGTTTAGAACAATCATCATTTTCATAATCTAGACCAATTATTCTAGAGTAACTCTGATTGGCTTTTTTGATATCTTGATAAAGTGATCTGAAATCGCCAGTTTTTATCGAATAGTTATATGAAACTTTCATAGATCGATCAGCTTTGATGATTGATTTAGTTCATTGGAGTACCACTTTTTTATTTTAAGGACTTACTGTGTCAAGAATATTTTGTTAAATATGATTCACAGAGCAGATGATATATATAAAAAATTAATTCATCAGCATTTTTTCCCTCAATCTACTAATTATATATTTCACTTAGACCAATTGTTGTCTCTCCCCAAAAAATTAAGAAATTAGATGTTGGGCCCCGATTACAGAAGATGCCTTGTAGATGTTAAGTCATATTTGCCTTAAATAAAACTGTTTAATTGAATTAGTAAAATATGTACAGTGAAATATCACAGAAAACGTTTCCATCCATTTATTTTCCAAAAATATCATGTTTCATATTTGTTTCATTTTTTGCAGACACGTACCGGAAATTTTTATGTTTAATTTGGAATGATAGTTGATTTATTTTTTCTCATGTTAGAACATGATATTGCCTTGGTTAGAAAGTTTTGATGTCTCCGAAATAAGCGGGTAAAAAATAGTTTTATATGTTTTTACAAATTTTGCATTGTTAATTATTACGTTTGAAAGAAGTTGTTGTTTGTTTGAAGAAGTTTGAAAGAAGTTTGTTTGAAAGTTTGAAAGAAGATGCGTTTTCAAATAGCTGACCTACTTCTATCAGTATATAATTAATATTACGTATGATTCGTTGAAAGCAGATGCGTTTTTATATCGCATGATTCATTAAAATGCGGAGATAAATTGCAATCACGAAGGCGAATTCTTTGATTTGCAAAAAATATCTACTTCACATAAGTAAAAGTAACAATTAAAAACATGTCTTATTGCTTTAAAAAAATTTTAAAATCACGAATTCAAAAATATGTTACTACTACTGATTATCAATTGCTTTTTGTTAGCCGTTTCTTTGAAATGACGTCATTTTCAAGTACGTTTAAAATTTCTTGCTTTTAAATAATTAATTTCGCTCTCAGAAGATTATCGTT
>JAOUZG010041737.1:888487-899560 GCA_026289955.1 Argiope argentata
ATTTGAAACTGCAAATTTAAAAACGTCTTGAAATTTACGAACATGTAAGAGCTTCTACTAAAATTGTAATTTAAAGCAGCAAATTTAAAACGACTTGAAAACGTCTTAACATTAAAAAACAAACATATACGCATGTAAATAACTAGAACAAGCCGATAAAGTAAACAATATGAACGTCAAATTTGAAGCCATTTACGCACTAATTTTCCTCACAGGTTAAACGCTCATATTTTCACCGAACACTTAGCCTACCTTTCCTCTCAACAGCTCAAACGTCATGAGAACACTTTGTAGCGCCTTCTGCTCTGGGGGGGGGGGCATTTTAATTAGAGATGGAATCATACCAGAAGCACTTCCACTAGGGGTGTTTTACAAGTCGCGAGGAATGTTGCGCCCCCCGTTTGAATTCCGAGATGACAATCCTAGAGGAACAAGCCCCTGAAGGGTAGATAGCTTTGAGTAGAATCAAATCGTTGGGAGTTAGAATCCGGTTGGGAGTGGTTTGGGCTTTGTAAGCTTAATGATACCATGATCTACAACAATAGCTGTCGTGTTTTATTGTGTGATATTATTTTCATAGTTTATCTATCACCTTATTACATAATAAATTCTTATCTGCATTTTAAGTATTTGTATTATTGAAAAGTATTAATTTTATTATTAACCTCTAGCTTACGGGCGGTACAACTGCTGTACCAAGATTTTTTTTACCTTTCCTTACGGGTCGGTACAACTGTTGTACCAGTAACAAGCTTGGATTTCGTCCCCCCACTTGAACTTCCCGGCGAACCGTAATTGCCTCATAAAAATCCCTGCCCTTTTGTGCTATACCCTTCAGGGTCAGGAGATTTCGTCCTGCTGTAGTTATAATCACTGTTGGCGCTAGTCAGTTTTGTGAACCTTGCTTTGGCGACATTTTTTTAAGTAACATTTCTGAGAGGTATGGAATGAGTTTGTAATACTCGATTGAAAACATTATTCTTTTCCACCGTTGCTTAATTTCTAACCATTGTAAATTGTTAATTTTTTAACAATAAAATTTTGTAAATTTATAATAATGTCCGTTTATAATTTTATTTGAATCAAGAATTACTTGAAATTTCATTTCTGATGGAATGGTGTAGTGTAGGTAATCGGTGACCTAGATAAATTGCTACATTTTTCGTCATTCGTCATAGTCCAAAAAAACTAAATTGAACCTACGATTGGGTTTTTTTCTTTCACCCTATCATTATTCTGTTTTACATTGAAAAGTGACACAACACTATTTTGTCTTCATGCCTGCCTCCCCTTCTATGACTGGAATCTCGGGCATATATACTTCGCAGATACTAATGTACTATTCTAACACAGCATTAAAGAATTGACTACTTAAGATTTTTTAACTTTTAAAGTTTAATACTTGAACAAATATTTCAGGCTAAAAATACATTTGGGTTGTGATTTTTAAGCCAACTGTAAGTTTCATCATTATTTTTTATGATTAATGAAAACGGTTGCTTTAATTATTTATAGATAATCATTCGTTAAAAGTTATGATTCTAATTTTAAAATATTGAAAGAGGTTCTTTAAATCTATGATAAATAATAATTGGTAGCTTTTTATGCATTCAAACATCAGAAGAGAAATATTAAAATCTTTATGCCTTCATTTCAATTCACTGAAAAGCTACTAGACATTTGAATTTTTCCAGAAACATTTTTACTCAAATAAAATAGTAGGAATTCTAGATTTAATTTTAAGCATTTCTGAAATATAATCTAAATACTCTGCTTGTACAAATGTTGTAGCTAATTACGAAAGCTGATCATTTAGAATGTTAGCTTTATTCATTAAAGATTTTTTGAAAGTTTTCTTTTTTGATAACTACTTTTCAACATATTATTATATCAATGAAATCTTATGTATCAAATTCTAAACATACCATATCTAATCTTAGTTTGGTTAAATTAACCGTCTTAAATCTGGTGATTAGTTACGTATTAGTAAATTTTTAAGCAGAAAAAAAATCATAAATCAATTATTTATTGCCTACAAAACTCAGCGTACTTTTCAAAAATACTATACTGCTATGACTTATTGAAATTTTCGGGAAAAAATCACTATAAATTATAAGAATCGACAATAAAATAGGGAAACGTCACTAGTGATTTATATTGAAAACCGTCCGAAATATGTTAGGAATAAAAAATGTATTTGTTTTTTATGAGCTCAATATATTAATATTAAAAATTTGAAATTAACAAAATAGCAGACAATCATATATGCTATTTTGCAGATACATTTAACTTACAAAATAGCTAAGAATTGTTTTCTCTATTTTGTGCAAAGAAAATATTTTCAAAAAAAATTAGTTATGAATTTTATACATTATTTATAAATGTTTACATTTAATAAAGATAAATGAGTTAGAAGAAAAACAAAATGAAATTCACGGTGATGTGTTCATGTTTTATAAGAATTAAATTAACACCTTCAGTACGGCTTGAGAAATTTATTTAATCACAAATATGATTGAAAAATTGACAACGATAAATAATTATACCGCAGTTATTCTATTTAAAATTTATTTAATATCATAAAATTTAAGTCATTACTTGTATATATATATAATCAGAAAACTAGTGTTTCAGAAAAAAAAAAAAAAAAAACTGCGATAAAAAGCTTTTTCTAGGGGACCAGACAAAGTAAAACCTCAAAAAAGCAACCCGGTTAAGACGGAGAGGACAGATGACCAACTAGCACTACGGGTGGCCGAAATCGGACAACAATCGCTTTTAAAAAAGGGGGAAAGCATTTGTTATCTTCTTCACAGAATCCCCGTATTCAAAGGAACTTTTTCGAGTTTGGGTTCCCGCAACGTAAAGGTTAAAGATATTAATATAAAGCAAATATATATATTATATATATATTGACTGATATAATGCAAATTTCATTATGACTTCTTAAAAGGATTTTCATTATTCATCTTTTTAATAGCATCATTTCTCCACGTCATTTCTCCATCTAGTAATCAGAGTAAATAATTTATCACAGAAGTTTGACATTTAATAATCAACGATTAAAATTAATAAGCAAATATATCTTTTAGAAATGTTAAATTAAAAATGATTTTTGATAAGATTAATAATTTTTAAACTTGTAATATTATGTAATTAATAAAATAATTACATAAGATTAATTACATTATATGTTTTTTTTTCAAACTGTTTATACATTTTTTATTTTTATAAATAGTTCTAAAAACTTCCAGTAACATTTTTTATTAATTATGAACTCTTAGCATAATATATTCGATGAATTTTCTATATAATATTTAATAACAGAATATCGAGACAGATTTTGCACCCGCAAACTTCCCATTTATATTAATTCTATAAATATAATAACTATTAATTCTAAAAATATAAAATATTAAAAAAAACACGATCCAAATTCTGTCAGGATATCACCCATATAATTGTGAATTATTTGCATTTATTAATTGTATTCATAGGCTAAATTGTATTCATATCGGTTAATAATGAATTCATATTCTAAAAGACAATTTTTTATAAAATAATTTAGCAAAATAAATAAATAAATCTAAATTTTAAGAATTCAGAGATTTTAAGAGTCAGAGGTATTTATAATTCATTTAAGCGAATAATTAATGTGAATTATATAAAAGCAATAGTAAATAGGAATAACTAATTTTTAAAATATATTCACTAGTACATATTTGTGGATTCTAAAGCGGCCCCAAAAAGGGAAAGAAACAAAAGAACAGGGGGGGAAATTAAGGAGAGAGAGAGGAGGAGAGAAATGCCGCAATAACAATAATTAATAATTACATTTCAAATAAATATGAAAGAAAATAATAAGGAATTTCTTTAATAAAAAATAATTTCCTTTATAATTTCAAAAAAAATAAGAGACGCAAATTAAAAACATAAAATCGTTATTGTGAGGTCTTTTGAATCTGCTGAGATTAAGGGCATTCAAATATAAAAGGACTCAGAGATAATAAATTATTATTAATTGTAGTATCTTATTCCTACCACACCAGTGTATATATATTGTTTCAAGAGATAACCTTGAAAATGAGGCAATTAATAAAATTTCAATTGCAAAATTTCTATATGAAGCGTAACTTAAACATTTAACAAGACAGACTTTATTAACATTATTTTGAATCTATTTACACATGTCGGCAGTTTGGCGAATATTTCACGAGCTTGGCGGCAAAAAGGTACCGTATACATATATATATATCATAAATAATTGAATCTAATGGAAGATTAAAGAAAAATAAAACTAAGAAACTTCGTTTTAGAATATATCTAAAATGACATTGGAACAAACTGCATTATAAATGCAATTTAATACAGTAAAATAATCAGAAACTCACAGTTGTCAAGCACAGTTTTTCATTCTTCGTATTAAAGAAAGGACTTACCTAAAACAAAAAGAAAAAAAGTTAATTACTACTGCAAATAAAACTTAGAAAATGTGATTTTCAGCAAGTGATTATATGAAATGAAATAAATAGGAAATGTAGTATTTTTTAAATAACAAATAGTATTTTTTTAAATAACGATCATAAATAAAAGACACAGTATTTTTATGATCGTTTGCAATAACAAAATAACTAATACAATGAAACAATTAAATTAAATTAAAATACATTTAATTTAAATATTTCAAACAAAACTGGCAAAACAAACCTCAAATGTCATGAATCAGGTGACTCGCTATCTACCAATAACAAAACGAATTTTTTTACCCGCAAATTTCGGAGACATCAAAATCTCCTAAACCAAAACACTATGTCTTCGTATGATAAATATGCGAAGAGGAATTTATATATAATTTTATATCAACAGGAAAATTTAAAAAAAAAAACAACAATATTTTTTTAAAAAACGAGTACGTATTTCAGAAATAGCATACTATAGAATATAAGAAATGATGAAACTCGTTATACGAAAACTCGTTCATAAAACCCATTCAAGTACGGATTTTCCTGCAATTATTTGAAAAATTAGTTTTTTCTTCTTAAAATTTCTTAACTGAAAATCGGAAATTCCCCTCTATTTAATTAAAACATCTTCTGTCAGTTTGTAAACATTTACTATTGCAATCCTTCATAAAAACTCTATAGCTCAAAGAAATATCAAATTGGAAGAGTATTATCGGGCTTGGTTTTGAAAAACTCGAATTTGTCCTCAGAAACTGAGAAGTAAAAAGGACGCATAAATAGAGAGGGGGGTGAGAGTTTTATCTCCCCAGCGCATCTTTCGGGTGAAACAATCCGTTATTTGTCACAAGGGAAGAAAATATTCACCAGTATTCTTTCCAATTTTTCCTTTTGCTTTTTTCTACCTAAAATATTTTCTCTGGTATTTTTTACTATTCCCTTTATATATCTGTTCGAATCAAAATGCTTTTTGTTTATTTAGTATTACTAAATTTTTATTTATTTGGAGAGAAATGAATTACTTTAATATAATTTTTGAACGTTTTTAAAGTGATAATGCTTGCTTGCAATTATACATATATAGCTATTCATGAAAGTGAATCAAGTGACATTTCATGCTTGTAATTATAAATATATACCTATTCATGAAAAAGTTGAGGTAGAAAAAGTTTGAGGTAGGGCATATATATATATATATATATATATATATAATTAAAATCTTAATTTCGAAATTTTCATCTTAATTAGCCCATATTAGTTTCAATCTGAAATATTTTCTTATTTTCTGATCTAATTCCCATTATTTATTTACTTAATTCAACACGCGCTCTATAAAACTACTCACTATATCAGAATGGATAAAAATTCCTAATACTTGTCACATTCTTTTAAATATACCTAAAATCTCCTCGCCTAAGTCGATACATGCCAAAGAAATCCCTATCAAAATTTCATTGCATTGTATACTGACGTATTTCTAATAATTCATTCTTTGTAAGTAAATTAAGCTTCCTGTGGCGAAATAAATCGGTTTTAAAACTTCAAAAGTTTCTTATTTTTTGATTGTGCAATTAACCTCTTAACTGTTTTATTTTTTTTCTAACAAATAAGATGACACCTTCTATTTTGGGAATATTTTCTTATTTTGTTTCAAACAGAAATGCATTGAATGCATGACTTATCTATGTATTCGAAGTAATTTTACTATTGAATTATAATCATTATGAATGGTTTATTTTTAGCTTACAGCTATCAAAATTCAATAAATCTATGCACGTACGGCATACGGGCAAAACGGTTAAGTGGTTAATAAAAAATATTTCCACGAAGACTGAATTGAAGACACGGATAGCTAGAAACAATTGCGTTTATTAGCACCAAGCAACTCGCTGGAGAGCAGAATGAAGAACTGAGCAGAACTCAGCTTTTATACCTCTGAAGAACATTCGAGAATCATCTCGCTCGAATGATAAAGAATGTTCTAGAATCATCTCGATTATCTTTAGAGAAATAATAAGATCAATTTTAAATTAAAATTCCAGTCTTTGGACAAAATGCCCTGGCCGGGAATCGAAACAGGGACCAAAGGATTTACAGTCCAATGATCTGCCAATCGAGCCATGGTGAATCATAACAAGTCTTTCTTTTTGCGGCAATATACATTGGCTGTCCATTTTTATCTTGCTCAATAGTTACCGTTTAATCTATTAGCCAGATCGTAGTGATAAGTGAGTTCTTGGTCAGAAAATAGGGTATATTATTTAAGAAGCTACTGATATTGTATCGATTTTGAGAATATTTCAATTATGATTTTTTGGATGGTGAGGGGGGGGGGGGTGAAATGCGCAAGGCAGGTTTATTTTTATTTTTATTTATTTATCGGCCCTTAATGATTATTTAGGGATGGAATACGTAACTCTGAACTGTGTTTGGATGACAACAGCACCGGCCTCCCAACTTTTCTCCCTGCTGTTGTTGTTACTAATGGCACTTGCCATGGACAAGGCCCGCTGATACATCAGCAGATTTTAAGCTGAAGATATGCGCCTCTTATAGCGCCAATTAGGGCCAAGAGTACAACTTCAGCTACACACCCAACACAGTCGCTTGCACAACCTCTTTTTACGGGGGGGGCACAGTTTCACATCTCACAGATAGCACACAGAAGAACAACCATGCCTGAACCGGGACTCGAACCCGGGACTTCCAGAACACGATGAAGACGCGCTCCATAACAGCGCGCATCCATACTACTACGACATAACAGAAAAAAGCTTTATTCTTCGGCAGATTTCATGTACACTTGGCCTTTATACATTGCGATTTTCTGGAGAATAAAGTAAATCGAATCTGCAACTCTCTGATTAGAAGCCAAATTTCTGACGTCCATATCTAAAAGTTTAAATTTGACTTGATAGCATTAAAGTCTTATTTTGAAGCCTAAAATGCTAATTTGAGGCCTACCTATATTTTTGAACCATAATTACGACCTCGGTTTTGAGGGTGGTGGGCTTAAAGTTGAAGACCCGATTCAAGTGAAGGATTTCCGAGTGTCTGACTAGTACACGCTGTGAATTTTCTTCGCTATTATGTAGGAATTAAGAGCCAAAGCGTTAACTCAGCTTCTGATGACAGCTTAAAATTACAAGTAGGCCCCAAAACAGCATCTTGTACTTCAAAATAAAGCTCTAATGCTACCACGTCTAAACTTTTGGATGTAAACATCTGAAATTTGGCTTAGAATCAGAGAGTCGCAGAATCTATATATTCAGTTCTCCAGAAAATCGCAATGTATAAGGACCAAGTGTACATGAAGTCTTTTGAAGATAAAACTTTTTTCTGTTGTGATTTAGTAGTATGGAGAAAAGGTGGAAGTCTTTCGAACATATCTCATGACTACGTATTCCATCCCAAAATAATCATTAAGTGTCAATAAATGAATAAAAATAAACCCTGCTTTGTTTATTTTACTTTACCCCCTCCACCCAAAAAACAAAAATCGAAACATTTTCAAAATTTAAACAATGTCAGTAATTTCTGAAATAATTCACCCTGCAAAGACGCGACGGAATAATCTAATAATCTTTATCAACTTCCGAGAAAATATCGAATTATTTTTGACCGCAGTAGCTGAGGAATTGTGGGAAAGATTAGCAACGAAAAAGTGAGTCAGTAGATGTGGGAGAGGTAATCTGTTCGAGTCGCCAGGATGATGTGTTGACTGTTTTGTTACGAGCTCTATTTTCTATCATTAATTGTTGTGTAATATATTTGTTTTGGACGATGTTATGCTGTCTTGTGTAATGACATCCCAGAGAAAAATTGAAAGATGTCCCAAAACTTGTGATACATCGTTTCGGCTACAGCACAACCCTATTCTCAAACTTCAAAAAATAAATGAAAAAGTTAGAAAATGTATAATACTGCATTCATGCCATATTGGATTGCAATGCTTTAAAATAAATCATGAAGTCGAAAAAAAGTGAAATACTTTAAAACAATTGTTTTGCTTATTATAACATAAACATGTATAATAGATAGCGCGTTGAAATATTTCTTCTATTTTCGCCATGTTTTCTCAAAACTGCTATCTTCAGTTTCATGGCGAGTCAATTTGAAATCAATATTCTAGAAGCCAACGTCATCTGTGCTTCAAGATTTTGAAATGGGATAGGATATCTGTTTTTGATTTTGTGAACGCTGAAATGAATTCTAACAGCAACGGGATATCATGACATTAAGGACTAACATAACTAAATAAAAGTAAGTTGTTTACAGCTTTTCCTATACAATGAATCTAAACTCTTATGGCCTATAACTTGAAATTTTTTTTTTCAAATTTCAAAGTAATGTTTTGAATAAAATAAACAGAAACATCCACATCTTTTTTTTCAACTGCAAAAACTGTTCTTTCAACAACAGATAAAAAAAACGTTCTCCTTTATAGTTTTATGGGGGGGGGAGTAGATATGTACTGTAAACATCTCATGTCACAAACATACAAACACACAAAAAAAATCACCACGATTTTATTTTGTGTATAATTCAAATGTAATGCATACCCTACCCTCAAAAAACTTCTTATGCAAATGCCATCTTGTACACACGCATCAGAAAAATACTTCAAAATGCACCTGAAAACAAATCATAAAATCCAAGTATGCGTTCCCAAAAAAAAAGGGAGAAAATAAAACTCTCGAACCCAGAAGGGAGAGACAAAACAGAAGAGGGGGGGGGAGATAAAAAAAAAACTAAATCCAAGCACAAAGAAGAACGAGAAATAGAAGATCACGATCCCATGTAATGAGATACTCGGGTCTTGCTATTTCCCTTACTTTCAGGGTTACCATACGACTGAAACGCGCGCCAGCTTGGCGAGAAGTGATTTTTTTTTATATACTCACATCGATTTGTTGATCGCTAACACGCCAATCTGTAACGAGCTTTTGCCACTGTTTATTTATTTAACCAACTTTTTTTCTTTTCCAGCGTGCGGTAAAAAGAAGCTAATTTTTATTTCCTTAAGCATTTTTTATCCTCTTTGCAAATAGGGTATTAAGTCGATTTTAGTTTTATTTTATTTTATCAAACGATGGATGATAGTCATGTAGAAGTTACGATAAAGATGAGGGGGGGGGGAGAAGAGAAATAATCGGATAAAAAAAACGCGTCGTTTCCACGCAGCACAATTGATGGTTGTGTCCACCCGTCAATACTAATCTTCAAAAGTAAGAAATAGCAAAGGCTTCTCGCGATTTATTTCAGTTAGGAATTGACTGCGGATAATAATTTATAAGTTTAGGGGTTTAAGTTGGCAATAGCTGATTGGTGTTCCTTTGCCCCTCCATTCTCCCCCCCCCACCAAGGAAGATGTCATCGTAACTCTTATTTGTTTTATTAATTCTCAAAAGAATGCAATTATTTTTGTCAAAAATGGAAGCTGATTTGTGGTTATTCTTCTTATTCATGTTGACAATTGCAAGCAAGCATTCGTAAATTGACATATTCGTACCTGAGGTGCTTTTTTCTTTATTATTTCGTTATGAAATAATATATCACATTTTATTTTGGGTATTGTTATGATTTAAAAGGGATAGATAAATTCTACTTAAAAAAAACATAATGGCATTTTTTTTATCATGTCAGAACATGATGTTGTTTTGGGTAGGTTTTGAGGTTTATTGCGTCAGCAAAAATCCGTAGGCGAAAAATACAAATTTTATTTTATACACGAGCATCTCAAAAAATCAGCTTTTAATAACGCGTTGCCATTCCATTACAAAAGTTCTGATTTAAAAAAATAAGTTATTTACTTCAGCAAATAAAGCCGAGAAAAATGTCATTTTGAGCACGTGATTATATAAAATTAAATAAACAGGAAATGGGATATTGTTTTAAACAATCAATGCGAGACAAAGTTTTTTTGGATCGTTTGCAATACCAAAGTGACTCATTCAATGAAACAATTAAAATGAATAAAAATATAATTTAACCTCTACGAGCACGAGGTGCTTGGCCGTTCAAGAAATGATGTTCTGACATGATACATTGAAATATGCATGGCAGATTTCATTTTAATCTTTATTTATTTATTAATTTCTAAGGATAACAATCAAGACTATTGGCTACTTAAGGCTTGTGAAGATGTATTTTTTAAAAAAAATGATATCTTTATGTTAAAATATGAGTAAAATGAATAGAAAAAATACCCTACCTGGGGAAAAGTGATATTTTTTTTTAACAATCAATGCAAGACAAAGTTTTTTGGATCGTTTGCGATACTAAAGTGACTCATTCGATAAAACGATTAAAATTGCACGAGCATGTGGTGCCTGGCCGTTGAAGAAATGATATTCCGACAGGATACATTGACATATGCATAGCCGATTTCATTTTGATCTTTATTATTATTATTATTACTGTTAGAGGGGAATAATAATGTACCTCATTGTGGAATTACGAGAAAAAAACGGGGCCATTCACCCTTCGATTTTCATATATAGTTTCACAGCGTATTTTGGATTCGCAGAATAAGGAAGAATTTTGAATAGGAGTTTCGATTCGAAAGGAATAATAATAACCGATTCGAAAGAAAGAAAATTTTAATAATCAA
>JAOUZG010041737.1:900259-935098 GCA_026289955.1 Argiope argentata
CACACACACACACACACACACACACACACACACACACACACACACACTGATGCTTTATTATTTGACATTTTTTAGAAAAAGAAACTGCAGAGTTTTTTCTGACAGTACCTGGTTTAAATTCAAAGACATGCAAATGGAATTGGATTTAACTAAAAATGTATAGATGCACTTGCAATAAATTTAGATATTATTGATTCGTAGATATGTTTTCCTAAACAGTTTTTCAGTATAAAATTCTTTCAAATAAATCTCAAAATTGAGAAAAATTGCATGCGGATTCCAGACTAGGCAAGGTGACTAGGGTGAGATAGAGTTGGAAGTAATGGAATTAAAGTACTTTATTTTCCTAGCTGCTAAAATAAAATTAACTAATTAATTTGATGAGTTATCGATCATCTGAACAAGTGAAAATTTTACCATACAATATTAATGAAATTCTTTTATGTTTTATTCTGTTCACTTGGTTTTAAAAATTTTCATAAAAGAATATCTGTTTCAATATTTTTGTGCACAACCGTAAATGATGAGTAGTCTAAAATCATTGTAGAAAAATAAAAATAAATACATTTTCAAAAAATTAATAAAATTACAAACAACAACAACAGTCAAAATATTAATATACTAAAAATATATTTAACAGTGAAATTGGGATGGTGAAATTTATTTCAAAGCAGTCCCATACAGAACCAAAATCACAAAATATCTAAAGCCGCCACTAAGAAAGATCCACCCATCTTCTTTTCCTAAGTTCACCAAATCAGGCAGATAAAGGTAATTGTGACCTGAACAAAGCTTCACTGATACTCATTATACTTAAACATATTCAGGCCATTATTTAGAGAAATGACTTTCATAATGGGATTATTCAAAGGCATTTCTTAGAATTAATCGATGCGACGAATAGGAGTTTTCATTTAAGATGCTTCGATTGCTTTACAATATATTCTTCATATTGGATGGCAGCACGGATCGAAAGAGTTCGAAGAGTTTATTGAAAGTTTTGAAAGCACTTTAAATTTACTTTTATAGAATGATTAAAATTTATTTAATTAGTACTTCAGTTGAAAGTATGATTACTGACTATTATTTCTCATTATAATAATATTTGGTTAAGCATTCATTAGGCAAGTTTTTCATATACTTCACACCCTATACAAGGCAATATCTTCACTAAATCTTTATCCACAGTGTATTAATATTTCATTTTCCCTCTTAAATATACTTACAACGTTTATTTTTCTACTAAGGAATTTTATTTCCTTAAACCGCAATCATTTATTTTTGCAAGTAGCATCATTTGAATTTTTTTTTAAATTGCCCACCAAGATGGTCATTATAAAACCAATATAGTACATTCAGGAGTATCCGGATTGCGATTATCCGGTTTCCATACTATCCGGCCCAGTTTCTTTTTATCGTAATTAAATGAGGAAGGCAAGCCGTTGCTTGGGTAACATTGCCAAACAACAAACTAAACCATTTTATTTTTCATATTTGTGTAATTATTTATCAGTAATAAATCAAATAAGATTGAATCATTTTTCTTAATAATCGGCCCATTATTGACATTAATATTTTGTTTACGTTTCCAGAATGTAAGTTAGGCATTGCAAAATTTTTGTTAAAATGCGTACAATTTATATCCTTTAACTTACTTTTCCTCCTCTACATTCTTAAAACGAACAGTGTAGTATATATAAATATTCTTACGTTTTTAGCGTAGCGGGTTTGGACTGAATGGACTTTATTTGAGGACAGCACAAACAAATTTATTTACAGGTATTTACTAAATGACTTAGAGAAAGTAAAACTTCAGATAAATACAATCCAGCAGTCAACAGTCAAATACCGCTTGTATTACAGCGTAAATGCAAGCCTTACGCACAATAAACACAAAACAGATATCGTATAGCACAAACTGCAAAACAGATATCGTATAGCACAGTAAACAGTAAGTCACAGCGAGCTCAGTAATACAAAGTTAACAGCAAAAGTAAACACGGCTTACTAATAACAAGCGAGAAAAGTAATCCGCCAATCCAGCGAGATGCTTCTCTTCCGAGAGGAAAACTCTAACTGCCGAAATTACGGCAACCCGTCCCTTATATAGCCGAGCAAGCGAGTGTCCCAAAATACGCGAAACACCGAGAGCGATCCAGAGGTTACCAGACTATTCCTTTCGTCAAACCAACCCGGCTGACACGAAGCTCCTCGCCAAACGCCGCCAACCTCGTCGAGCCCCGGCGGCGCTCACCCGCTGGTAACAATACATAAACTACCAGAACAGAGCATTCTACTTTAATTCAACACGATAACGGCAACTGCTTCTGTGATTCACAGCACCATGGCCGCTTTCACAATCTACTTGACTTGAAGTAAAGGGCGGGTCGCTGTGTGAAGGTCTCGGCGTGTGAGCCGAAGGGTTTCAGATTTGAAAGCCGATTCCCCCGAAGACCCATCGTATAAGGGAGTCTATTGCACATTCTATCCGTCAGGCCAAACTTCCTCCCGCTGGTGTGGTGTGGAGAGTGAGGTGCCATCTCGGGTGTCGTCCCCGTCATCTGATCCCAATTCAAAATTAAGAGGTCCGTCCCAAAATAACCTTAGTTTTGCTTTAAAGCGATACGTTAATATACTAATCTAAACTAAATTTGAGATAAATGGTGGACTTTGTACTCAATAAGAAGTAATAGTGAGTTTGAGTATTAAATTTCAGTCTTCTGGCACTGATGGCCAAAAACTGAAGTTCATAGAACTCCAGCCTTTTTGGATTTTTTATTATCTAGCCTGCCCTTCCGCTTTATTAAGCAGGATACTAGACAATGTAGTGCATGACATTTATTGGAATGGTAATTTACACAGGACACTCTTACACTTTTGAAACTCTCAGCCATTTTGTCATTCACCACTTCCTGTACTCGAAGCATCCAAATAAAGTATTGCAATTTGAAGAAAATTTAAACTTCAGATTGTGAACTTTCAGATCTCATGAGCCTGTTTAATACAATTTTTAGCATTATGTCCGTCAGCCTGTTTGTGAATAAGATAAATCGCAGCTACAAACGATAACGCTTTGAGGTACACAAATTAAATTTGATATGTGTCTTTTGCACCAAATTTGTAGGTTTCTGTCAAATTTTGAACGAAGTCCATTTAGAGGAAACCTATCTTACGGGTTGTTCGAATATATTACCATAATAATTACAAAACGAAAAGAATTTAGTTTAGTTCAGTTATATTAACATTCCGTTGTAAAGCAACACTAGGGTTATTTTGGAATAGACTTTTTAATTTTGAACTGCAATCAGATAACGAGGACGACACCTGAGCTGGCTGAGCTTAAACCCTATGGCTCATGAGCTGAGACCTTACCCCCAGGCCATCGGGGCCCAAAAAAACGTAAAGAATTTTAGATGAAAAAAATTTTTCTTGCATATTTGCCATCTAATATGCTGATTTCCAATCAAAATTTAGAATAATCCAGATGTTATGCTTTGTCTCTACATTTAAAGGCATATAAATAAGATAGTTAAAGAACTTGTGTAGATGAAATTCGATGTACAGTTTTAATATCTAAACTGCACCTCTTTGAGGTTGACTCTCTTTCAAAGTTTTAATATGTAAGTACATGCGATAACTTAAGAACACAATGATTAAAATAAATGAAATTTGGCATGCGATTCTGTGATAATAGTTGTAGTTTTGTATCAAATTTTGTTGTCTGACAGAAGAGGCCGAAAATAAATGTTCGATGTTCTAGTAGATTTTACATTAATAGCCTCTATTATAAAGTTTGTTTATCAGGTACTTATCCGTTAGCCAGGATCCAGCGAAAAAATTGTTTCTAATTTCCTCGTGCGACAAAGTATGATGTTTTCCCTTACAAACATAACACAAAGATTGAGATGCGCAGAATTTTACCTGATGAAACGCCAAACAGTTGAAAAATAATGAATTCTTACGGACGATATTTTTTCTAGTTGAAATGTCTGCACTTTTAAATTTATAACATTTCGATAAAGCATGAGAACCATTGCAGTAATGACATTTAGGAAACGAATGTTTGTTAAGGTGTGAAACAGTCTTAACAGCACAATGATTTTTTTTTGGACTACTCGCTTTTCAAAATTATGATCATTTAATATCTCGAGAGACACGCATTTTGAGTTTAAGAACTCCAAAAAAAGATTCTAAAGTATGAAATTCTTCTCCAATCTTTTGTGACCATAGATGGAGCGTTTCAGAATCCATTTTTTCCAATAATAAATGAATGAACCAAATATCTTTAGATGACGCTTTTTCACCAAGCTATTTAAATCCGCGAATAACTTCATCAGAAGTATCAGTTTTCTTAAATTACCTAATCAGCATTTATTACACTAGGTTGTTCTAGGAATGTTCTTACAAGAGATGTGACTATTTGATTTTTCCGATCGTATTAGGATAATAATTTACTCCAAGCCTCATCATATGCTGCTTCTGAAATCTGTATATGCTTAATAATATTAGCTGGCTCGTCCTTTAAGAGTCCTATCAAGTATTGAAGTTTCTGAATGTTGGCCAAAGAAAGATTATAGTGCACCGTCGCAAGATACAAATTTTTAAAATTGAGCCAATCGGTATATTTACGGCTGAAACTAGGAATGTTTAAACGCGGCAATTTGAAGTTCGCCCCAATTGACGTGGGAATAACAATCGAAGCATTTTTACTCAATGCCTCAATAGCAGACTGATACATCACTTTCGTTTCGAATTCGGCGATTTTCGAATCTTGTTCGAGTAAAGCTGCGTCATATTCATCAAATTCTTTATATGTTTGCTCAACTTTCACCAACAGCGTCTTTAATTAAGTAAGGCTTAATTCAGCATTAAAGCCATTTTGTAAACGGGTTAGAGTTGCTTTAGCTCGCTGTTTGAACTTCCTAATATCTGCCTCACCCAATACACTCACTATGAAACTGATAAACAAACTAAAATCAGCACTCTCCACTACATAAATTTTATAAGAGCTTGAAGTACTAGTAGTTTTTACTTAGCAGTGAGAACACCATCCAAAGTCGCAAAATGACGGATAACGTTAATTTCCACTAAATTGCCTCACCTGGGGTACCAAATGATCGTTTGAAATCAAATCAACAAATTTCCAAAAGTTAAAATACGTTTAATTTACATTTTAAAAGAAACTTTTCACAAACTCCTGTAGCAGAGTGCGGTTCAAACTACTGAACATAACAGCCGTTGCCAAATATATGTATTAATTTAAACATTAAATTCGTTGCCAGGTACAATAACATGCATTTAATGATAGAGACAAGAAAAGAACACAAGAAAAAAAAAACTAATGAAAATTACAAATACATCCAACATCAATAGTTTGATACAATACTATAAAAATAGGAACAAAAGGAAATATTCAAACAAATGTATTTATTAACAAATCAATTCATTGTTTTGCTTCGTAATTATTACACCATTCAATCGATAATAGTACTGTTTTACTATTATTATAATAATACAATAATAACAATTACATAAAGTCATCAGTCATTATTGCTTGCATTGTTGGCTCTTAGCTCCGATGATAAATTTATTCTACAGACGACGGAAGAGAAAATGAAAAACCGTCGGACTTTTTTCCTTTCATGTCGCATTTGAAAAAGGATTTTGAATAAGATTTCGGTAAGTGAGTTAGTGAAACAGTATCTTATAAGTTCATAATAAGATTATAAGAGAGGATTTACGTAGGAAGGATTATGGGAAGTTGTACATCGATTCGAATAATGAAAGGGGACATAGAGTGAAATGGAAGTAAAATTTCTGTGATATTCGAATGAAAGTGATTTGGAAGAATTAAATATATTTTAAATCATTATATTTTTTGTTTAAGATTATCAGTTATAATGTGTAATCAAAACTGGACCAAGCGAATAAGTGTAACTAAATGTTTTCTATTGATAAAAATCTTTAAATATTTAAATGGCCTTTACTAATGGGAAAATAATACGGAATATTATCAATATTACGTTTTGATTTCATCTTTTTAAAAATGATTAATGTAATCACCCCTCTACTTGAATCACCCCCTGAGAATCACCCCTCTACTTGGCGATGTTTGCCGAATTTAGAAAAATTCGTCAACTCTCCACGCTTTAGCGTATTGATCCTGGGAGAAATAAAAATCGCCAAGAGGTATAATTTAGGAAGGAAACTTGGCGCCTTGGTGAAAAAGGGGGCGATTCTACGGATCAACCGTAAATTCTTAGGCCATTTAATATTTTGATCAGTATTGTTACGAAAATTCACACAAGAACAATGCGAAAATGCAGACTTTATTGCCTAGGAAAACGTGTATTAAATATAAGCAACACCGGCTACATATTCACAACGAATTAACTCTATTTAATCCGCTAATCTCGGTTACTAGCAAAGATATATAACACACCTCAACGATAGAAAAGACGCTCTTTCAAGCTAAATCAACTAACGTAGCTCGTTTTCCGAATTAATCTGATTCCCCTCCTTAAGCCGTGCCTTTAAATATCGTTCCACTCAAGTGGGCAAACGCAGAAACCACGCGCTCATGCCAAATAACTGAGTAACTTTCTGCAACATTATTAATTAGCTTCTGTTTAATATTTTAGAGTGAAGCAAAAAAAAAAAAAACGTTAGAGACTTCATTACGTCATTAACACACAACGCCAAATCAGTTAAATATGGCCGTCTTCTGTGGTAAACCCCCTTAGAATGGTCTTTTCACGCTCGATTACAATTAATTTTATACAATTATATAATTTACACAAAATTTATAACAGTATTTAATGAACCTAGCTTATCTATATTACTTTTCTTGATTTCCAGAAAATCAGAATAAATAAATTAGTAACCTTGAATTACAAATAGATTTAACGTTGTTCACAAAATGGCTGAATTCCTGAACAAGACTGTTAACGTTGCCATATCCCCAAATTAAATCCCCAATTCAACAAGAGAGTAATTCGTGAGGGAAATTAGTTCTCTTAACATTTTTGATTACCATATTGGCTACATACTGAAAGGGGCACATTAAAGTAGATTTTAAACTACAGGTGTAACGGTAGGAGGGCAAAGAGGGTATACATGCCCTGGGCGCCAGTCTTTGACAAAATACTTTTTTGTGCCACTTTTTAAAGACCTATATGCTGAAGGAACACAAAAGCAGTAATGTATATCCTGACTGTCATTTACTTTGAAAATCAATAATGATAAAAAGAGCGATTTAAAATATTTTTCCCCAAGCGCCATTCATCCTCGCAAGTTCACCGTTTCTATCACAGTAAATATAACCTTTTGTCAAGGGATTTTGCAGGACATAACAGTTCTACAGAAACTGGTACGTGCGTATTATACCGTTTTCGCCAACGATTGCCAATGGTTTAGTAACTCATTGGCTACGGATTTAAATTTGGCGATAAAGATCAACGGATGACACCATTGTCGGATTACCATAATTGGCGGTTTAGCAACTCATAGGCGATGACTTCAAATTTGGCAATAAAGTTGACGGTATAATACGTAAAAACTGTAGAATCTCACTATGCAAGGACGGACACAGAATTTGAGGGGTGGGGGGTAATTTCTGAAATATTGCCAAGAATGTAGGATTGGGTACTAAAATTTATATATTCAAAATGAGATGGGACGTTAATAAAGTTTGACGGTATAATACGTAAGTAACTAGAAACCACTGATAAAAAAACCAAATTAAACGAGACAACGTTATAATTTAGTATTAAGGACGACTAAAAAGCACAAAGAAAAGTTTCGTCAAATTATAAAAATATACTCACGCGCTATATTATCTGTTATAAAAAATTTTGATGGCACCAATCACATGCCATATAGTTTGTCGATTGAAATCATTTAATTGGCAAAATGTCTTTATTGGCTCTTTTTGGTTACCGTAACAATCGACAAGTACCAAAATAATTCTTCTTGAAGTACATGTATTTTATTTAGTATGCATTTCATGTAACTAATTACTCCCTTAACAGATACGATGAGGACCTATATCTTTCATGTAAGAATCACATGTCTGCTATTTAAAACCCTCTGAGGTAAATTTGCTCCAAATCGTATCGTTCGGCAAAATCCAGAATTGGGCATTTACGGACGCGTAGTTGAAATCTAAGGATGGAATTAATTCATGACCAACCACTCATATTGGAAGGATCATTATAAGTTGTTTTTCTTCCCCTTCTTCGCCACGTTTGCGATTATACGCCAATGTTGGCAATCCTGATTATTTTTTATCATGGGAACAAATTATCTTTCTTGACCGGAAGAGCTCCAAAAAACATGGCGCATTTTCATGATTGGCGAATAGGCAAGTTTTGAAAAGCGCGCCAAGCAGGGGGTTAAACTACATTTGAAAAACGCCAAGTTGGCGAAGAAGGGGTTAAACCACACATTAACCGTTATTTTCATTAAATAAATTACCCTGGCTTTTATGACTGAAATCCTTACACTAGCCGGGATTATAGGATTAACAAAAATCACAATTTATAAAAAAAAGTGGGTACTTTTGACAACTGGGCGCAAATCAAAAATCGCCAAAGAAATTTGGCGAAATTCTACCTTGTTTGGCGAATTTTCGCTTTAAAAATCTATGTAATAAATTTGGCGGAATCCTACATTATTTGGCGATTTTTCGCTTGCGCTGATCTAATGGAAAAATACTAAAAAGTACTGTTAGAAATATATATAAGGATACAAAGACGCGACAACGAACAATTTTCGTGACAGAACAGATAACATTTCAACAACCGCACAGTAGCTTATCCCAACACAAGCAAGTCCGAAACATTTGATGCATTTGTAGAATAAGCTATCCTTTACCCACCGTGCGTTGATCCGTCCTCAACTTAATCCATCATTATTACACAAACTCAGAGTCGAGACATGAGGTGAATCCACGCAGGAAACATGCAAATGCAGATCTATGATCGGGTTTCGGGGTTTAATATCTAGATACACAGCGGATATGGAATAGATATGGATGCATCTGCAAACAAGACGGAATAACGCCGTGAAAGGGGGTGAATATCTCCTGCTCTGATACCTGGTAGGTTTGAACTGGAATGGATGATGAGAAGGTCAGCTCTCTGAATATTTCAAAACTGATTTTATTCGGAAAGTAATAGCAACCTAACTTTGATTTGCAATGATACAGATAGTAGGGGAATAGATTTCTAACAGTTTGAATTAGAAGCATATGTCATATTAGAGCTTCCGAATATTTTTCATTTCATGTATTTGGAGTAGGATTGGATTAGCAACTTTTAACAGTTATATCCAATCAGTTGAGGATCCCTTTTTAGTACAATACGGTCACATAGAAACACCTCCTTTCCTTTCTTCATTTTTATTTATATTTTTAGTATTTATATTATACTAAATCTTCGAGAGAGATATTTCCCAAATTATCTTGAGAATTCTCTGATACAGGGATTCTCAAAAGGTGGGTCGTGAGCCCCAGGGGGGTCGCGAGATGTATAAGAAAAATTTAAAGAAAAATTATTTATTGCTGTAGTTTTCATTAAAAAAGAGTACACATAAAGCTTTTAATACACATAGAAGTTAGTTTTCGTGTTCTATTAGTTAATGGGATACATGAGCTTGTTTGGAATTAATCAATTTTTAATGCCTGGAATGAGCTTAGTAACACACAAAACAATGTCATTTACCAGTGTCTAACGATTTCATGATTTTGTTTTAAATTTATTATATGGAAAATCCTTATTCATAGTTGTAATGTGTAGAAAATGACATCAAAGTGTTTAATGCTGTTATGGACAGTTCTGGGTATTCCTTTTTAATACATATCCAATATTTGTCGACATAAGCTTTGTTAAAAGTTACTTTAGCTGACTGATCATTTGAAATCTCTATCAGTTGATCAGAGTTCAACTAATTTAACTCTGTCTAAAGTTTGATCAGAGTTGATGACAGACACTTAGCTCAGCTTTTGTTATGCCCTCCTCATTGAACGGATTGACTATTCACACAGCCACACTCATATCCTTAGCTGGAATGTAAACTGTTCAATCAAAGTTTCGAGAGGAGATGATACTAGTAAGGAGAAAGATGAAATGTCAAGGGATGTGGCGCCAATACCCAACACATGCTCTACGAACTCTTGGGTACGTGTTAACTTTTTATAACCTCTGCCTAAACTTTAGACAGAGTTAAAAATTTGCGGGGAGGTCACCAAAATACTTAAGTCTAAAAAGGGGGTCGAAATATCTAAAAGTTTAAGAGCTCCTGCTCTAATAAAAATACCACACACTTGAATATTATATTGTGGATTTTAGATATGATCGTGAATGCCAAAAGTACTCACATTTTTATTTTCAATCAGCACGAGGGTTGCGTGTTTAAATATTGTAAGGATAAATGATATTTGAGCACAAATCGCTAATAAGTGATTGATATACTAGAAAAATCGAATACATACTCAGAAAGTCTATTTTTTCAGCTGATTCAAGCCAATTTATGACATAAAACTATAATTGTAGTTAGAAGATAATACAAAGTTTCATTTATTGAAATTATTGTATTTTTGAATCAACGCCTTTTACATGCACTCGAAAGTACAGACCGACAGACGGTTAAATCATTGACAGATTTATCGCCAAATTTTATATACATTAACGTCATAAATTCGGAAGCTGTATAGCACATGCTATCTATGTAATTTGTTTCATAATAATCATCACATTCATTTGAACTCGCGAAAATCTGATGCAAATTCTCAAAATTGATAGTTTGCTATGACATAGTGACCTTTGGGCTATAAGGTTCCAGGTTCCAGACCTATTCCACCGACGGTTGATCCGAAGAGAATATCACCCCCTTGGCGCAATTTTTCAAAATTTCGTTTCAAAATCGCCAAATTCCCGCATTCTTGCGTCTTATCAACCGGAAGAAGATATCCCACAACGACAACATCAGGTTGCCATATTTGACGCTAAATATCCTTAGCGAAAAGGGGTGATGCTCTCTCCTGTCGCACCCCAACGACAATATAAGCGGATCTGGAATTTACTGAATCTATTGGGGCCAAACATTTTCCCACTGGTAAGGTGCGGACGTTTGGAGAGGGAGTGCAAATTTAGTAACCGTACTCGTTGTATGACCACGGTTGAAAAATATGTTCCGTTCCAAAATATCTCTAGTATTGCATTCAAACTGGACATTAACGTAACTAAATTAAGTTGGTCCATTAGTTTGGCATGAAATTGAAAAATAAGGAAAAAAAAAGCTAATGACATTTCTTATTGTTTTCACAGACAGGTATTCTGTTTAGTATCTGTGTGGGTTATAAAACACCTAAAAAGTGAATTATTACAATACTGAGAAATTTAGAAGATAGAGGAATCCAGTTATTCACGTTTGAATAACATTATGTTGTAATGGCTTTGGTCTCTATTAGAAAGGTTTATATTCATAAAATAAACAGAACATGTGTGTGGTTAAATGAAGCAATGGAAACCGTTTGATTTTCAACACAAAAGCTTTATTGCTGCAATTAATTATATGCGTTAATAAAAATTAATCGTTTAAATTACATTTATTAGTAAAAATTAATTGTTAAAATTACATTTATTAGTAAAAATTAATCGTTAAAATTAGTTACATTAATGTTATAAAGTGCTCAAAGCAATGCAAAATTTGTTTGTGGTCAAATTGGAATTAAAAAGACAATTTTTTTAAATTTTCCAAAAAAGGGGTAAAATACACTTTTGGGTATTCGTTTAGCCCCAAATTTAATAATATATATGAGAGAGACACATTTTTTTCTGCCAGTACCTGATTTAAATTCAAATTCAAAGATATGCAAATGGAATTGGATTTAACTAAAAATGTATAAATGCACTCGCAATAAAGTTAGGAAAACATATCTACAAATCAATAATAAAATCAATAATTCAAATAAATCTCAAAATTGAGAAAAGTTGCATGCGGATTCCAGACAAGGCAAGGTCACTAGGGTGAGAGAGAGTTGGAAGTAATGGAATTAAAGTACTTTATTTTTCTCGTTGCCAAAATAAAATTTATTAATTAATTTGATGAGTTATCTATCATCTACACACACGCACTATTTATTAGGATAAGGGAATTAGGAATATTTTTGAAACACATTCTTTGATGAAAGAATACAAACGCCTACATTCAGCAAAAAGTATCCCATTAATATTCCACTCTGCTTTTCCTAACAATCTCCGTGCTCATCGCATAAAGACGCTCTTTATACATACATATTTATTCAACGGCCGACAGTCAAATGCAAACATTTTTCAAAAGAAACAAAAATTCAATTTTCTCCATAAAAATGGTCTTTAGTCCACCAATTAGGTGTAATGAGTCATGAATTGAGTCTTTATCGTGTCCGTAGACTTTAATCGGGCAAAAATTAAGAAAAAAAAAAGAGGGAGGGGGGCAACCGCTTCTGATGGATAGTGGCAGAAGATTTGGCAGTGCGTGACTGAAAAAAAAGTACCCCTGGTGGGAGGGAGCAAACGATTATCCATCCAAACGATCTAAAAAATAAAACGGGAGTGATTAATGAAACCCAAGATCCAGAAGAGAGGATTCATTGACTTTCCCCTCACGCCATGCGACGTCTAGAGGATTTTTAAGCATAAAAACTGGTTAAAAAAGGAATGACCTTAATAATAGTATAAATGTTACTTGTCCTATAATCATTCATCTTGCACTAGGGTCACTGATCCTGCAAGAAACTAGGGAGGATCATGATAGTTAGCTGAAAATGTAATAAAACTGAAAAGAATAGGAAAAAGATACATGAGATATTATTAACTGGATTCTGAAGTGGTGAAGAGTTGGATTTTTATGAGACTCTAGCTGCCTTTAGCGACCACACGGCTCATCGGAAATAATGATTCCGTTCAGTTTCATGTTCATTGTTTCCTCTTCAATGTATTTTTTAAACATCAATCCATGATCAATATTTAAAAAATAATGTTAATGGTTTTATATTTGTTCTCTGTTATTGCGTAAGTGAATTTTCTTAATATCGTTGAGTCCCATGACGTCATAGCATCATCGAAGACGTATCTGTACGAGTTATTTGCTTTCTAATTGCACGTTGGTTTTCACGTTGTCGGTAACTGCAATATCTAATTTTTCATTTTGGTTTTGCAGATATTAAAGAGAATCTTCCTTCTTCCGTTTTCAACAATGGAAGATATTTATGCGATTAAATTGTTTATGAAATAATCCAAAGGGTTTACATTTCAGACTATGTAATAATAAAATATGTAAATAAAAAATATGCAATTTTTTTATTTACACTTAAATCCAAAAAAAAAAAAATACCATGACTAATTAATAGGTATCATTAAAATGATATATATATTTTAAAAATCTTAAAGCTTGGTAAAAAATATTACTTTTGTGGAAGAATAGTTTCGTAGTTATTGCAAAAAATATGAAAATCACTTTTAATTAAAATTTTTTTATTAAAATTTCGAAAGAAAATCAATATTTCCAATTTCATAATTTTAATTTTCTACTAAATTTGGCAACTTCCGGAAATATATGTCTAAAGAATGCCAATTCTCACTTAGCTTTGATAATCCTTAGCTAAAACGGGAAATTAAATATGAGACATCTAAATAGTTTGAAATGATGCGTTTAAAAGTTTTGATTAAAATTAGCAAAATTAGGCGAAAGTGTACATTTTCCATGATAAGTTTTGGATTCGTTACTGCAGAAAAATAATTTTTACAACATTTCAAAATTTAACAAAAAAAAAATCTTTTGAATGATACTAATTTAGTTTCTGCAAATGTTTCTGTCTTAGAAGATATTTTTAAATAAACTTTATAAAAGCAATTTTGTCTTTGTAAATGATAAAAAAATCCTTTTAACTGTTGCTGCTAGTATTTCATCGTATTTTTTATTTCCCTTAATGACGATCCAGAGATGAAAGATTCGGTCTATTTCTGGATATTGAATGGGTTTCAATTTAAAACATTCTTTCAATGAAATCTTTGAATGGTGCTGTAATTGCAGCTGACATTTAACTTCAGAAGTAAGGAATGATCATGAAAAAAAATTATGATGGCACTCTTTAAAACATTTTCGCACAAATCCTCATTTGGTTTGACTTTTTGATTTCAAATGGTGCACGCTAATTTTTGTTCCTATTTATTAGACAGAAATATTTTAACATAAAAAAATATGATAAGTTTAACTTAATGAACGTAACTGTATAAGTCTTCAAAAATAATATGCTCTAATTGACAATCAAATTTGGAGTTTAAAAATACTTTAATGTGTAAATTATTAAGATTTAGATATGTGCAAGTGATTAATCTGACATTTTAACCAACTTGTAATACTAGCTAATATCCGGTTTACAAAGGCGATTAACAAAAATTAAAAAAAAATCTAACAAATAATATAAGTAACATTCAACTTTACATATATTTGCACAAGTTAAAAAAAATCTGAATATGATTTAAACTATGTTATTTCTAACAACAATAAAAACAAATAACACTATTGTAATTAGCAAACAATATTAAATAAATTACAGTATCAAAAAAATTACAATACTAAATGAAATAAAACAATATTAAATAATTTGGTCTAAATGACTATTAAATCTCAAAGTTAAAAGCATTTGAATGTGCAATTTATTAAGGTTAAGTTAGGTAAAAAAGATTCACTTAACATTTTATGAAACTATTAATTCTATATAATAGTCGATTAGCAAAATAATAATAATAATAATAATCTACCAAATAATATAAATAAAGACATATCAGATTCACCAAACCACTTGTAGGAACACGAAATAAACCATAAAACTGAATGACCGGACCGCAGGAACAGCAACAATGGTACTGGCGGGATCTGTGGTTGAGTCCTAAGGACGATCACCGGTCAAGGTACAACCATTCCCTTAGGAAGTGCGCCCCGTCATCATGGGAGGAGCCTCATTCCCACCTATTAGTGTACATCCCGATATGCCGATATCCAACCACCATGACGGAAGCATCTCATTCTGATTTCGAAGCCCCCTCCCCCCGGGGAATATATAAGTAGAACAACTTAAAATATAATTGTAGAGCTTTAAAAATTTGAATATGATTTAAATTTGACCATTTCTAACAAAACATTAAAAAACATTCTTGCAGTTAAATAGCAATATCAAATGAATTGAAATGTTTCATAATTAAAATTTCTTTCATCATTAGAGAAAAATTTAATTTAATTATTAAATAAAATAAAACTAACGATTAATGTTGCTATAAAAAACCGAATTAACTAACTAAATAAAAGAATAAGAAAGAAAAAAAATATTTCGGACAGCGAAATAATATATTTTAATAAAATCAGAATATAAAATAGATTCCCAATTTATAAAGACAAAGCGCATTTCATGGTTATCATGTAAGGATAAATTAATTTCGTTCTAAAACTCACATAAACAATCGAACGAAAGTTATAATCGAATTTGTAAATGGCTTCATAGCAAACACTAATAAGTCATGAAATATAAATTGAAGAAATGGTTTCTGATTTCTAATCGAATGCAGGAATCAAATAATTAACTAAAGTAATATGACCCTTTCGATTTCCATATTTGCACAAATAAAACGTTCATCAACTGAATTAAATCTTTTAAACCCCAAAGCACAATAAACGCTTTTACAAAAAAAAAGTTCACAAACAGAAAGTTATCGTTAAGCATAATTTGATATAAAAAGCAAATAATCTCTTTCCAATTTTTCCCTGCTGTCATTCAAGCAATAGTGTTAAAAATCTTTAATAACTGGAATAATTAAATATGCTTTCCTTGTAATCGAATTTAGTTGAATTATTTTTCAAGAAATGGAAATTGAGTGTTCTTTAATATCATTTTTTTTCTTTTTGTTCCGCAAATTAAAAAGTCTTTTGAGAAGCTGCATTCAGATATAAAAATTCCTGGACTTTAGTATTTCCATTTTGATGAACTGTTAAAAAACAATGATTATCAACAAGAAAAAAAAATTTTTTTCGTGGAAACTATTATTAATATAGCTTTTTAACTAATGTTTGAGAAAAATTGCAAAAGATATGTTTTGTTGTTTTTAACGCAGAAATATAATTTTATTAGAAATAGAAAGGATTTCTAATCGCAAATTTGTAATTATTTTCTTGAAGTCGATTTTTTTGCTTCAATTTTGCTGTTTCATATTCTGAATAATAAAAAATTTAATTTTGAGGGTGAATTTCTTAGAAAAGTAAAAGAAAGCATTTCATTAGAAAAGTAAAAACATATATATATTTATATACATACAAATTGGCTAAGAATAGCATTTAAATAAATTTAATAAAAATTAAGTCCAGTTTTATAAATTAGTAAAGAGCAATAATCTAACATTAAAAATATTATATTAATAAACAGTTAATGATTTAAATTTTTATTTCACCACTAAACAAAATTTATAACAAATTAACAGCAATTAGAAAAAAAAATGCATTAAAATTCTCATGCAATATTTAAAATTAGAAATACATCGCATTTTAAATATAGCGTAAAAATATTGTACATAGTAAAAACAAAAAAAAGAAAGATGAAAAAAATATTCCGAGCAACACATTTTTTTAACTCGAAACAAAAGTAAAATATAAAATGAGTTCCCAATTTATAAGAGTAAAGCATATTTTTATTTTATCCATGCAAGATTTTATTTAATATCATAAATATTTAATATTGTTTAATTTTGAAATTACAATTATAAAAATAATACGGAATTTTTAAATTAAATGTTTCACTTACAATAAAAAATAGTGTAACAAATACGAAATTGAAATTTAATTCAATAATTAGATTGAAAATCCATCATTATAAATACTTAAATAATTTATTAGCATCGAAAATATAAAGAGTAAATAAAATTTCAAAAATATAAGTAATTATTAAATCGATCGTAAAATTCCAACGCTACAAAATAAAATAAATCGTTAAATATAAGCACTTTGTACCGTTTGTCACTTTATTGTAAAATGTCATAAATTATTTTATGTCTAAAGTAATATTTTATTAAAGGTTTCAAAACAGCGTAAAAGAATTTACTTTTTAAAATGTAAAAATGTTTATAAATCGGATTAAAACACAAGGAGTTTATAAATATATTAAAGTTTTTGAAACCAAATACGTCTAAAAATGAATTATTTATCGTTTTCAAAATAAGTTCCGAAAGGCTCATGGGAAATGTATCCGGAGTTCCAAAAGTTAAAAGAACAAACAAATACAAGCGAATAAACCTCAAAACTTTATAAAAGCATTTTATAAATTTTGAAATTCTAACAAAAAATGTTATAAGCATTCGGTTTTTAAGAATTACATTAAAATAATTGTTTTAAATGTCTTTTGGAGCTTTATCAAAAATATCCTTTAAATATTCCACGCCAAAAGTGAATTTTATATGTGATATAATAATATAATACGATTATCATAGCAGATAAAAATTTTAAATCTAATGTAATATTTTTTCATTTTAATCGCTAACTTTACCCCTCTAAATATTAATCCTTTAATACCACTTTACCAGACTAGTTTGCTCACTTTTCAAAATTGAATATATTTTGAAAGGGCTTGCGTAACTCGGTAAAAACAATAAAAGTGCTTAAATATAAGTTTAAAAAAATTATCGCAGTCTAATTTGAATCCTAAACTGTTATATAAAAACACAAATCAATATCATTTTCTATTAGTTATGTATATGCAGTTATTGTAATATAATTAAACTCAATTTTTAATAAATATTTAAAAAAAATGCAATTGAATTATTATCTTATTTATAGTTGTTATATTTTTAATGATCATGCAGTTGTCGTATTTAATTAAATATAAACACAAGAAATTTTTTTTGATAAATTTAGGATTTTCAGACCTGTTTGAATCCAAAAAGAAGTAATATAAAAAATAATTTATTACAATAAATTCCTACTTCAGTTAAAAAAGAAAAATTTTATTTCAGTTACTTTTTAATGAATAATTATGATTAATATAAATACGTATAAAAATACAACTTAATTATAATACTAAGCTGCAAAATAGAAAGCGAATTTCCAATCAATATTCCCTCCTCTTTTCTATATATATAGTGTTCGAACTCGCAGCCGAAGGAATGCGAATCCAACGCCATACCAACCAGACTATACCGGCCTGATCTATAATAAAATAAATGATCACTATAAATAAATGATCAAAAAATTATACTAGCGTTGAATTTTCAACGCCTATTGTGACAATGCAAAATATGTGATTTTTCTACACCAGTTGAGGAATACAGTGCAGATAATGAATTTTTAATTTTCTTTATTCAGTATTATTTTAATTCGAAAGTACTTCAAAATAAATAAAAAAAGTAGATTAAATAACGATGATTAATTTTAACTGCATCAAACATTATGAAAATAAACAAAATCGTTTAAAATAATCGGTCGAAAACGTCTTCAGCCTAACCTCATTAGTGTAGGGAACAACAAACTGAATTCTTTAATTATTTTGAGGAGGGGAAATTGAATACTTTTGTCGAGAAAGTTTTTAATTAATTAGTAAAAAATTAATGGATTCATATTTGAAAAAAAAAAAAACTATATTGGAATCAAATGTCATCCACTACAAGTTTAAAAACATTTACTTGAACTTGATTGGATGAATAAAAACTATTTTATTAACGATTGAAAATTTCAGCAAGATTATATATATATGGAGAGTGTGAGCGAATTGTAGGAATTAAAAAAAAGTTGATACGAATATAAATATTAGATATATACATTTAAAAGCTCGAATTTTTTGCATTATGTTATTGAGAAAAACCAATTTTCAAATAAAATCATCAAAATTTTTGAAATATAAACAATTTTCAATTGAGATATTTCATCTTCAAAATAACTTTTTAAACTATTCTTCAAGGTTTAGAATATCCGAGAGAAAATTCTTAATATATATATACCTTAACTACCACGCTCTTCTCTGGAAACTCAATTTCGTCTTTCTTTCCACTTCGCCATTTTTTTTTTCTTTTTCTTTCTTTCTTTTTTCATTTTGCTCGAAATACACATTTACTTTTTTCCTCCGGAGAGGCAACAACTCCGAAATGTCAGATTCTGTTAAAAAAGATTATACACTACACCGATCGAAACAGATATCGAACTTTTGGAGGCAATTTGCGTTTCCGCTGAATCCTCCATTTGTATTCTTCCCGATTTGTTTTACTTTAGATTTTTATTACCCTTATTTATTTTCTCTTTTCGAGATTTGCATTTTTTCTATTTATTTCCTCTTAGATTTGTAGGATTCGTTTCGTTCCTTGTTTCGCGTTTTATTTTAAATTTGACTCGGGTCCTGTTTGTTTGTTTCTTTTGTTAAACGGGAATTGAATTTTTTTTTAAAATATTCACTTTGTTACGAGGAGTTACGTTTGAAGTTGCAGAGGTACAAGTCATCCGTTTAACTTTTTTTCTTTTATTTTTTGAACTGAAGGATCAATTGAAAAAGGTTTTGAAATAAGAATTGGAATTATTTAATGATCATCCAAACAGAACTCATCTTTTATTTATTAAATTTTTTTCTCTAGTCGCTTTTGACGACCAGCTTGTTCAATGGGAATAAAGGAAATGTTAAAATGCGATTGAATTTTGTATACGAGACCTAATGATTCTTCATATCAAGTACAAGGACGAGTCAAATGAAAATGAGCCAATGCGATTATATCATTGGCTCATTTTCATTTGACTCGTTGAGACATTTATCCCATTGACAAACGATTTGCCTGTATCATAAAACTCCTTGGGCTGCTGATTCAAATAGTCTGAAACCGACTCCTTCACGGCGTCGTCCGACATTAATCTAGCACTATTGAGATGTTTTTAAAGTTCCTGCAATTGTGAGTCCCATGGTGATAAATCTGGTCTGTATGGAGGATGTTGCAGCGTTTTCTACTGGAACTTTTCCAGTTTTGTCTTCATCACATCATCCACATGGGGACGGGCATTGTCGTATAGCAAGATCACGTTCATCTCTTAACCGTTTGCTCCAACGTTTCACAGTGGCCAATGAGGCTTTATGTTCACCGTACCGGCAGACATACGGCTAATTGCTTGTTGGGAAAAGCCTTCAGTTATCAAAAACTTGCCCACAACACACTATTCCTCTTTTGGAAAGTTCATTATGTCACGCTACCGTCTTTAATCCAGTGTATGAACGCCTTTAAGAACTGGAACTTCACACTTTCGTAAGTGAGGAATGTCTCTGTGCTACGGATGTGCGTCGCAGTTGAGGGGCCGAATCATTCTTGCGCAGGGGTTGGGGGTAGGGGTGGCTCGCTTTCATTTGAATCGCCCTCATATTTTTATGTAAGAAGTTATGATAAACATTAAACACGTTGCATTTTATTCAGTTACATCTTAATTCTGTTTAGTGGGCAAATCAAGGCAAGTCGTATAACACTATAGTGTCTTTACGAAGCATAATTAACCAACAATCAATTTTCTAACTGTGCGTTGTCTTTCTAACTGTAACTTCGCTTGTTATTCCTCTTGTAAACTGGTCAAATACCAAACGGACTATTCCCCCCACCCCCACCCCCTGAGATTTCAGCAATAGAAGAAAAAAAAACTGAACGGTTAAATATTTGACGGGACAATGAAAACGTATTGAATTTCATAGCAATACCGAAAATATTGAAATTTGCTTTTAAGAAAGCGATAACATTTAAAAAAAAATGATGTTTTTAATAAAATCATTAAAAAGATTTAATTTTTTTTAACTACGTTAAAAGTTAATTTTAAGTAATAGCTAATTTTTCAACATTTATTGCAGGCCCGCCCTCCAAAACATTCTTTATTTTTTAACTAAAATTAAAAAAAAAAAACAGAAATATACATTTCCATTCTCCAAACCGTATTTATAACAAACCTCGTAGCAAAAACAGCATATTCTTTACATATCAACAAATAGACAAATGATATAACGAACGTTTTTTGATGATTTCTAAATAATACAATACATTTGCTATGATAAATAATGTAGTAAATTTGAAGTATGGTAATACATTCAAATAACATGGCACCAAGCTCACATACAATGCATGCCATACACACATACTAACATACTGGTTTATTATAATGTTTTGTGACGTCACGTCCTTTTGTTACTTTGCAATTAGAGAAGTTGATTTCAAAATTTACCTCTTGATTGGATTATACCTTCTAGGAGCATTTAAATAATATATGTAGCTGCACCCCTTGAACTTCCAAAACCAATATTTTCTTTTATTGATTTTAATCGCTATATAGTCATTTTTTAGAAATAAATTTAGACAAGCTGAAATAACAAAACATTTAAATGAATAACAAAAGTCATTTTTAAATTGCTAAAATTTTAGTATTTTTTTATAAAAATATTTTAAAGTTATTCTAAGCGAAGTGGTAAAAAACACCACACACTCATTTTTACATAATTATCTGCTCGGACAATTTTTAAATTATGAAGGAGCAAATTTTAAAATTATGCCGGGTTATTAGATGGGAAGTGGGTAGCGCATGCACAGAAAGTGATTCATTTATGGTTGCCACAATTTCATAAGACAGATTCAGACATTCCATCTTTGGCTATAAATTGCCGTTTTGGCGTCCCTGAATATTTTTTTTTTTGCTGCGTATCGTATTAAAATGATGGATATTTACGCATGGAAATAAGGTAAAATTAAAAAAATATCAACGTACCTAAATTTGGAAAATTATAGAAAAGGAATGGCAATTAAAATGAAAAAAGATGCAATCGCACATCAGAAAGAGCAAAAAATCATTTTCCTGCCAAATTCTATAAAAGCATGCACAGTAAGAATTAACACAATAAAGTGGCTTGTTGTGGTCCGGGAGGCATATAAACTAACCTTACATTGATAGGAACCTTACAAAAATTTAAGCCCGCTGATTGGTTGGACTCATCCTACGTCAGGACCTGTGATGTCAACTGATATATCTGTGTACTAATAGCGATCCTTTGTTCTTTTTTTTGACATAACTACTTAATACATATTATTTTTTCATTCTTTTTCAAATGTCTGTGTTTTCGGAGACTAAACTTCCAACTTCATTTTGTAGTGAAGTTGAATTATATGCACAGAATGCAATTACTGTTCGCAGCGATGTGAAAAATTTAGAATTTTTAAGAGACAAAATAATATAATAATAAATTCCCATTTTTCTAACAACGAATATTTCTTCATGGAAGATTTAAAATAATTTGTATAATTTTTCCAAAATTTATTTTTCAGGGAAATTAAGCATTTAAAAACTTATCTTATTTTCAATTGAAAAAAATCTGGTGCCAATTTTTTTTAGGCCATTCCTTTTTCTCAAATTCGGAAGTTGAAAGGGAAGCCATCTTTCATTTACCAAAATTTTTTATTTTCATTCGGAAAAATTTCAAGGATTTTTAAAGGAATTCTTGTTTTTTTTTTTTTTTTGTTTCTGAAATAAACTGTTTACAAGGAATTTTTTTAGAAACCAAAATTGCTACATAAACGTTAATTTGGGGCAAATATTATAAATTCTGTTGTGTTTTTTACAGATATAGCTCAAGAATATAGAGCAGATAAAAAGCAGCAGAATTTGAAGCTTATAACAGCTGGCTATTCAATTTTTTTTAAATTTGAATGTGTGTGTTTTTTAATTCACGCAAAAAAAAAAATCGAGTTCGCTAATTTTCATAATAGAGGGCGCCATGATGTAATTTTAATTCGTTTCCAAAAGACGGTTAATTATAAATGTTTACCAGTGAATAAAATAAATGATACAAAGAAACATATTTTAATTGATGCAGAGGAATTTTTTGTTCACAATGTCTTGTTTGAATTGACGAACACGAATTCCAATCCGCGTTCGTCAATTTTCCGAATTTCGCTATCCATTTGTAGCATTCTTCAAAAATTTTCACATCACTGCGTCAAAAGATTTGTTTTGGAGTAAATGATTCCACTTCATTATAAAATGGCCGGAAGATTTGTTTCCAAAAACAGAGACATTTCATAAAGATTGAGAAAAAGAAACTGTATGAATGTTTTATGTCTAAGACCAGAGAAACACTGCGCTAATCCTTAAACATCACATTTCATGACGTAGGATGAGTCCAACCAATCAGCGGGCTTAAATTTTTGTATGGTACCTATCAATGTAAGGTTAGTTTATATGCGTCCTTGCCCTTGGCTGAACATCCTTTAGCCTTTAAGCGCATGCGCTGCCTATTTGCAGGCTTATAACTCACCGAATGTATGACCGGTATTATCATAAATACTAAAAATTGAAATCTGCTATGCATATTTCAATATATCATGTCAGAACAGAATTTCTTGAACAAGCAATCACTGAAAAAGTTTTACTTAATTAAACAATCTAATCTACTTTTAACAAGATTTTTTATTAATGTTTGAAGAACAACAACAAAAAATAGAACATTTTGTAAATGCATGGATAAATCAAACTATTTAAACCATTTTTTAAATAGATTTTCATTTAAGTTTGAAAAAAGCTTTCAATCAAGTTAAAAAAGCTGAAACAATCATCCCACCAAAAAGTTTCAAATTGAAAGATTAAAAATATCTTTATTTCGAAATTGCAGCCATTTACTAATATTTTGGAATCTTCCAAGGCATATTTTTGAGAAAGTTGAAATTTAAAATATCAATTCCTTGTCCAAGCATTTTTGTCGACGCCAAAACTTCACCCCATTTAACTATCGTTGAAGCACCACGTGCTCGTGCAAGTTAAATTATATTTTTATGCATTTTAATGGTTTCACATATGTTTTTACATATGTGAAAAATTTTTGGTCTTACAAAGAAAAAACTTTTTAAGACAAGAACATGCTTTTTTTAAGCATTCTACAAAAAAAAAAAAAAGTCTTGAATTTATTGTTCAAAAAATATCACATTTTCTACTTATTTCATTTTATATAATCACATACTCAAAATCATATTTTTCTAAGTTTTATTTGCCGTAGTCATTAACTTAGTTTTTTAAATCAGAGCTTTTGTAAACGCAACGGCAACGGGTTATTAAAAGCCGATTTTTTGAGATGTTGTGCAGATAATAAAATTTGAATTTATTGTCCACGCTTTTTTGTTGACGCCAGAAACCTCATATCCAAAACAACATCACGTTCTGATAATAATAAGCAACGAAATACAAAAATTACAAAAATAATTAATAATATTAAAGTAATGTCCCGAAATTTTAATGACATTTTTATATGAAGACCCTTGATTATACGATCGCTACAAGTTAAAATTTTCTGAAAAAAAAAACTAGAGACATGTAGGCCCCCAGCGTTGCATGGTCCTTAGGCAGTTGCCTACTTCTAGTATTAATCAAACCGGTGCCGAATCTAAATCCAATGTCCAGCTTGAGTTATTATACAAGTTGCAGTATATGAACAGTATACGGCTTAACAACATTATTTTACCAAATATGACTCATACCATTATGGGTTCATCTTGTGAATTATCTGGGTTTACGAACGCCATGTTTTCAAATTTCGAATTCAAAACAAATTTTATTCTTCTGCTCATTGAATTTAAAACATCGATTCAGACAAAATTCAAACTCTAAGTTTTTCATCGTTTCTCCATCAGTAAACATTGCCAACCGAACTCTCAAATCATTATCTACATTTGCAAATCTTTTGTACCATTTACAACAACACTCGAATGGAATTTGTTTATTCACTTTTAGAATAAGTACACTGTATTTGTTTATATCACTTCTCGGCCAATTCGTAAACATGGCATGCCCCTCCCCCCATTTCTTTTCTTTTCTTTCATGATTCGACGAGATAAATATGTACATTTCTTTTCCCATCAAATATTTCAAGTCCTCTCGGTTTATTTACAAATCGCGACGATGTTTTTAAAGCTGTATTCCGAGAATATTTTCTTTTTACCATGTAATGTTTCTCTGCAAATGGAGTTGGAAATAATTAAGTATTTTTGTCGCCAATTGGCATTTGATATAATGCGAAATTATAAGAGATTCTGGTTAGTTGAAATATTCTGGTTTTAAATTATTTGTTTATGCTATGCATATATATTGGGCCATTCCAAATTTCTGTATTTTTTTATGTACGAGTAAATAGATTTTATAAAAAATGAAAAAACAGTTTAATATAAATAAAAATAACTAACTTGTAAATAGAATAATCATAATAAAAGCATTAAAAATATATATATGTATCAGATATGAATCAGACTTGAATAAAAACTTCGTAAAACCAAACATAAAGACCGAGAGGTTAAATAGTATTGATTAATTGAACATTAAAATGACTAATTTTATATGATAAATACTCAAAAAAAATGTTTTCAAAAGATTTTAAAATTATTAAATAAAACAGAATTAATCGGTTTCAAGCTTGATAAAATTCGCTTTCGACCAATTTAACAAGTGATTTTTTAAAAAAAAATCATAAAACGATTAAAGAATACAAAAACAATTCAGTTAGTTCACGCAAACATGATGATTATTTCTCCAAATAAAATGAATGTAAATAGAAATTAAAATATTTAACTCCCAATAGTTTAATTTTTATTTAAAAACTTCCCAAAAAATCTATCGAATTTCTTTACTTAAGCTTTTAAAGAAAGATAACAGATGATTAGAAAACATCATTTTGTTATTTTAAACGTAACTTATCGGTTTGTTTATATCATAACCTTTCGGTTTCTTTAACAATAATATATTTTTTGTAGAATATAAACTTTTTTTCTTATTTCTAGTCGAATATGATGACTAATAAGTTCATCAGGCTTAGTGGTTTCTAAAATTTTCAATCAAATATTTTATATAATTTTCAATCAAATATTTATATAATTTTCAATCAAATATTTACATTATTTTCAATCAAATATTTATATAATTTTCAATCAAATGTTTATATAATTTTCAATCAAATAATTCTATAATTTCAATCAAATATTTATATGTTTTTAAATAAAATCTATTTTTTTGCATTTCTAATAAAATCTATTACACATTAAATAGTTTTCTTAACAAAGCATTTTTAAACTTTAATATTTATAAATTTAAAAAAAAAGACTTAATATGTCTTCCGAATTTTTTGTTAAATCGTATAAAATCTGTACTTAGTGGACATTTTGTGAAGAAAAAGAATGGAAATTTTTTACCTTCAATTATTACACAAGCTTTTTTCGTGAATCTCGGCGGTTTTTAATACAACGAGAAAAAGCAAAACTGTTTAACATTAAATTTCTCTATGCACTACAGAATATTTTTCACAATTTATATAATAATTAAGGATTTTTTCGATAAAAATTTCTTATTTAATAAAACATTAAGTACATGAAAAAATAAGATAATGTATAAACGATATGAACGATAATGAAGAAAGACATTTTAAACATCAATTAATTTACATTAAAGAGAACCAGTGTTTAAAATTGAACGAACTTTTTTTAAAAAAAATCCTCTTTTCTTACTTATGAAGTTAAACTTTAAACGTAAATATAATAAACTAGTCGTTTAATCGTAAATATAATGTGTTTAAATTATATTTCAATTAGAAACCTATTCAATACAGAAAAATAGAGCATAACTTCATTATTAACAATCGAAATAATTCAAATGGAAATATTAATAGCAATAAAAATTTTCATTCGCAACAATGACAATATTGCAGTGAAACATTTTAAATAATTGTTTTAAAAGTTAATTACATTTAGCTTAAATCATTTTTTAGTAAATAAATTAACATAACTGAAATGATAACATTTTAAAATTTTAAAACAACATAGTTATTTTTATCTTTAAAAAAATTTGGAAGTTATCGCTGAATAATGCTTAAATATTTCTTAATTTTTAATTAATTAAAACTCCACTTAAAATTTCACAAACAATGCTCAGAGATTCTCAATCTCACACTCTGTATGTGTTGTTCAGTTTGGCATTTTCAGGCCAAACGGTTTCATTTTTGCAACGATCTGACCAACGCATACAAATGAAATACTGACACATGCGCAAACATAAAAAAAAGACCCACACATACGTTCATCATTATTATTAGTAAAAAAAATGTGAATCACAGAATTTTTATTTTCAAGTTTGTAGCAATAGAATTAACAAGCACGATCGAAAGTTTCATGGAAAAACTAAAACAATTTTTATTCAGTTTTAATAATGAAATTTAGTGTTAAAAATAATTTTAAAAATATTTTTTTAAAAAAATACAGGTAGAATTTGCAGATCAGGCACTTTTTCCGCTAGCCCGGTGCCAGTGAAAAATCGCCAAATGATGTTGAATTCCGCCAAATTTCTTACAGCGATTTTAAAATGAAAAATCGCCAAATAATGTATAATTCCGCCAAATGGCGATTCCGGGGCGATTTTTCGTGGGCGCCCTGCTAACGGAAAAGTACAGCAGATCAATTAAATCCCTATATTTAAAAAGACATTTTTTTTCGGATTTAAAACGATATAGAAAATAGCTTTGCGCGATGATGCTTCCGGAAATTAACGTGAGAAAATACCAACATTTCTGTAAATTTTTAATTACTTGAAGATTTTTAAATACTCTCTCCAAAGTGTACATTTCTAAGCTTCCAAATTATAATGGTAACGAATTTTGTAATTCTAGATGAAACATTTTATCCTATAAATGCGCGCCAACACATTTTTTAAAATTACTAAACAGAAATTCTTGAAATGATATGAACTATCTTTCAATTCAATTCAATACAGCTAAACTAATCTTCACAAATTACCGTTGAAATATTTTTAACTGATTAAACAAAGAATATATTAATGAACTGTTAGATTATTTAGTTAAAACTATTTCACAAGCAAACGACGAAAAATTATTTTAATTATGCAATGAGTAATTAATATCGCTTTTAAGCATTTGCTGCAAAGAAATATTTCAAAATAGAAATATTTCAAATATCATCATCTATAATCGGCTTATAATTCAATTATGAGATCGGCTGATAGTTATTACAAAATTATATAATATTAAGTTTCAGCAGCTTCATATTATTTCACCCTAAAAAATACTTCTCTAATACAGTATAATCGTTATTAACATTAAAACTAAAATTTTTAGTAGCGAAAGAATGTAAAATAAAAATTATTTTTAAGTTAATTAATTATAGATTAGTCGTTCTTTTGACGCTTTTCTCTGAAATTATGCTAATAATTCGATAATTCTCAACATTAATTCAAGATAAAAGAATTCAAGGTATTTTATTAAAACTTATTAGGATTTTTTCAAATGATATTAGAAGGATTAAAATGTAAATTTGCTGCTAATTAAGAAGATTGTTATAAACCATTACCAATTTTAATTACTATATATGATTCAAGTCAAAATATTTGTAAATGCAATATGAATTCTTATCAGGAAGAGTTCCGTTGAAACTGGGCCAATTATTACTGGGTAATATTTTAATTTTTTTACATGCAAAATATACTATAAAAATAATCACCAAAAAATCGAATTCAAAATTTTGTCATTTTTTCAAATTTTAGTCTTATAAGCATCTGAAAAACATTCTTGCTATCCGTTTTGGATACCGTTTGTAGGCCAGTCTAATTCTCTCCGTTTTGGACACGATAACTAAAAACAATCAGCTGCGTAGGTGAAATTTGGAATGTGGTCTTTAAACAAAATATTATGATTTACATCGCAAACGAACGAATTATATCGAAACGCGGAACGAAATCTATTCAAAGGAAATGTGTACAAATGAATATCATAACTACAAAGCATAAAGGGCTAGATAAATAAAACTTGGCAACAGGTTTCACCCCTTAACAGGTTTGCCCCGTATGCCATACGCACTTCGATTTATTGAATTTCGATAGCTTTAAGCTAAAAATAAACCACTCATAATGATTATAATTCAATAGTAAAATTACTTCGAATGCATAGATGTCATGTATTCCATGGATTTCCATTTGAAACAAGATAAGAAAATATTTCTAAAATAGGAGGTGTCATCTTATTAACCAGTAAAGAAAATAAACCAGTTAAATGGTTAATATATGCTTCTAAGATGTGAATCCATGTGAAATTTGAAACAAAATTTGCTATTAAGATGACCATTTGCCAATCTATAGTTTAACATGCATGCAAATGCAAAGGCAGTAACTCAAAAACAGAACAAAACTGATAAATGAAATTTGAATTGTGATAATGCGAATAGAAATCATTCCGATGGTCCTAGAATGTGAATAGAGATTTCCTAGATTTCTAAAAGACAGTTGAACGTTGATTCTCTAGCAATACGTATTTTCTCCTTGTGCGATTAGAATGTTTTCCTTCTTTATATAACTAGGATAACGAAAGAGTAGAAGAGAGATATTTAGATAGTTCGTTTTTTGTCTTAAAAATTCGTAAAAAATGGATTCGTTATGTTATTTCTAGTTTTTTCATCACGTAACCTAAATGCTCATCGAAAAAAATATATAAAATTTAGATTTTTCTTCGCGTTAATAGTACTTTAAATTAAATCTAGATTTTTTACAGAATTAAGTAAATATATCGCTTACTTTCTTGAAATAAGCGTTTCTAATAATAATTTGTTCTGAGAATAAAAATTTAACCTCACTAATTAATATGTTTCATTATTTTTTGTATTATTATCGATAGAAATTTGTAATGCCAAACATAATGGGAAAAATCGGGAATTTTAGAAGTTATTTCCAGTAATAACTTTGTTGTCCCAGGATTCTTATCGTTTTATATTATCGTGCACAAAACATTTAATAGTTGTTTAATAGTTTTTATAAGATGTTTAAATATTTTTGAAAATTAATTAAATGAGGAAAAAAAATTATGTGATAAAAAATCCACATCAAAATTCTATGGTAAAATAAATCCATATCAAAATTATATAGTAAAAAAACCCATAACAAAATTATATTGTAAAAAAAATCCGTATAAGTGAAAAATAATGTTTTGAATTTTAAAACGTAAAAATTAATTTTATTCTGTAATATTTTCAGGCGTTATCGCAAATAAACGCTATTTTTTTATTTATACTTAAATTCAAATGAAATTTTCAACAAACAAACAAACAAACTTAGAGGTGCATATTTCCCTCCACGACAGCTCCAAATTGCATATTTGCGAAGTTTGCTGTCAAACGTACACAAACACATACCACGCCATTTTTAGGTTTTCTCTTACTAAAATTCTATGCAACATTTGACAACATACTTCTGACGGTCGATGGAGAATGAAATTGTTCATTGTTGAAAAAGTCTGCCACGATTAAATACAGATACTATAAAATGAAAAATAAGAATTATAGAAACAAATGATTAATATCCAAGTATACCGTAAAAAGTAATTGATAATGCTTTATTTAACAGTTCAATGTAGATGTACATCTTCGTTCTAAAACTTTATAATTCATATAATTTGGATTTTTTTACAAATTTATTTATTTGACAATCAGGCAAATGGCATTTTTAAATCGGCCAAACTATTTTCAACCTAAGCATCCTAATCCACGAAGCTGAAAACTCTTTAAAAGTCAATTCTTATCTATTTAATTTATTTTTACTTGAAATTAATATTTAACTGTCAACAATTAAAATCACGACAGTTGCCAAACAAATGTTTAGACACAGTAATAAAACCCTGTATGAAGTATTTAATTAAGGACAAAATATAAAAACTTTTCTCGGCAAGTTTGGAGGCAAAGGTATATTCTTTTTCAACTAAATTACTCAACTAAATTGCTTTCAATTCTTGATAAAAACAATTAAATATTAAATTTTGAATTTAAATGTACATAATGAATTTATTTCTATCAAGCAATCCCGTATTTATTACAAAATAAATAATGTTTCGTCATCAAATATGCATAATACAATTAATAAACAAAAATAGAATTGCTTTGCTACAAAGGTTATATTATTAAAGCAAAACAGAAATTTTTAAACAAATCCAAAGTCTTGTATCGTTTGGTAAGAACTAAACCTTTATCTTTGTTTTTTAAACATATTTGAAGAAGTTAATTATCGTTTGCAATTGTTCTTTTTTCAATTCAATCCAAAGAATATAGTTTTACGGTAGGAAGTAGGAATTTATCGCTTGGCTTTTCAATTCAATTGTAGAGAGAGAATTTACAGCTTTTCTGAAATAATATTGGAATTACGGTCTTGTCCCTTGCGACTCTGAATATTTCAACTATAACTATTAATTGGAATAAAATAAATTTATCATCCGTGTTTTTTAAAGATATTGTCACTTCTTGCGAACCATCGCAACAATCTTTCTATAAGGAATGTACTTAAAACAATAGATTGGCTCATGGAAATAAGCGTAATTCAATAAAAATAAAAGGTAAATGTTCCACTAATACGCATTTTTTTATGAAATATTTAAAACAATATAACAATAAGAATTCCATAATTCATTTCCTCGAGCATAAAAAAAAATATAAAGCCCCAAAAAATCCTTAAAGAGCAAAAAAAAAAAAAAACCAGCAAACGATGTTATTAGATAAAAATCTAATAATTAAAATTAATATTTGAATACTTCTGTAGATAATTTTTTCTTTAATAGCAAAATATTTTTCCGGACGATTTTTTAAATCTGAATTAGAGAACCATTTTAGAAACATATTTTTCGAATTAATTCTTATTTCAAATTAATCCGTATTACTTCACTAATGTTTACAAAATATTATTTGAATAATAAAATGTGTAAAATAATAAGTAAATTAAATAATAGATTTATTTTGTATAAAACTAATTAATATAAGAAAGCCTGGATTAATTTCAGAAAAAAATAAATTCTAAAGCTGACAGCAAAATATTTGTTATCGGTAACACATAATATACAATTTTATTTCGATACCTTATTCAGATGCTTGGCCTTTTGTAATGTTACATTGCTAACTAAAACAGACATTAGTCAGAAATTCAAAATTAAATGGCCAATATTCAAAACTAAGAGACTTTATCGTTCCGCCGGTCTTGTTTCGAACAGCTAGAATCAGAAATTTTAAAAAAAATGAGTAGATATGACATTTAGAAAGCAGAAACTTTTTTCATTAAAATCTATTATGTAGTATATTTCGGTATAAATTTCTAAAATAAAAGATTAGAGAATTGGAAAAAGAAAATTTCTAAAAACAATTCCAACCAATAACACGCACGAGCTATATTAAAACTTGGCGAGGATTATGCTAATTAGTTTGAAAAGTTCCATTCACATGTTAATTACTCTTTTATAATGCTTACAATAATTATTCATCTGTTAATTATCTTGAAGTAATCTGCTAATTAGCACTATACAGCCGAATTCTAACTTTCGTTAAGGATCTAATTATTATTTATACATTTATTATCCTTATTCATTATACTTATGTTATTTTTTTAATGTTTCTAAATAAAAGTAAGAAAAGTTTAAGAAAAAGGTAAGATTGTTAGTATGAAGGCTAAAAAGGGAGGAATGTTGAACTGTATTGTGTGTGTGTGAGTGTGTGGTTTACAATTTGCATTCAAATGTTTTAAAGCTGGAATAATACCATGTTTATTATTCAGGCACAAAATGCTTGTGGCAAATACTTGAAGTTAAGGGAAACTATTCAAATTAATGAAATGATTAACAATATATAATTCGATTAATTTACCCCTTTCCAGAAAAACGCTGAAGCCTTCATAGATTTACGAGATAATGGGGGAAAAATGAAGTTGTTCAATAGTCATTCCGTTCTGTTTCCTTCATACTTAACCTAATCCTTGATGTTTAGTTCGTATCATGTATTACTTGATTTCTTCAACCAATTCACGGTTATTATTTATATCTACAATGGTAAGTTTAATGTCACTAAATGTAGATATTATCCATAACGGAACGGGTATGGTGGAAGCATCATAAGCCAGATAATGTCTACGGTATACAAGTAATTACTTTTGTATTGTGGTTATGTTACTCGGCTAGAAACTCTAACGCTAGGATTTTGGTCCTAGGGCAATCTGCATCAGCCATAGGAGAATAAAAAGAAGCTTTTATAGCCTTTCTGATGTTCTTTATGGGATGAAATTTTTGGCGTCAACAAACATCCATAGGCGAATAATTGAAACTTCCTTGCCTGCACGAGCATCTCAAAAAATCAGCTTTTAATAACTCGTTGCCATCGCATTTACAAAAGCTTTGATTAAAAAAATGTTAATGAATTCAGCGAATAAAACTTAGAAAAATGTCATTTTGAGCACGCGATTATGTAAAATGAAATAAATAGGAAACGTGATATTTTTTTAAAAAACAATCAATGCGAGACAAAGTTTTTTGAATCGTTTGCGATACTAAAGTGACTCATTCGATGAAACGATTCAAATGAGTAAAAAAATAATTCAACTTGAACGAGCACGTGGTGCTAGGCCGTTCAAGAAAGGATGTTCTGACATGATGCATTGAGATATGCATAGCTGATTCCATTTTAATCTTTTATTTTAGATTAATTCTATTCCAAGCATGCATGTACATGCGAAACTAACACTAAGCTATTTACAAAAATAAATAAATAAAAATTAAATAGCAAGTCAAAGCTAAATAGTTTAAAAGAAAAATCGGCAAGGGAAAGGAAAATCCTTCCTCGGCTAAGTTTATCTTGGATCTTGAATCTTAAATAATTTTTCAATTTAAATTGATTTTAATGAAAAACAGTTAAACAATCCACCATCTTCTAGTTGAGTCTAAAATTTTATAGAATTTTATTAATGGCGTAACAAATAAATATTTCTAATATTATAAAAATAAAAAAATATATATCATTTTTTTTTTTTACTTCGAAAGAATTCAATTCTGGAGTTGAATATTCTTTAAAAAAAGTGTCAAAATAAATTCATAAATAACGCATTATATGATTTAAAAGACTTATGTTTTAACATGTCTTCTAAATAATATAATTTGTTATTTACGAATTTTATTTTTATGCGTTATTATGAATTTTATTTTTATATAAAATTTATAACGTTATTAAAGGACGTGACGTATTTCTGGTTAGGTTATATCTTACATCTTTTTTACGTTAAAAAATGATTTTTTTCGAAATCATATTTTTTATTTATTTATTATTCTTATTGTTTAAACATATTTTTTCCTGTACATTAGGTAATTAGAATTTTGTTTCTACATATATTTTTGAAGGTTACAATGATTATGTAGTTCAATTTATATACATTCAATGCTATTTTATATGCTTAGATGATATTTTCCCAAATTCTAATCTTCAGTAGAAATTTCATACGAAAAACTTCATAAATAAAAATCTAATCCACAATTTTTAAATTAAATTTGTACAGTAATTTTTCAATATGTGCTGAAGTTGAAATTAAGTAATCTATTAGTTTAGAAAAATTTTAAGGTGGCTTTAGTGCTGAACAATATGACAAAAGTTGAAAATTTCGAATTATTTATCAGACGAATTCCAATATTTAAAAATTGGATAGAGTTGTAGTCTATTTTTTTTAGTTCAGGAAATATATAATATTTCTTAAGCTATCCGCAAAATGTTAAATTAATCACTCTATAAGCATCTAAACTAGTAAATTTTTGTTTTATATTCCATATCAGCCAAAGAAAAGCCCTCTTTTCAATTTTTTTTAGATTGACACAACTTGTATATTTTGATTTTTCAGAGGTTTTTTCGATCCTTTTAATGCAAATATTCTAAAATACACTCAACATTTTTCAAAAAAAAAAATCCTCTCGAACGTAATAGCATTTTTTAAAAGATATTT
>JAOUZG010041737.1:945098-952598 GCA_026289955.1 Argiope argentata
GTTTATAGTAATCAACATAAAACTAATATATCTTAAAATCATTAAAAAAATATTTAACATTTTTTTCAATAATGTAAAAGTTGAAAAAAATAATAATTTTTACCAAATATATCAAAATTCTATTAGCTACAACTAGCAAAATTATTTTAACCTTCGAAAATTCAGCCTTTTCGGCAATACAAGTACTGTTAGATAACAAATATTTGCGGTAATGCAAACGGATTAATCTCTAATTAATGTTGTATAACGTAGTTTAATGCGTTTAAAATCGTGCAGCATAGATTCAGTATTGTCATTTTCGAGATTCAAAATCGTGCAGCATAGATTCAGTATTGTCATTTTCGAGATTCAAAATCGTGCAGCATAGATTCAGTATTGTCATTTTCGAGATTCAAATTTGATCATGGTTTGCATAAACGTTTCGATGTCCATTCTCAAACAATTAATTTTTAGTTAGATTGTATTTTCATGATTAACTGATAGCACGTCCCACGATTTGTCATACCGATTGTAAATCAATGTTTTGAATTAATATAATAATTGGACTTCCAACTCACTTATGATGAAAAACCCCAGTCACGAAATTTTTGCATTATAGATTACATTGTTCACAGTGGGAAGGAAATGTTCATATAAAAGTATTGTAGATCAGAAAACCTTTTATTTACAAATTTAATCATTAGTTTATTATCATGTGAGCGCATGATGTTGTTAAGGTTAAGAGGTTTTGGTGTCTTCGAAATTTGAAAGCAAAAAAATAGTCGTTTTTTCATTGGTAGATGGCGAGTTACCCAACCCAAGACATTTGAGGTTTGTTTTACCAGTATTGTTTGAACCATTTAATTAAAGTTTCTATGAAATGACGTCATCTTCCAGGTTGTTCACGATTTCTTACTTTTAAATAATTAATCTCGCGCTCAGAAGATTATTATTTTGGAATACTCTTTCAGTTTTAAATATCGCAATTTGGTAAAACGTGACTAATATTTATTCTTTAATGATATTATAAGCACATTCTTACTCATTGTATTTCTCAAAATACTGCAAATATTAGAATGTAATTTTAATATTAATTTAATATTAATTTTGATAATAGATATGATAATAATTTAATAATTTTAATAATAGATTTGATATTAATTTAATAATAATTGAAATAATTTGGTAAAACATGACTTACATTTATTCTTTAATGATATTATAAACGCATTCTTACCCATTGTATTTCTCAAAATACTGTAAACATAATTTTTTGAATATAATTTTAATATTAATCTGTATTACTTTCATAGGATTTTACCACATATACAATAGCTTCCAGTAATAGTGAATTTTTCGTTGAACTTACTGGTTTTTTTTTATCATGTGAGAACATGATGTTGTTTGGTTATGGAGTTTTGTGGTGCTTAAGGAAAAGCGTAAGCAAAAAATATTCTTTTTGTTATTGGTACACAGCGTGTCTCCTGACACATAACATTTGAGGTTTGTTTCGCCAGTATAGTTTGAAATATTTAATTAAATTTATTTAATTTAATCAGTTATTTTCAGAGATTATTTTTTCGCAAATTTTCAGTGAAATCTTAGGTATCAACCTAGGTATTTATTGTTGATCCTAGGATACCTAGGGCCAACAATAAATTTTTTAAAAAATTCTCGAAACAAAATTTTTAATCAGTTTAAGATAATTTTTGTTGGGAGTATGTGGTAGCAATATTGAGTTCCATTCTGTTACATAATACGAAAGGACTGAATAGAAAATAGATATTTTTGAAACAGATTTGAAGCAGAATTATTTTGCACACACACAACTGCAACTTTTCTTCCACTATCATTTCGTTCAATTACGTACCCACATTTTGGATCAAACATTCATCAAACTGGTAAGCCCAAACAGTATTCTCTGCAAGCTGGAAGGCAAAGGTCCTTCACATCTAGCTATCAATCTATCATGGGTAAATCTTTATATCAGGGATGCACAATGAAGGGCCAAAATATGAAAAAGGATCATGGGCCAAAGTAAGACACGAATGTTAAAATATGTTATAAATGTAAAAATACTATTTTTTCTGTAGCAATACACACGAATTACAATTATTACTTTACTCATGCACTACATTATGCAATAAATAAATGAATGAAAGACAAACATTATAGATGTGATTAAAATACTTTAACTCCAAAAAAAAAAGGATTCTTGTTTAAAAAAATGGCAAACTTGAAATAGAATAACAGAGGAAAGGCTTTTTGGTAATTATACAGAGAACGCAACTTAAATTTAGAGAAAAGAATTAATCAAAATTAGTAAAAGTTAATGAGATGGCTGGGACTGAATATTTGGAATTATTGATTTTATATTGGGCTTAAGATTGGTTGTGGCAATAACCAGAACAAAATAAGAAATAGAATAGCAGAAAAGTTCTCTTCTCCTATTCTATTTTTTATTTTTGATTCGTTTAAATTCATTAGTGAGAAAGTTTACTCACAAATGTAAGTACTGCCAAAGAAAGTTGCACATGCAGCTGCATTTTCCTTTAAACACTAAAATTTCTCGAGTAAGTCTTTATAACATTCTAATATCGTTTTTCATTAAACTGATTTTTGAAAAAAAAAATCAGAATTTTGTAAATCAATAAAATCTAACTGCATACTCTACTAGATTTACATCAACAGAAAACGGAGAAGGAAATACATCAATTTTTGTTAAGACACTCTTCAAAATCTGAAAACCGATCATCAAATGCATTACGCAAGATTTGAATTTGAGCTTCATACTGCATTTTCAAGTGTGGAAATTTTTCACGTCCGCGAGCTTCTCCTATACGAGAACTCGTACTCGCAGGTGGTCATGAAGGGAACAAACTGAAAAGCGGCTTAATAAAAAGTAAATAAACCGAATGAGAAACTGTTAATTATTTCTTCTGATGTAGAATCGTTTTCGCATCAGATTTATTTTCTCTTTATTTGAAAAAGTTTCATTTGATTTTAAATCAGTCTTATTTTATTAGTAATATTCGCGGGTCAACTTCAAAGACTACGAGGGCCAATTTTGGCCAGCGGACCATAGGTTGTACATCCCTGCTTTATATATTTACAACTTTTGAGAGAAGGGTGGTTTTTAGTTGTAGATACCATAATCGGCAAACAACTAAAGTATTTTTTCTTGAAGGAATTTATTTGAGGAATTTTATTGAGGAATTTATTTGAGGATTGCAAGCGAAACATTGCAATAGACAGTCTACCTGCAAAAATCTACCTAAAACTGACGAATTATTTGACTTCAACATTGGATCAAATGTTCGAATCCAAATTCGAACATTGTACAGCAATGGTTTAAAAAAACGTTCAATCTGATAAAACAATCCAAAAACATCAATCCAATTCAGTATGCACTATAAAAGTGTTTCATTTTTTTGTTGCTTTGTATTTATCTTGTTTACCTCATATCAGACGAGAGATGAAAGAAAGGGGGAGAGGGATCAAGAAAGAGAAAAGAAATACTTTTTTTGTGTCGAACATCTTGTACCTCTTCATCTTGAGAGATCGTCTGCAGGATGCGGCGGAGCAAAAATCTGATCTTTTATTCCTCTCCAGCATCCTCAAATAAATTCCTTCAAGAAATTCCCTCTCTCCGCTACACTATTCTAGATTAGTGACACATCCAACTGACTTGTACCCCCCCCCCCCTCATCTCAAAAGGATGGGGGGAGGGGAGAGTTGCAAGCTCGAGATGGCTTCGGGCAAGACTTTGTGTCTTGACTCGAGCCTCGTTTTTTTTTCTAAGGGAACTCCCCCCCCCTCGTTGAAGGGGCCCATTTCTCTTCGTTTATTTCATAGGCGAGTGTCGAAAAGATTTATCTTCTGCTCAGTATGTTCTTTTCCGCGCCAACACCTAGTCCGAAATTGGATCAGAAGTTTAATCCGATGCTGATATCCAATAGGGTGGCAGCGGCAATATTCTCGTCCCTTTTATTTTTCTTTCTCCCTCTCATGATGTGGCAAGTGAAACAAAGTTCGATGAGAACTCATAAGACTGGTATTTGTACTAAGGCGGCTATAATAATTGATAAGGAAGCAACTATATACTCACATAGTAGATTAAATCTTCACATATTGAAATTCTACAACTGGAATTTACTTGTAATTTAATACTTTGAATACCAAGTCAAAATTGGAAATGTTCACCATGGGGCCCCAATTTTTGGGGGGGGGGATTTGTATTTCTTTCAACATAAAACTACTTATAAAAGCAATATTTTCCAATCCGATCCATTTTGCGACACATGGAGAGATTTTCATCCTGGCTATCAAAAATGATGGCCAAAGCACCCCCACGAAAGTTAGTGCGAATTCTTCGATGAGGGATCAGATGGGTACTTATGCCCCAACACTAAGAAAAGGTGTTAAGTGGTACAGAAAAACTAGAATTAGAATTGTTAGGAGTTGCAGTAGTTAATGCATGGGTTGCCTATCGACACGTAACAAACTCAAAAATGAAAATTCGTAAATTTAGGGAGAGTTTGGTTTTTCAGCTGCTTGCTACGGATATAGATCCCAATTTTGATGCGCAAAAAATTAAAAAAAACAACGCACCACTTGATTGATATAGTCCATGAAATTGGTAAAGATGTTGCGACGTGAATGTCCTATATGCTGTATCAACATTTCTAAGACAAAGGGTCCTGAACAGGCCAGAAAAAAAGCAAAGCTAACTTTCACATACTGTGGCAATTGTCCTGATCAGCCTCAATTGTGTCGTAATTGTTTCAATGCCAAACACTGAATGTAACTTTATTACAAAATAAAGGAAATAACATACTTTATTTATATATTTTTTATTTTCACAAACTGTAAATACATGTACTTATTATTACATACTGCATATATATTTATCAAATACTACAATTATATATATATATATATATATATAGTTGCATGTTAAAAATATTTCATTTACCACAAAACTTAGCTCATAGAATCGGCACATATATCAATTTGCACAAATCACGTGTACCTAACACATCGTAGGGGCCCCAACAATCAAACTACAATGCGATTTTTATGTAACTGATATTGTTTTTGATAACCAAGGCCTAAAGTGTTGAAACACCATTGATATCAGATATGATAGCCAGTTTCCCAATGGGAACATCACTGGCTATCACATATGATAGGCATGGCAGTCAAAGTGTTGAAAGTGTACTTCGTCTATTAATAAAGATGAATTTGTGAATGCTTGTAGGTACTTCACCATATTTGATCAACTGTTGCCGTATTTGACACATATATACTTTGGAGGCTGAAAAGGTTGTTTATTCTTTAAAATTTTAATTAGTAAAACGAATACACTTAATTTTATTGAAATTTAGTTCGAAAATAGTATTGCTTAAAAATAAATTTTACGCCGTTTGAAGATTTAAGAGACGATCTTTTTAATTATAAAAAATTTAATAACTATTCGAAATTTTAAAGAATTTTAGCCGTTAAAAAAATTTTTTTTGCTTGAAATCCATTGCTATATTCCCTGAAATATTAATGGTTCCCCTTGAAATTCAAACCATTTTCATTGTTTCATCAAATATTTAATTGCAATACTTTATTCCCATTGTTGAAACTTATAGAAGGATTATGTTTAATATCGGTGAGGTTTGCAAGACAATTTTAAAAGCAAAGATCTACAATATCGCAAAATTTGCCAGTTAGAGGAACCGTATAGATACGCACCGGTTTTAATAGCAACCTAATGCCATGGGATTGTCTCGATTAACAAATTAAACAAATTCATGTAGAAAATAACCAGAAAGGTAAGATAACTGAAATAATACGGCTTTAATCCAGACAATTCGACGTATTATGCATATCAGGTTGTATCTAAACGATTCATCTAAAATAAAATATAGGGCTGCAGCTGCCTGGGGGCGAGGTCACGGCTCGTGAGCTGTAAGTGTTCACGTTCGAGACCCGATTCCACCGAAGAGCTGTCATGTTAGGGGGACAGTTGCATTTTGAATCCGTCAGGGCTAACACCCTCCCACTGGCGTGCTGTGGAGAGGGGATCTCGTCTCAGTTGTCGTCCTCGTCATCTGACCGTGGTTCAAAATTACGAGGTCCGTCCCAAAATAGGCCAAATGTTGCTTTGTAATGGGACGTTAATACAACTTAACTACACTGAAATCAAATATAATAAATTTCCCGGCCTTGAACAGCTAGTTGCATCGTCCGAGGAGTCTAATATGAAATAAACGTAAAAGCCCATGTGAAACAAAACTATTTCAAAATTCCTTTCAATCGTCAAATGATTTAACATTTAAACTGAATTTCGGCGTTTTACCCCTCCCCCCTCCCCTGACTAAGCAAGAAATATTTCTGTATTATGTCTGTTCGAGTGCATCTGATTGTTATCCTTCTCGAGTGTAACAAACTAGATTTATAGGATTTACTTTGATGCCCTGAAAAATTCATGGATTCATATCAAATTCAATCTGTCAACCAGAAGAGTCATTTTTAAAAATAAATACAGTTAATTTTTCCACAGTGAAATAAAATGATTTCGCTTGTTTATATCTTTCTTTCCTAATCGTCTGAGATTGACCGAACGAACTGATAATGAAATTTAGGTTATTTTAAAATTTTGCTTGCGTATTTTTATGTGTTGTGTTATTGTTGTTAATGGCATTAGCCATGGACAGCGATTTAAGCCTAATCGGCGTATCTTGTTTTGTAGTAACGCCAACTAAGGTCAAGAGTATGACTTTTGCTACTTTCTTATCACATTCGCTCGCACAGCCGCTTTTTACAAGAGGGGCACATTCAAACACCTTGCAGATGGAACACAGAGCAACAACCCTGCCAGAACCGGGACTCCCAGATCACGGGGTAGACACGCTACCCCTGAGCCAGGCCACCGGCCTTTCATGTGTTGTTTTTAGGGTCGTCGATGTTGCTCTGTTAGTCAAAATCAAAATTATGCAATTAAAACTAACATAATATTATCTTAAAAACACAATACATATAATAACCTAATAATTTATTTGTGTACTCAACAATATTAGTAACAATTAAGAATTTCAAATGGAATACCAAACCAGTTCGAATCTGATTTCCTATATTCAATTTCAATTCGCCAATAAAAATAAAATTAAAATTCGGTACATAAGTATTATACCGTCCAACTTCATCACCAAATTTGAAATAATCGCCAATGGGTTGCTAAACCGCCCATTATGGTAATCCGGCAATGGTGTAATCCGTTGATCTTTATCGCCAAATTTAAATCCGTCGCCAATGAGTTACTAAACCATTGGCAATCGTTGGCGAAAACGGTATAATACGCAAGTACCAGTTTCTGTAGAACTGTTATGTCCTGCAAAATCCCTTGACAAAAGGTTATATTTACTGTGGTAGAAACGGTGAACTTGCGAGGATGAATGGCGCTTGGGGCAAAATATTTTAAATCGCTCTTTTTATCATTATTGATTTTCAAAGTAAATGACAGTCAGGATA
>JAOUZG010041737.1:955098-971497 GCA_026289955.1 Argiope argentata
AGCTACTTAGCATTTCAGGATTTCAGGACAGAAAATACTCATTATAAGGGTCGGTAAGCAAATCTTCCTAAAAGAAAGAAAATTAAAAATCCCAACAATTTTTATGAATTCAGTTTAGGTTTGTCAACTAAACGGATATTGTAAATCTGAAAGTTTCATAGCTAAAAAAATAAATCTCTATCAACAATAAAGATGAATATGTGAGTATCTGTCTGTCTCTCTACATGTTGACACTGTACTAATCCAGAAATTTTGTTATTACAAATGCCAAACTTGGCACATATATACTTAGGAGGTTTAAAATATATATTTCGGAGTGATTTTTTAAATGGATTAAAAATTAATTAAAATTAAGAATTGGCGTTTTACCGCAACAACTTCTGAAAACATAACACAGAAATGGTTTTTATATCACTTAAAATTTAAAAAATATATATGTTCTTAATGACACCAATTTAATTGCGATAGCTTTTTGTCTATAAAATCTTCAAAACTTTATTGAATAAATCAAACTATATTAGAATATTCTTATTTTTGTAAATGAAATCCACATCGTTTTATCGTGCCTGTTATATTTTATCTGCCAAAGATTTTTCCATTGCCCATGATCAAAAACTACGGTCTAGATATTTTTTTTAATGTTGACTAGGTTTCATTATAAAGAATACTTTAATTAATTAATTATTATTTTTGAAAAGTTGTTGAACATCCAACTAAAATTCACTTCAGAATCAAGCAATAACGAAATGAGAATACAATTTTATCTTTTTTGTGTGTACTATAACTGGAGATATAAAGATACTGGCTGAAAATAAAATAAAATATGCAGTAAAATGCACAGAACGGTGAGGGTTTTGAAAGAGCCTGATTCATGCTTTTTTTTCACAATTGGATGTTTAAAAGTATTTTGCTAAAAAAGACACTGATATCTAGTTAAAGTATTTAATTAAAATGTGCAATCAAAATCCCATTGAATTGCACATTTTACATTTCGTACAGGAAGTGTACATTTTGTGCCATAGTTACCATGGCGACAAAGCCGGCTAGTAAATGAAACAAAAAAAAAAAAGACATTGCTTAGCAATTTTCAGTGGGTGAATTTTAAATTAAAATATCCCTTTATTAATTTGTTTCAAACACTACAATCGTTTTTGGGTTTTAAACACCAACACCATTATTGTGCTGATAATGATTGTAGTTATTACATAGTTTCACTTTAAATACTATCTTTCAATTTTATTATGTTCTAATTGTTTTATTAATATTTACACTAATAATATGGATGAAAGTGTGTTTGTGCTTGTGTGTAAGGGCGTTTGACCAATCGTGTCTCTTATATACTTATGACGAGGGGTCATGCACGTCTCAGCGAATTTTCGACATTTTAATTAGAAATTTAATTAATTAAAATTCAAGAAATGTTAGAACTTTTTCATGAGAAGTTCAGAAAATATTCTACTATAACAATAAATTTTATATTTTACAAAATGTTTTTAAAAATTATCTTTCTATTTATAGCAATTTTATAATGGTACAATTTTTTTCTCACAGTTTTGACAATATGTGTACAAAAAATAATTTGCCTCTAATTTTTTGCAATCAATAACATTGTTGCGCTGAAATGCAAATCGCTTTCATTTTTTAACCTTTTAATAGGTTTTTTTTTTTTTTTTGCTAACTAATAAGATAACAGACACCTTCTATTTTGGGAATATTTTCTTATTTTGATTCAAATGGAAAATAAATCCATTGAATACTTGACTTATCTATTTATTCGAAGTCCTTTCTATTGAATTATAATCGTTATGAACGGTTTATTTTTTTGTTTACAGCTTTCAAAATTCGATAAATCGATGCACGTACGGCATACGGAAAAACCAGTGGTTAAATCCAAAATTTAGTCGCGTAATTTTGCTCCATTGTTGAAAGGTAAAGAAGGATTGAGTTTAATATCAGTACAATTTACAAGACAATTAAAGAACTGAAATTACAATATCGCGAAGTTTAGAAAATAGATGAATCGCAAATTTGCATTTTTTATAACTTCATGACGTCATGGGACTGGTCTCGGATACAAAGGTTCATATTCCCAATAAACATATCTTAGACAAAAACAGCAGTTAATTAAAATAACCAGGATTTAATGTCAGAAAATTTGGCAAAATCATAAACAGGAAATTATATCTAAAAGATTTATTTGAAATAAGATAAAACAAATATTCATGGTGAACAGGATTATTGCTTGAGGCAACGAATTAGATATAGGTTAAAAATATCTTATTTCATGCGCTTAATCAGTTTTGCTAGAAACACACAAAACCAATTTGGACAGAAAAGTTAACAAGTTAAATAAATTCATTGGTAATCAACAACATGTACACTGTCTTTTTTTGTCTTTAAGTGATAAAAGGCATGCAGCTTTATTCAAAACAAGTTTTTCTACAAATGGAACTCAAAAATGTTTTATTGATTTCGGATACAGAGCAACAGAAAGACTTTTCTGAATGCAGGCAGTTCAGCACGAAATATTGAGCAAATTATTTGCTCAGGGGACAACTTAATAAAAAAATAATAAAGTTTAAAAACAGAGTCAGAAAGTATTAATATAATAGTTATACACCATACTATTTGTAATTTGGTATGCATGAGGAAAAATTTGTACAAGATTTCTTGTAGTACGGCTATCATTGTTTTAAAGTAACAATTGCTTGAAAAAAAGATAAAAAATCAAAATGGTATTCCAAAATTTTAATTAGATGTGAAAATTTTATTTTTTACTACCTAACTTAAGAGAATATTTTTGATTAATCAGTTAGCTGTTTTTGATGAGTATACTCGTCATGGAAAACATCCACATTTTGCGTTATGACGCGTTTATGCAATAACAATTATTATATTTATAGAATAATTGTTTAATTATTATATTCATAATTAATTTTTATACATATGTTTTTTATGTATAAAATTACAATTAATTTTATATATAATAATTATTTTTTATATAATAATATACATAATTAATTTTTATATTATTATATATACATACAATTATTATACATACAATTTAGATGCGGGTACTTTTCCGTTAGCCGGGCGCAAGCGAAAACTAGCCATGGAAATTTGATGGAATTTTGCAGTTGCCGATTTTTTGCTTTGAAATCGTTTTAAGAGATTTGGAGGAATTCTACAATGTTTGGCAATTTTTTGCTCGCGCCCGGCTAATGGAAAAGTACATAGATTCGTATTTACTGATGAGGGTAATTGGTTAAGAAACACTTTAAAACCGAAAAAAAATCAATGATACTAATTTTTGTGATTGTACAGTTTACCATAATTTTAATTTATCTATAATATTTAAAAAAATAAACACTAAGTTTTAGGTGCTATGTAAAGGGAAGATATCGTATAATTTGACCTGTGATATTTGAGGTTTATTTTGCCAATATTGTTTGAAATATTTAACGAACTTTTATCACGTTGTAATAAATTTTATACTGCATTTTGAAATAGTGTCAAAAAAGGAAATCTTTAACACTAAATGAGTTTAAAACAATATTATTTGTTAATTCTACATTCAGACACATCGTTTGTGGCAACAGTTATGAACAGTTTTTCTGTTTGTTACTTTTTTTTTAAGTAACGGAAAATTTTCGCCTTTCAGTTAAACGCAGTATTACTCCTGCATTTTTTTTCTCTAAGTTAATTTTGAATCCAGCAAAATCACTCTAAAAATGCGAAAAAAGACTTCCCGGCCTTAAGAAAGATTTTATTTAACTTCTTTGAAATTTTATAGTTAATTACTTCATTTCTTCATTTCGAGAAGAACATTAGGGGAGACGAGGAAAAACGAGTTGAGGGTGAAATGTCCTATTTCATTAAGCAAAAATTTAATGCGTTTCGAAATACATATTTATATAGCAACATAAATATGCCCCCCTCCCCCATTGTTTTAGTAATAAGATTTGTACTCACAGGCATAGAAACTATACACAATATATATTTTGAGTGAATATTACTGTTGTATTTTCTGGAAATTATTGCTGATTAACAAAATTTCTCCTATTTTTCAATAAATTAGAATTTTTGAAAACAATCGAATTGTTTTTTTATACAAAGCATATATATCAAGCTTTTGAATTTTAAAATGTCGATTTACTTTAATACTGAAGGCATCGTATGTAGAAGTAGCGATAGTAAAACTGCCTCCCGTTTACATTGTGATACAAGAATTAAAAACGGGAATCTTGGGCATTTTTAAAAAAACGTTACAAGAATTAAGGACTTTATTAACTTCATTCGGAGCGGGAGAAAATGCTGAATTTAGCAGTTGTATAAAGTGCAGCGTGTCTCGAATTAATTGAATTTTTTTTAAAAAAATTGTGAACCGAATCAGGAAATAACAGAAAATTTTGTAATGCAATTAATATGGGCTAAATTAAGAATAAAATTATGGAACTAAGATATAAATAAGAAGTTAAAATACCTTATAATATATATAACCAAATTATTAAGAGTATTTTAATATAATCAAAAGAAATAAAATAAAACGAAAAAAAAAAGAATCCGACCGGAAGACTTTATCAAGGATCACCCACTCAGAGATTCAAAGATCTTTGAGAAAAATTCATCTTTTCGTTTCTTCTTTTTTTTTTATTCCGTTTGCTTATATTAACCTGATATTTTTACTAATTTAATCAAGTACATTTGTGTTTTAGATGTAATCTCTCTTAATACAACACATCTTTTATTAGTTTGATTCAGATGTAATTTATTTTTAATAAATTTCACAAAAATAGCATTTTGGATTAATTTTATATTTCATATATATTATAAAAAAAGAGCTAAATTTTTAAAGAATAATTGCTATTGAAGACCAAATTTTAAAAAGCCCTTCTGCACTTACTTTATAATTAGAAGAAAATTTTAAAAATGAAACCAAAACAGGCGGGCGAAACCTAAAACATCAGCAACAATTCAAACCAGTGGTTTCAATTTCCTTGATTTTTTTTTTATTGTTACTTCATTTTTCTGGAATCATTCGCCGAAGTGTATTTCACCCTGTTCTCCAATCACAACTGAGAAAAAAAATAATGCAGAATCATCTGGGCTTTGAAAAAAACCACAAAGCACTTTTTCCAGTATTGTTAATGGCATATTGATGCAATTTTGTAATACTAAAGAAAAAAAAAACTTTTCTCACTTGTTACAAGTTTTTACTAGCAATTACCTTTATTAGTGTTTATTTTTCCTTTTTTCTTCTTTTATTTGTCAGCTTCTCTCAAAACAATTAAAAAGACTAAACTTTATTTCAAAAAAATATTTTATTCCTTTTTTAGTTTAATATTCAAGAGCAAATTATTCTTTCACGAAATTACATCTCTTAATTAAAAAAATAGAAGAAAAAAGATCTTAAATAACCGACTTCAGCAACTAAAAGTCTCTTCGTTACCATGGCAACGTTCGTCATCTCGATGGGGGGGGGGGAAATACCCATTCCTCTTAAGAATGCAATTTTCGTCTTTTCGGTATAAAACCTCCAGGGTTATCATGCGGATAAACAAACATGCGATTTTTCATTTCGTATTCAGATTCACAACTTTTTCGTAAAAGAATTTGATTGGAAACATCTTGTTTAACTTGCGCTTTTAGTATTTCGTCGTGTTAGAATTGTATTTTGGGATTCATGAAAGAACTCGGAAGTGTATAAAAGTATTGTAATCGTCAAAAAATGGTACTTGATTGGGATTTTGAGGAATCTTCACATTTTCAATCCTCTTCGCCTTCAAAAAAAAAAGATTTAAAAAAAAAAACTAAGTCAGCTTATTTCTATGTAAGTGCAATAATTGAGTTAACGTGCTTACACACATATCGAATACATATAGAAAGGCAAATTGCCAATCTCATGATGAGCATCTGCGAAAATATGGTAATAACGTACAAATAAATTTAATTTAATATTTACATTACAAGTTATTATAAGTTACTTACTAATTACTTTACCAATTACCTGGTAAAATTATTGTGTACACCAGCACACAATGTGGTAATAACGTACAATAAAATTTCATTCACTATCTACATTACAAGTCACCTACTAATTACTTTACCAATTACATGGTAAAATTGTGCTCACCAGCACACAATATGGTAATAACGTACAAGTAAATTTCATTCACTATCTACATTGCAAGTTATTGTAAGTTACCTACTAATTACTTTACCAATTACCTGGTAAAAATGTGTTCACCAGCACACAATAACCTATAAACGGAATATACTGATTTCTGATTGATATTTGACATAGATTTATTATTTTCAGATTAAGACAATAATGTCATTGGTCTGAATGTTTGTCTTTTGTTGAATCAAAGATTCTAAGTTAGAAGATTTTGAAAATACGGAGGTTCGTAAAAATCTCGAGGTTAGAAATTTTGATAGTAATAAAAATAACTGAATACACTGAATTGGTGCTATGCGTTATACCAGGGAAGGTTATGTAGTTTACATAATTAATTGTGGATACAATTTAATGTGGAAGGTAGTGGCCATTAAAAAAAACAGTGGGAGTGGTCTCCCTCAAATTTTCTCGTATATTCTCTAAGAAAGGTTATCCAGGGGAATAACCTGCATAGCACTGGTGTAAAATAGTTACGAAATATTAACCTTTAACGTGATTCTGCATTTTTAGTGAATATATCTTGTTATATATTTGGTGAAATATTTGGCGATTAATCCCAGGAAAGCGGATAATAGTATCCGGAAAGAAAACTTATTTTAGAAGCGTTTTTCCAAATGATTAAAATGAAAATCTGACACAAACCTACGCTTTTAGTAACATAATCTTATTACATATCTGATATATTTAAATGAACAATAATTTCAGCTATCGAATATATATGTTTCTTAAAGTACTGACCGACAGATGGTCAATTCATTAAAAGAATTTGGCTCAAAATTTGATAAGTGCGTAAGCTATAGATGTTAGTTCGGTTTATCGAATTCAATCTATTTAGCTACTTTCATTTTGTAGATTTTCGGTTTAAATTATATCCGAAAAGGTCAGACAGACTTCATCAGAGGGGAATTAGCTCAAAATTCAATAGAAATAATTATTAACATTTCGCATAAAAATCGTATTGCAAACTTCATCCGTATAATTCAAAGTTTTTTTTTTCAGTTAACTTTTTCACATAAAGACGGGAATTATCCAAAAATGAGTGGGTTTTTTTTTTGGAAATAAAAATAGTCTAAAACGTGAATATTCGTGAAAATCTCGATTTTTTTGACAATTATACTTTCTCTATATATTCTTTAATTAGTATACTTTATCTATTTTTTATATTCAAGAGAGTAAAAGTTCAATAAAGACAATAATACTGTTAAGAAAATTCTTTCAAGAGCATTGCGAAGATGCAGATCAAATGAAAACATTACTAAATACGAAATGTGTAGTAAGTGCCCACGCTACGAACTACAAATATACACAGCGAATTAATACTATTCAATAACCTAACTACAGGTAACAACAAGGATTTTGTTCGAAAGCACCTCAAAAATAAAATACGACCGCTCTAGGCAATTATTACCTTAGCTCTCTGCTCCTCCCACGTCGCACCTTATATAGCGTCCTTCTAAAGTGGGCGGGGCAAACAGAGAAACTGCGTGGACGTTCCAGTGTGGCAATTTCTCCAACGTTCTTTCGAAAGAAATCTTTATTTCTTAGACTACACAGCGTATTTTAGCCGTATAATGTGCCGTATTAGCAGCATAAGGTGTTGGCGACATCATTACGTCGCCAACGCAACTACTTCACCAAATTAGTCAAATTTGGCGATCTTCTGCTGGAATTTCCTTTAAAATAATCTTTTCTTGCAGACGTGCGAATCCATTGCAAATAAGTTTTATGCAATTTAACTATTTACCAATATTTACAATATTTACATTTAATAGTAAAAAAATTCATAACACAATGTCTTCATTTTTATTGTATTTTTTCAAGTATTGCAAGTAATATGAAAGTACATATTCTGCTACACCAGAAAAGTAGCATTATAACACTTATAAAGCATTAATAGACGCTGACAGGAATTAAGATTATCCACAGGTACTAATGATCTACTGTCCGATAATATATCAAAATTATATTCGATAGTCATTAATGATCCCAGAGAATCAGTGAATTTTAATCTTGAAATAAATTTATTTAAATAATGAATTAATCCACTTTAAATAATATCCGAAATACATTTAAACATTTCGGATCCTATTTAAAGTGGATTTGGTACCCACATTTAAAAAAAAATGTAACGAATGTATTCGCAGATGAATAGAAATCGTAGACAAAAGTATAGTCGGCAATTCAGCCTAATTGATACGAATTCGGATTCAGAATTTCGTTGAAAAAGATCTGATTGGGTATTTATTCCGAACTTCTGAAGTTGACGAGCGGGATACGGCTTATAAATATCGGGCAATTAAAATTACAGTATTTAATTTGGAGGGTCATAGAAAATTCCCAGATCTTTTATTTAGTCTATTTAGAAGTTAAAGTTAAAAAAAGTTTTAGTCTATTCAAAACGCTTCTATCTTTGAATTGAAGAAAGTAATTTTTAAAGCACGATTAAATAGAATTCAGAGTATAAATATATCTTTTACGAACAGCATCATTTTCATAACATTATGAGAACAACATTATGTTCTCATAAATAATGACATATACAAAAATAACTTTTTTGAAGCCGAAGGCCGTTTTAAAGACATTGATGATACTTTTAATTTTTTAAAGCTCATTTTATTCTCTTCCGGGCAGACATGATCTATATACAACAGACGCGGACAAGTTCCGGCCTTTCCCAGCGAGAGGCAAGATAAGTTTGGTGTAAAAAGAGTATGAAATCATTTATCCCTGGTCTTATATACCATGAAATTTTGACAGGGATTTCTCTACACCCGCCGAAAAAGATGAGGGAAACAAAGGGAACTTTTTAACACTTTTACTGCAAGCCAAAATTGCAAATGTTCACCACTGGGCCAAAACTTTTTTTTGTGTAATTTGTATTTTTTTTTCAACATTAAACTACACATAAAAGCAATATTTTTCATTCTGACTCCTTTTGAAACACATGGGGAGATTTTCATCCTGGCTAGAAGAATTGATATCCAAAGCACCCCACGAAAGTGAGTGTGAATTCTTCTATGAGGGATCAGATGGGTGCTTATTGCCACATCACTAAGAAAAGGTGTTAAGTGGTGCAGAAAACTAGGATTAGAATTGTTGTTAGGAGTTGCAGTAGTTAACGCATGGGTTGCATATCGACATGTATCAAACTCAAAAATGAAAATTCGTGAGATTTTGTTTTTTCAGCTGCTTTGTATGGATATAGATCCCGATTTTGACGCGCAAAAAAGTAAAAAAACGCACCACTTGATTGAAAGAATCTATGAAAATGGTAAAAAGTTGCGACGTAAATGTAATACATGCTATATCAACACTTCTAGCCTTCATTTTGTCGTTCATTTTTGTAGTAGACTAACCAGAAAAAAAGAAAAGCTAACTTCCATATACTGTGACAATTGTCCTGACCAGCCTCAATTGTGCCGCAATTGCTTCAATGCCAAACCCTGAATATAACTTATTCCAAAATAAAGGAAATAACATACTGTATTTATATATTTTTTATTTTCACAAACTGTAAATACATGTACTTATTATCACATACTGCATATATATTCATCACATACTTTCTCTCTCAATATATATACATCTTTTTTTGTTGCATGTTAAAAAATATTTCCTCTTCCACAAAACTTAGCTCATAGAATCATAGATATAGGCATATATATCAATTTGCACAAATCACGTATACCTAACGCATCGTAGGGGGCCCAACAATCAAACTCCAATGCGATTTTCATGTAACTGATATTGTTTTTGATAGGCAAGGCCTAAAGGGTTGAAACACCATGGCTATCGGATATGATAGCCATGGCAGTCAAAGTGTTAAAGAATGAACTTGGGTGTACAGTTTTTATTCCTTCACTCGAACTGTGGGAACTTGTCGGCTTTTAGCCAATTCAGAAATTTTAGAGCTTGTGTAGAATATATTAAACAGAAAAAGTGGAATGGGATCAAGGAATAAGAGAATATTTTAGAATGACTTTGATATGGACTCAATTAAGACAAAACTTTGGAAATTAACCAGGATTGAAGTTAGAGTTTAATTTAGACTTAAAAATATCACACACTGACAAACCATACGAACTTTAGACTACTTTATTCATTGAACATTTTTACAGCTGTAATAATTCAGAATATTCACTCAACTAATTATTGTATATGTAAAATAATATTAGAAATGTAATGAAGAAATAATTGTCTTTTCGCCGGTGTGGCGTAGAAGGGAGGATACTATCTTAGGTGTCGTCGAAGTCATCTGACCACTGTTCAAAATTACGAGGTCTGACACAAAATAGCGCCAGTGTTTCAAACTGGATGTTAATATAATTAAAGTAAATTCCGAAGATCGTTCGCCATGTCGCCGAAGGGGACATTCAATCAGAGGAAAAGAAGATATAAAGGAATAAAGTAACAGACTTAAAATAAAAAGTTCAATCAAGCGTAAAATTAATCGTTGTCAGATAAATAATCGGGGCAAGACTTAAGATTAATGTACGGTTTTTCGCCAAACTCATAAAAATCTAAAAGTCTGCAAGTCTATCTTCATAACCTACTAGAAGTGCTGAAAAACGGCCTTTAAAGTTCCAATAAAATATCGTCCAAAAATAGTAATTTCAACACCCGTATATAAATATTAACTCTAATGTAATCTTCACGACTTGCATTCAAAAATAGATGATCATAACGTCCAAAATAATTATCATATAAGAATGCTTTTTGTGTTATCTTAAAACTTTTTTTTGTTACGATAAAAATTTCCTTTTTGTATAATTATTCATTTAATTTTAATATTTTAACTCATTTATATACAATCTGAAACGATGTTTTAAAATTCTACTTTGTGATTGAAATTCTCCATAAAACATTCAAGCATGCGCTTTCGACAATCATCGAACCTGTTGTAAGATTTTTCACATCCACTTTCGTAGTATATATGTTAAGATAAAATAATAAATTGATGATTATATATAATAACCGGTACTTATACATAATCACCACCAAATTTAGTGATGATTACGCATAAATACCGATTATATATAATCATCTTATCAAACACATTACCGTATTGTTACGAAAATTCTCACAAGAAAGACGTGAAGATGCAGACTTTATTGTCTAGGAAAACGTGTATTATATGTAAAAAACACAAGCTCCAAAATCACAGCGAGCTAACTATTTAATCCATTAATTTCGATTAACAGCAAAGAACTCACGCCAAACAAAGAAAAATATGCTCTCTCAAGCTAAGCCAACTAATGCAGCTCGTTCTCCGAATTGATCTGATTCTCCTCTTAAGTTTCGCCTTAAATAGTGTCCTACCAAAGAGGACGGGGCACACGCAGAAATTGCTCGTTCCGGGCAAGTGTGGAAATTTTTAAAACATTCTCCAGAAACAAATTTTTATTTCTCAGTCTATGCAACATATTTTAGAGTGTAGTAGTAGTAGCTGTTGTTGTTACTTATGGCACTTGCCATACACAAGCCCCGCTGATACATCAGCAGATTTTAAGCCGGTGATATACGTCTTGCTTTACAAGTAGCGCCATCTAGGGCCAAGAGTACGACTTAGCCACACACGTCACAACCCTTTTTAGGGGGCGGACTACATACCATACATCTCCATTCATACATCTCAAATCGAAATTTAGATCTGGAACAGAGACCGATTACCTCTGACCCTGTACTCCCAGTGATACTACTCACGATATGGAGGACTTTGCGACCAAGAACAAATTTAACAAGCGCCAACCACCACACACTCGGGGAATCTTTTGGCCGTTGAGCTTCGAACCCGTAACCTAAGGAGTACGAGTCCATTGCTTTACCGACCAGGCCATCCCGGCCCTAGCGTGCATTAAAAAACCGTTATCGACCTCATTATTTCGCCAAAACATATACATCGCCAAATTAGTCAAATATGGCGATCTTCTGTAGTAAATCCTCTTAGAACTGTCATTTATTGCAGACCCACGATTCCATTACAATTAATTTTATACAATTAAACTATTTAGAAGTATTTTCCACAAAAATTCATAAATATTTGCAATATTTACATTGAATTCACACAAAATTCATAACAATGTACACTTTGTAATTGGAAGTATACTTTTAATTGAATTCATGTATTCCAGTCGTATCAAATTACACGGTGAAAAGTGTTTTTACTATTAATTTACCCATTTTAATAATTTATAGCCTAAAATCCCACTAATCTAAGCGAACAAACTGATCGCCAAAGGCGGTTAGTTGTTTAAGAATTAAAAAATTAAATCCATTAAATTTCAAAAAGCTACCCATTGGCGATAGCTAATGTTTAAATTCCAAAATCTTAATAAAGACCAATCATATCCAACATTAGAAACTACATCGAAAATTCAGTTATTCAAATTCGCAGTCCGTCCCGCAATCCAAGTATTCCGTCCCTTGCATTACAAAACACTCCTCCAAATGAGGTACTCTATCTTCAGTTTCCAAGTATTCAGTCTCAACTACTTTCTTGAATCATCCCCACTAAATCGGAGTACATAATTACATCATTACTGCACACAGTATGAAACAATTATTTACAACAAGCAGGCGCAATTTACTTGGGAGATCTATATTTACAGTTTTCCGTCTAGACAAGCAACAGACTAATGCAGGGAATGCATTAATTTTCATTCAAAAAGTGCATTAAGCCGCTCTGAAAATCGGTTATTCCAAGGCATTTACTTTGTAAATGGCAATGAAAACTGTATGATGATGATGATGATAAGCAGAATCGATGCGATAGCTGATCATACTTTTACATAGTCTGCAGTAGCAACTTGTAGAAGGGTTTCGTAATTTTATGAAGAACGTTTCGTCGCAGATATTATATATATTATCAAATTAGAATCGTATCTGGTAGTTAAGAGGCATAACTACTTTAAAAGAAAAATAAACTCGCATCTCGCTTAGGTTTTCTGTAAGTAATTTTATTTTTCGGTAATTATAAATTCCCATAATATTACCGTATAATTATATAATACGGTACGTTTGTTTGTTTAGATTCGATCGATAATAAAGTTTATTTATACTAACGCTTCATTGTAAATTCATCAGCTCGTAAAAAAATAAATATATTCCACTCATCCTTTATCCATTCTGCTTATTTGAAATACTGTCTTCCATTCCAATGTTCTTGCACATTTACCGACATAACAAATTATCAAGGAAACCAATAAGGTTAGAGATAAAAAAGAATCATCAAAACTGCGAAGAATTCCATTGCATCTGACTTTTAAAGTTAAAATGTAGATGATTTCAAAAAATACGAATTCAGATGATTTTTTTAAAGCGAATATAGACAATTAAAAATTGCTATTTAGTGCTATTTTGGAATGAAAGTAGTACATTAGAACCATGGTCAGATGACGAGGACGACACCTGATCTGGAACCCCCTGTTCACGTCACACCAGCGAAAGGAGTTTGGTCCTGATGGATTTAACCCTTTGTGGTCCGATATCGAGTGTGACTCTACATTCAAGACTGTGCATCATTTTGACGTTTTTTTTCACATTTAATTGTTAAAAGCGCCTACATAATGGTTAAGAGATGTAGATTAATTTTTCAAAGAAATTCGACTAAAAAGATGTATATTTATTTTTCATAGAAACAAACAAATCGTATAAGGTGATTGATTTTGCATCTAATTTTTCGGACTGTAAAGGGTTCATGTGCAACAGACCTCCTTATGCGACGGCTCTTAGTTGGAATCGGGTCTCGGAACAATCAATAGTAAAGAAAGAAGAGCCTGCAGTTTATTGTATTAAATCTTTTGACAGACTGGGTTTTGAGTTTGATATAGACTTATTCTAAAATTCGCCAGTCGTGTTTCCCCAAATATAAAATTTAACCAAAAAAAAGCCCTAGCATGTTCTGCTAGGATATTTAAAACCTTTTGCACTCGAAAAAGTAATTGGATGCATAATTATTCACCTAATTAAAAGGCTGTCCATTGCTCCGAATAATAAATATGTACAATTGTTTTGAGTTGAATACTCCATCTTAATACTACTCTGCAGGCATTCTTAACAATAAAAAAAATAATAATAAAGATTAAAATGGAATCCACTTTGCATATTTCAATGTATCATGTCAGAACATCATTTCGTGAACGGCCAAGCACCACGTGCTCGTGCGTGTTAAATTATATTCTTATTCATTTTAATCGTTTCATCGAATGAGTCACTTTAGCACTGCAAACGATCAAAAAAACTTTGTCCCGCATTTATTGTTTTTAAAAAAAATCACATTTCCTATTTCATTTCATTTCGTATAATCACGAGCTCAAAATGGCATTTTTCTAGATTTTATTTGCTGTAGTCATTGACTGATTTTTTTTTAAATAAATCAGAGTTTCTTAATGCAATGGCAACGCGTTATTAAAAGCTGATTTTTTATATGCTTTTGCAGATAATAAATATTTTATTTTTTGTCTACGGATTTTGGTTGACGCCAAAAACCTCATCCTGAAAACAACATCATGTTCTGACATGACAACAAATAAAACATCAAAACTGTGCAGCAAAATGGTCGAATGGGTAGTGAGATCCAAGTGCAAACGTATAATATAACATAACAATGGTTCCTATTATCAGCTTTGACCATCAGAATCATTGACACCTTAGTTATTACTGAATGACCAACGATACGTTAGAGTTTTTAATATTAAAGGGATTTAGAATGCCATTTTGATTATCATCTATAACCAATAATAAAAAAAGAAAACAAGTGTATCAGGGAAATGACAACCTACAGGCTAATCTGTTTAATCAAGAGTAACTCATTTCGACATAAGTTAAAAAACGCATTTCGGAGAGATTTTATTGTGAGATTTCTATGTCTCAAATTCGAAACTATCTGAATCTAAGAAAAAATGTACACTTACTGTCTTTCCAGGACATTCTAAATCAAAATAATTGAGATATTCCAACATGAGTTAATTTACATAAACATAGAAATCATTAATCCAAAATGAGCACTTTTATCAACCTTTCTATTTTCCAAACGACGACACAGGCAAAAATAAACATGCATAAAGATTATTCACGTATTTCCTTTTACGCGCATTGATTCTAATATTCTGATTTCCTGATATTGCATACGACTATCTTTCGTTCCGTTCTTACACTTAACCAACAAATAAACTAACTTCTATTTCCGTGGAATCATGGGATTTCTGACGTCACCATTGTGCGTATGCGCATAAGGTGTTATTATTTATTATGGTTAAGCCAGGCTCTACTGTGCCCCTCCCTCTTAAAAGGGGCTATGCAATCGAATGTGATGCGTGAGTAGCTGTTCTGTATGTGATGTCTTTATATAGCGTGTTGTCTACTTCTGTAAATCCCGAAAAATATTTAGTGGTGCACGGATATTTCTGAATGTTCAATAAAATAATATAAACTTAAAAGCGATTTTTGAGGTTTAATGCATTAACTAAAAAAATATTATTACCAAAATATTTTTACGATATTATAAATTTTTTGTAAATATATATTCTAAATTAGTATTAATACTATTAACACTTAAATTTATATTAAATATTTTCATTTAGTTCATTCTAATATTAAATCAATACATTTTGAGTTTAAAGCAGAAAACATTTTAGTATCCTTTTTCTAAGTCTCCATTTTTGATAAATCGGCTAATTCAGTTTCATAATTTAAGACATTTTTTAACTTAGTCATAATGAAATATAATACTGAAATTTCAGAATCATTTTTCCTTTTATTAATTTAGTAAAAAAGTATATATTTTGGTTAATAAATTCATCATAAAGGAAATACGAACTAGTTATTGTCCACTAATTGAAGAAATAGTATTTTTAAACAGCCAAATCTAAGTAAAAGACATTCAGATTCATGATTAAGGTCCCGACATGAATTTTTAAAATAACTACATTAATTTTTTGGTGTACTCCTTACTCTAAAATTTAACCTGTGAGAGTGGTCTCCTTAAAATTTTCTCGATTACGCTTTAATAAAGATGTTATCTCAGTGAAAGCTTTGCATAGCATTGATTTACAATAGTTACGAAACATTAACCTTTGGCGAGAATTTAGCAATTTTACCTGAATCTATCGTAGCACCATTGGCGAGAATACAGCATTTTTAAAGGAATCTATCGTAGCACCTTTGGTGAGAATTAAGCATTTTTACCTGAATCTATCGTAGCACCTTTGGCAAGAATTTAGC
>JAOUZG010041737.1:980905-1021603 GCA_026289955.1 Argiope argentata
ACACGTCATCTTAACTGGCAACTAATAGAAAATTGTAGCTAATTTTCAAATGTTAAAAAAAGCATTTGTTCAATAATGGTTCAATACTATTTTGAATAGCTGTCTAATTTCAGTTACTTCAGTAATAAAATTAGTTACATGCCATTTCTTTTTCTGACAGAACGAGATGAATTGGGTAATAAATTTGGTAATGCGGTCCCTGCAACAGAAAAAAAAATATATATAAAATTACTGATTTTATAAATTTCTAATGAAATCTAAAAGTTTTTTTAAAAACTTCAATTTAACTTGATTTCATTCATATTAGAAAAAAAAAATGGAATTTTGTTATATTTGCATTTATTTTTAATGTAATAAAGTTTTACAAGATATCAATGCTCTCAATGTATATTTCATTTGAATATTATCTGGAATTAACAACCTCTTAATTTATCGCTAATTCAAATTTCGTCCTGATAAAAGAGACGCCCTGCGATAGAAGTTTTATAAAATTGATTTTAAAATCAGTGTAATTATCAAAAGTAAAAAATACATAGAACTTTAAAAAAATTGGTAATGTAATAAAATCGTGTTTTCAAAATCTGATTTTCTTAAATTTATTTGATAAATTCTTATTCATCATGATATTCCATTGCATAATATTTAAGTTATTCATCAATTTTTCCAACATTCGTTAAACTGAATTCGATGATTAAAATAGCAAAATGTGACAGCTTAAAATATTTTCTTATTTTGACAAGCAGTTGCCAATTTTTCTTATAGAAACTGTTTCTCTCAGAAATGGATAAAAACGATTTGTTAATGACATCCTATAGTTACAATCTGATTTTTAAAAAAACTGTAATCGTTTTTTGGAATCACCGATCGATCGAAAAGATAACTTCCTGCTTCTGCTGTGAATATTTGAGTTAAATCGAGTTTTCGCTTTTTAAACGCAGAGATGCAGGTTAAAACTTTATTATCTAGATTTCTAGCAAGCCGAAATATTTTACTAAGCTCCACCTAGTTATAAAATAAACTAAAATCGAAATTCATAATAGGAAAAAAATTTCAAATAAAAAAAATACAGAAAAATAATTCAATACTTTGGCGTTTTATTGTTATTGTTGTTATTTTAGTCAGGAGAAAAATCGAAGAATCATCGGTACGTGGAACTATAAGGAAAGATTACTTTGCAGATATGCAAATTAACCCTATTATTCATGCCTAATCTCAACAACAACATTCTATGGTTTCTCCTCAAGAATATCGCATGGCAAATCTTAGAAAAAAATTGTTTACTATGACCAACAAAGCTTGTCAGTGCAGCCCTTTTTTTTATATTAATCATGAATCAGCATGAAAATTTAAGCTGTAAAAGTGCATGGAAACTGATGGTGATTTTTCGACACTCACATGGCAAATAATTTAAAATTAAAAAAAATGAAGTCTTTAATCTCAAATATCAGGTTATTATACGAGAAAAGTATTATTTTTAAGGTAGTGTTTGTTTTAATTAATTTAAGCCATTAACCAATTTAAGCAGATTTAAAATAAGCATATGACTGCCAGAATAAACATACGTCGATATATCGAGAATAGGGCAAATGGCGGACATTTGAGCCAAGTTGTAACTCTTTGTTGAGAATAAGTCGCCAAATGTGACAGCCATCTTTACCATTTTCTAATAACCCTAAAAGAGAAAAATTCATGCCCCCAAAGCGATAATTCGTCAATTTTCTGCCCGTTCATGGCTTCAAAAACCTCAAACCAATACATCATGTTATGACATGATAAAAACATTTTAATGAAAAAATAAAATGCAAAAACGTTGTTATTGACTTAAACTTTTGAATTATAAATTAAATTTTTATTTTTTGATGATTTTTTGGCACCAAACGTGACAACCTTCTGAATTACTTTCTAATAACCCTAAAAGAGAAAAATTGGTTCTTTGAAAGCTATAAATCGCTAATTTGTTGCCTACGCCTTTTGAGGCTTCAAAAACCTTAAACCAAAATAACATAATGCTCTCAAATGATAAAAAAATGTTCGAAGAAAACATCACGTATTCTTTAAGATCTAGTCTAACTTATTTCTCTTAATTATTCTCCTAAGTGTAGTTTTTCTATACTATGTTAAACCTTTTGGACACTTGTTGCAATTAGAATACTAAAGTTGCCATTTATTTTTTTATGTCTATTAATCTATATAAACGAATTCTATTCGTTTGTGTATGCTTGTCTTGAAACCGTTTATCAATCACATAATTTTTTCGATTTTTTAAAAATTCTTGTTCTAATTATTTAATTAAAATGTCTATGTACATTTTTTTATTTACACGGTAATTTCAAATGAAAATGTTTGGAGTATCCCTCGAATTGAAATGGTCTCCTTAAAACTTTCTTGCGTCCTCTCCAATAAACCTATCATGCCAGAGATCGAATTGCTTGGCACTGGCATACAATAGATCCGGAATGTTAACTTTTGGCTTGAATTTGGCTTTATTGACTATATCGAGTCATACTTGGCAAGTTTTTTGACGATGAAATCACAACACGTAGTTCAAGATATACGAAAACAAAATTTGTACTTTATGCTCATTTTTCTCAACCTGTTGGAATAAATATTTGACACAAAACTGTAATTATAGTCTTAAAATACCATAGAAGACTTGATAAATTTGTCTTTTCGATTTTTATCTATTGCATTTACATGCTTCTAGAAGTACAAACCGCAAATACTCAACCCGAGATTGGATTTGGCAGGAATCTATATTATGTATTAGATGTTAAATGTCTGCAAAAAATCTTATCGATCTAGCTCTCTTCGTTTTGCAGTTATCGTTTTAACTTGATCGAACAACCGTATAGTGAGACTTCCTCTCAACAGATGGAATTAATATGAAATTAACCTCTAATTACGAAATTTGATGAAAATCTGCAAATTTTGTATAACGATCGTACATACCAAGTTTTTAACGTCTACCTCAGAACGTTTTTATCGTGTCAGAACATGATGTTATTTGGGGAATGAAACAGACAAAAATCCGTAATTGAAGTTTTGCGAACTTTGAAAATTGAAGTTTTATTACCTACACGAGTCTCTCAAAAAATCCGCCTGTAATAGCGTGTTGTCATCGCATTGACAAAAGCTCAGATTTTTAAAAAAAATAAGTTAATGACCACAACAAATAAAACCAAGGAAAATGTCATTTTGAGCGCGTGATTATATAAAATGAAATAAATGGGAAATGTGATATTTTTTAAAAACAATCAATGCGAGACAAAGTTTTTTTGGATCGATTGCAGTACTAAAGCGACTCATTTAATGAAACAATTAAAATGAATAACATATAATTTAACTCGCACGAGCACGTGGTGCTTGGCCGTTCAAGAAAGTATATTCTGACATGATACATCGAAACATGCATAGCAGATTTCATTAAAAAAATTTGTGGTACAGTTGTCATAAACAAATGGACGGACATCTTCCAAAAATGTGTTTTTCGAATTCAAGAAGGTATAAAAGTATAGATTCGTCACTATTACGAATTCGGTTTTTTTAGCGCATACTATACTTTATTTATACTACGTTTACGAGAAATTAATAATTTATTATAATAAAAATGTAGAAGATAAGAAAGAAAGAAAGCCCAATTAATCTTTCCGTTGATTTTAAGACATTTCCCATATAATTTGCTTTGCTTTATCAAAAAATAAATATATCGATTATATATTCGGTTACGCCATTAAATATGAATTTCACTATGCTTATTTTCGTAAATTGAAGATTCATTATAATAGATAATTAACGCTTAGGAAATATTTCTGACGGAATTTTAAGTTTAAATAAGGAAATTTTCTTTAAATGCTATTAAGTTATAATAATATTATTGGTTTCATATGGATTAACTCCCAATTTATTATATTAAAAGTAAAGATATATCATATGTTTTTGTGAATTTAATGGTTTCATTAAAATAATATTACAAACTAGATTCTAACTTCATGAAAATAGAGTTGATTATAATAGAATTTTTCAGTATTACCTTACATAGATTGACGACAAACATCTTAAAGTATTTGTTTTAATTATTTAATTTCCAATTATTTAGAGCTGTTTTACTATAATTGCCAGTTAAGACTAATGGAGTTAATTAATACTCAAGAAATATCCATTAGTGCACTTTATTTGGTTAATATGATATCCATTTTAAATTTTGAGGGTAAGGGGGATGATGTCAAATTACATCATACACCATATTTAAGAATATAAATACACCGTTTATATATTCAGTTACATCATTAGATATGAAATCTAATATGCTTGTTTTAGCATGAGTTTTGCAATAAGTACAGTTAGTTATTATTTGATTTATATTAACTCTATTATAATGTGGCAGTAACAATCAGCCTCTATTTTTTAAATCAAAATTCTCCTGCCAATTTTATATTCTTTGGGTCTACTAAGTCAGTGTGGAAAAAAATGGGACACTTTTTCATAATGGGCATCGTCGCAGTCTCGTCCTCAAAACCGGAAGCAGTAAAGGATTTAAACACAATTTCACATTAAAGCGGACTGTTTATATTAGATGAATACAAATTAAAACTTCTCAAAGGTTATTTTTTATGTGTTTACAATGCTATGTTCCTTTATTGCGTCCGCTGGTATATTTCCTTACGGTTTTATTTCTTTATTGTGTTCGCTGACAAGTTTCTTTATTGTTATATTCCTTTATTTCGTCCATTAAAATGTTTCCTCATTGTTATTTTCCATCAATGCGTCCACTGATATGTTTCCTCACTATTATTTTCTTTCATTGCGCCCACTGATATGTTTCCTCACTGTTATTTCCTTTGACTGCATCCACTGATATGTTTTCTCGCTGTTATTTTCCTTGACTGCATCCACTGATATGTTTTCTTGCTTTATTTCCTAACATTGCATCCATTGATATGTTTTCTCGCTGTTATTTTTTTCACTGCGTCCACTGATATGCTTCCTTTCACTATTTACCTACATTGCGTCCACTGATATGTTTCCTCTCACTGTTATTTTCTTTCACTGCGTCCATTGATATGTTTCCTCATTGTTTTTTTCCTTCACTGCATCCACTGATACGTTTCCTCTCACTGTTATTTTCCTTCACTGCATCCACTAATATATTTCCTCCCTGTTATTTTATTTCACAGCACCCACTGATATGTTTTTTCTCACTGTTACTTTCCTTTACTGCATCCACTGATATGTTTCCTCACTGTTATTTTCTTCACTGTGTCCACTGATATGTTTCCTCACTGTTATTTTCCTTCATTGCGGCCACTGATATTTTTTCTTACTGTTAATTTTCTTTATTATTTTACAAATAATTGGATCTTAAATTTTCGAGTTTAATGGAATTCCTGCTTCCGGAACGAAAGGTTTAAAGATCGAAACCCGCTTACACTAAATATCTGCGGTTTATGTATACATGATATACCTTAGATCAGTCATCCAGAAATAGATGTCTAGAAGAGTGGAATGTTACGTGGAAGTCTGGAGATAGATGACCAACTCAAGTTTCATCCTTGTTATTTACAACTGACCCAAGTTTATGATGCCTTTTGCTTAAAACCCAGACAATCAAACTAAACCTAATTTTTTACACAATGAACACTGAAAACGTATGAAAAAGATACTTAACAAGCGCCTAATGATCTGAGTTACGTTAATACCACTCTATTAATACCATTTTTCCAATTACTTAAAGATACCATTGTAACTCCATGTTTGGAACCAGAATCTCTATAGGTTGAAGATTTGATTTCATGTTAAAGATCACTGTTTACATCTGATCGATACAAGTTCAAACCCCTGAAAGGTCAAGTGTTTTCAGCTGATAACACTATGTATTATTTTCCATTATTATGTTGCAAATAATTGGATCATCAGTTTTGAATCTCAATTTTGGGAATGATGGGTTTCAAATTTAAAACCCGATTACTCCATATATTTGCAGCGTATGTGTAAACGATATACCTTAAATAAGCCGTTGAGAAATAATTGTCTTTCCACTCATGTGACGTGGAAGTTTAGAAAGATACTAGTATCAGCCCAAGTGTCATCCTCGTTATCTGCACCCGATTCAGATGTCTTAGCTTAAAAGTCAAATAATGCAACTAAACTGAATTTCTTAAACAAAACCTATGCAACCTATGAAAATGAAACCTAACAAGCACCTAACAATCTGGATGAGAGTCCCATCAATCTGTTAATACCATTTCTCCAATTAATTACTTCTCCTCCAAATCCGAGGCAATATTCAATCGCGATCTGCAGTGCTGATTGAGAAAGATGACGTCCCGAACTTCGAGAAGCCATTAAAGGCACAAAGGGGGGTGGGTGGAGGATATTATCTGAAAACAAGTATTTAAATTAATCGCCTTAATTACAAGCAGTGCTGCATCGATCCGTGTTCGCGAAAGGTGAGCAGCAGGTTTCAGTTGAGAGGGAGGGCATCAGGGTGTAACGAGGAAGAAAAGGACTCTACTGTTGCAAAATCGGAATGAAGAAGGGAACTGGAGAGGGTGCTTTACCTTATTTCAGAGATTAAAACAGAAATTCCTTAGAATGAGTTGCTGAATGTGTATGGTGAAATATTATTATACAAAGTGCTATCGGTTAAAGTGAGTGAAATATATGTGGGTGTGATGTGTTTTAATGTACATTAATAGTTTTATTTATTTAATAAAAAATTCGACTATAGTGATTTTTTAATTCCTACTATTAGCTCACACTCCCAATATATATATATATTGTCTTTTTTTATTGTATTTAGTGTTTTGTTATATTTTTTCTTCTTTCTAGAATTTTAATTTTCGAGTTTTGTCTATTATTTCCTTTTTCATAATTGTCATTTGTTTTTATATGCTAAAAATTGATGCCTCCCTTTTACTTTGAAATTTGGAATTTTTCGGGTCACAGAAGAGTTAATTTTTTAAACAATAGTCTAACTCTTTACAGCAAAAAAAAATCCATTTTTATTGGAGTCCTTGCCTGATGGTGACCCTTGAGAAAGTCATCAGGCCGGATTTCTCCTTTTTCGCTTTCATATATTTTTTTATCTCATGTTTCTTTCAAACAAAGATGTTTCAAAACAAGTTTCAGAACAAAGATAAAAACAATTTTATAAGAGATACATTACGAGTTAAAATTTTCCTTATTAAATTAAAAAGGTACACAAATGTATTTAGAGGGCGCGTTTGTTGCTATTCCTAAAATCATAGTTCAGCATAGATGAATCAAAAACAGAAGTAAAAAAAGGGGGGTGGACAATTATAGTGAAAATAGGAAAGAACCTAAAGAAAATAAATAAATAAAAAAGAAATCCGGCTTGATGGCTATCTCAAGGGTCACCATCAGGTAGAGATTCCTATAAAAGGTGGCATTTTTTTCTGTAAAGGGTTTAACTATTGTCTTCATTTTTCGGATCACAGAGAGGTTAATTTTTCAGACAATAATCAATCCCTTTACAGAAAAAACCCCACCTTTTATAGGAATCTCTGCCTGTTGTTTGTGAAAATTGGAAATTGGACAGAAATTCTACAAGTTTGGCGTGAAAACTACATACCAAATTTCAACTGCCTAACGCAAAGTCTTTTTGAATTATCGAGTTAAGACATAATTAAAAAACAATCTATTCCAGATTTAGGAAAGTCTGAAAAGTGGAGATTAGTATAAATTTGGAGGAAAATGTTTTTAACGACGCCATTGCTTTTGGTAATTGACTTATGAGTAAATAAAAAATTTTGAGAGCAATAAAAGTCAAAAGTCAAAACTGAAGATCTTTAAATCTTATTGAACCAAGTAAGGAATCCATTTGCTATTATCCACGGTACCAAAGCATAATTATTGCAATCCTCATAAAGTTTTAAAATAAACAGTAATTCTACCATCTTCATAATCCAATTCATTCCGAAAGCAGCGATTCTAAAACAAGCATGTTCGACAACAGCTGCATTACAACCAATCAACGCTGCCCGATATCCGCACTCCGAATTTCAATCACTTGGAACCGTTTCATTCCGCACGAAGAGACGGTCAAATTTTCCCGCTGACAGCAAAAGGCAGCGAATTAATTACCAAGGGCAGCGAGACGGTAAACAGACTCGAAGGCATCTTTCCCTCAGGCAGAGGATTACTTTATTCATAAGCTGAGGGGGATTTTGTTCCTAGGACATAATACTCGAATATCTTTGTCCAGTCAGCACGGGAATTATTATTCGGTTGTGGTTTCGGTCCTGAATGGCTTCCGTATTTCCATCAGTGGACTGTGGTCCAAGAAATAAATGAGAATAATGCAGTGAAAAGATTACGTTTTTAAATACGCAATAATAATATAGAAGTATTTGATATTTTTATTGATTTATGAATGTAAAGTGCATTTTCGAGTATCCGTCTCATGATTATCCGGTGTAGTTTTCCCTAATCATTACTAAATGTGGAAGACAAGGCATCTATTAAAGACTTTCTCCACCAGGCCATGGCCTGGTTGGTAGAGCGTTGGACTCATACTCCTTAGGTTACAGATTCGAAGCTCACCGGACAAAAGATTCCCCTAGTGTATGGCGGCTTGCGCTCGTTAAATCTGTTTGGGGTTGCAAAGTTCCACATGTCGAGAGTAATACCACTGGGGGTACAGGGTCAGAGGTGATCGTTCTGTGTTCAAGGTCAAAATTACGATACGAGATGAATGAATGAACATGCATGAAAGAAGTCCACCCCCTAAAAAGGGTTGTGACGTGTGAGTAGCTAAGTCGTACTCTTGGCCCTAGATGGCGCTACTTGTAAAAAAAGATACAATTTTTAGGCTTAAATCGTCGGCTGATCATATCAGCGGGGGTTTGTCCAAGGCAAGTGCCATTAATCACAACGCACACTTTCTCCACCTAAAAATAAATTTTGACTCTTATCCTAGGATTACCTTTTCATATCTGTGCTATCAATTATCAGTGAAAATAAAATCATTTTGAATAAATTTTCTTAAGAATCAGACCTACGATTTGAGTTAATGTTTTGTTCATACTTCCAGAATTTAAGGCTACCAGAGACCATTAAAATGACTTTTTTCAATTTTCACATTAATAAATCGAAATTTTATTGGCATTAAGAGTAGCACTATAAGATATGACACACACAATTTTAAAGCATTATATTAATTTATTTATGAGTAAGGGGGGGTTAATATATTATAACATTAGCGATAAATAACGTTAATGAAAAATGTTTCCAGGTGCTCCAAATTTGTTCGAACGCTCACCAATTTTTATTATTACTTACTCTAACCCTTTTGATACAAAATCGGGGATTAATTTTGAAATTTGAGTACGAAATATCAAAACTGACCCATATAATAATTAAAAACTACTGATTTTTAAAAAAAAAACGTTTAAGTAGTTTTGAGTTATTACATTAGTTAATTTTGATATTTCGTAATCAAACTACACGATTTATCCCAACTTTTGTTCCAAAAGGGTTAGAGTAAGTAATTATAAAAATTGGAGCGCTTTCGAACAAATTTGGATCGGCTGGAACATTTTTCATTATTTATCGCTAATATTATATTATATTAATATAATGCTTTAAATAAATTAATAAAATGCTTTAAAATTTTGTGTGTCATATCCTATAGTGTTACTCTTATTTGGAAAATTTTGAATTGCTAAGGTGAAAATTGTAAAAAGTCATTTCTAAAGGCCCCTGGTCGCCTTAAGTAGTACATTACAGAATTTATGTTAAAAGAATTTGTTTTAAAACAGTATAAACATTTATGTTAAACCAGCTCAAACAGTTTATATTCTTTAATTTACTTTTTCTCCTATGAATTCTTGAAATGTGCAATTCAGTTTCAAACCCGAAACCCTACTGGTCACAAACCGAGACCTTGCCACCAAGGTCCAAACACACGGATAAAAGAATAAAACTGTCTGTAGGTTATTTAGAGAAACGAAATTTCGAAAGATGTTAAATGCGTGTCCAATTGGTATGTCTATTCCCCAGACTGAAAGTTCTATATTTAATAAAGTCCTATGGGGTGCTGATAAATACGCATTTTCAGAAGAAACATATTGTATAAAAATAAATAAAGCATTATTTATCTCACGATATGAACCACAAAAGAAATCATCCAGTCTATTCACCCCAGATAAAAGTATAAAACAGATTTCCACTGAAAATATCATCCATTTTTAACCATTCATCAAAGACTGAAGAAAGTTCGGGAATAAAAAGAACTCCGAAGAACAAAACAGCAGCGATTCTAAAAGCATGACTTATTTGTATTCCAAAATCAATATCATGTATCCAATCTTGCTAGTCTTTCGATATATCTTTTTCTCCGAACTGTAAGGAAAGCGATAAATTTGATCAGTTTATTTTCACCGAAGAAGCTGGATTTTATTGTAAGTTTCTTTAAATAACAACTTATTGGATAGAGAAGGATGAAATATAAAATGTCTTTTTAACTTTTCTCGGAACACTTGTTAGATATAAGGAGAGAAATATATAGTTTGAGTAAAATCAAGCACTGTACCACATTTTAAGAACAGGAGTTTCTAAGAATATCTAAAGAATTCCCCCCCCCCAATGTAAGTTGACTGACAACTAGAGAATCTTTTCTATTCATTTTACTCATATTTTAAAATAAAAATATCATTTATTAAAAAAAAAACTTCTTTACAAGCATTAAGTAGCCAATAGTCTCAATTGTTATCCTTAGAAATTAATAAATAAATAAAGATTAAAATGAAGTCTTCGATGCATATTTCAATGCATCACGTCAGAACATGATTTCTTGAACGGCCAAGCACCACGCGCATTTATATCCCAATAGTATCGTTGGATATAAATGCCCATTCGTGTATACATAATAAATTCTAAACATATATTATACAACATTTTAATATTATGAATTTTACTATGCGCATTTTTTAATGTTATATATATTATCACATATGAATAAATCAAAATTTTTATTATTTCAAATGAAGGCATAAAATTATAAGTGCATTCATCATGCATTTTCTCCAGTCAGCACAATTGTTTTTATAAAATATTCTGGTCGCGACAATATAAAGACAAATAAATAAATGTATTAGATATTTTTACAGATGTGGCAATGTGAATGACAATTTATTTATATCAATTTCTTTTCAAATCTCAATTACAACTGCAATAAAGATTAAAATGAAATCTGCTGTGCATATTTCAATTAATCATGTCAGAACATCATTTCTTGAACGGTCAAGCACCACGTATTCGTTCAAGCTAAGTTATATATTTATTCATTTTAATGGTTTCAACGACTGAGTCACTTTAGTACTGCAAACGATCCAAAAAAAACTTTGTCTCGCATTGATTGTTAAAAAAAATATCCCATTTCCTATAACCACATGCTGAAATTGATATTTTTCCAGATTTGATTCGCGGTAGTCATTAACTGATTAGTCAAAAGCTGATTTTTTGAAATGCTCGTACAGATAATAAAATTTCAATTTTTCGCCAACAGATTTTTGGTGCAGCCATAAAACCTCATTCAAAAAACAATATCATGTTCTGGCATGATAATAAAATGGAGAACCAAGTAATATCAAGAGAATGCATAAGTATGGATCTCTCTTTGTTAGTATGCGAACATTCATGAGTATTGGTGCTCTTCAGGAAACACTGATTCACCAATGATCTTGAGTTTTAAGATATGAAAAAATAGAAAACGTTATAAAATTTTAATATTTAAGGTATCCGACTAGGTGGTAAAAATAAATCGGATGAAAATTCGCTTTATTTTTCAGTTTAAAAAATAGGCACGTTTCTGTTTCCAAGGGTATCTTTATTTTGTCACTATGTAAATCGGAAACCGAGTTATAGCAGACTATTGAATGTACGTGATGATTATTTATAAGAATTAAAAAACTTCAAATGTGTTTTTTGAATAAAAACGTTTTTTTTTTTTTCATAATTCCACTATAAGAGTATCATCATATCTCAAAAACTAATCCAGGATATTTTGATGAAATATTTATTTAATGTTTGCTATATTATGCAGAATGTAATGAATTATGGATTTGATAATGAATTATGAATTTGATAATGGATTTATGATTGTTTACTGTAAACATTGCAGAAAAATAATTTCAAGATTCCATATATTCGATATAAAACTTTTTACTTTTGAATATAAGTCTTAGATAATAGTTACAATCTGTGATAAGACAAATAAAAACGAGAAACAGTAACATTTTTTTTTCACTAGAACAATACTATTTTCCGTAATTAAACGCAAATATTAATATTTGCTTTTTCTTCAAAAGCTACATATATATTTAAATATTTTCGCTTTTAATCATAATTTTATCCTCACATTAATGAAAAAATATCATAAAAACATTGAAAAATCTTTTTTTAGTTTCCTTTGAATCTACTTGGATACTTTACATATTCAGCAAGGTTTTACTATTTTGCCACAGTAACTCCAAACAATATTACTGTACATTTTTTTTTACAAAATTAATGAAAATTTTTTTAAATAATACAATTTAATAGCTATATAATTTTCTATGAATTTTGGTAATATTTTTTAGGTTTGAAATGAAATTCAAAAATATCATTGAATTTAATTTTTCATTAAATATTTAATTCATACGATTATATATTTCGTTCATTAAATAATTAATCATATTATTTTTTCATTGCTTTTATACCTAAGAAGGTATATGTTGTTAAGGATTTGTATTACACTAAGAAATCAAATCAACAACATCGTAAAAGACAACAAGGAATTTAGGGATAGATTAGCCTAGTAATTATGTTTTTAATGACATAATGGTGTGACTAATTAAATTTGTAATAAATATCATTTATACATTAAAAAGGAAAGGTGAACTGAAACAATTCAGCTTTAATTTCAGTTACAATTTATAAATACTTCATTAAGAGAACCATAAACACTAAATTATGCATAAGAGATTTAATTTGAAATTATAAGCAATCAATAAACTTGACGAACAAAATAGTTGCCAAAGATAAAAAGAGTTAATTAAATAATAATGGAAATTTTTCATAAGATTGTTCAAAGAAAGAAATTTTCACTTTAAATTGTCGGGATAACATTGGTAAGAGAATTCGAGTGAATGATTTGATTAAAACACGGGCAGTTTTTTAAATTAATTTCATTTCAGCAATAAAAATATTAATTACATATTATGTTTAAAATCAATTTCGAAGAAAAAAACACTTAAAATTAAAAAACAATTATACAGAAATTAAAATTATACAAACGAATAAATAATTTTTTAAACTTTTAAGTAATGGAAATTCTAAGATATTAATGAAGAAAATTACGTTTTTTCCGATTTTTAATGAATTGAAAATCAGATAACTTTTAACCCTTTACCCTATATGGGCCCATATACGGTGTTGCAGTTTTGATTCAATTTTATCTTCGAATTAAGTATTATCAATTAATTCAAACTATTTTAATCCACCAAATATATATTTAGCAATAATTAAACACAAAACAATTGTCTACGATTTTATGAATTTTCGAAATAGCCTCACTATTGTGCAAGTGGGTAAAAAAGCAGAATCGAAGTGCGAGAGATTCATTTTCAAAAAATGATAACAGAGTAGAACATAAGTACTTTTTGACAAAAAAGATTTAAAATTTTAACACCTTTTCATGGATTCGATATCCTAATAATTTTTCCGCTTTTCAGCTATATATATATATAAACTTTTTCCTTATTTTTCTTTTAATATGCCTTATTGATAATTAAATAAAGCTATTTCCATTGTGAAACAAAATTTTTTCAATGCTTTATTAATTCATGCAGTAAAGGGTTACAAACTACTTATTAGTAAACAACTATTACTCAAGAAATAACTATAAGCATAATTTGGTAGATTGAGATCCAAATGTTAGCCATGCAAAACATTGCCTTCAATTTTCTAATACTTTTTAACATAAAATTTACAAAAAAAATACCATCCTCAAATCTTTATCATTAAAAACATTTTTATTTGACGTTACTTCAAATAAGAACGAAGAATAGTCACATTTTGAATGTGAAAGTCAACCGTCTCCTTTCACTCCAACTTCCATTCAATCTTCTGAAATGAGTGACTTCATTCATCATCCCATTCACATTCAACTTGGCACGCTGACAATGGCATTGGCGAGGGAAGGATTGGCGAGATAATTGCCATTCCTTTACTGTCATCATGCGCCTCATTTTAATGATTCCGAATTATAGTCGTGATGATTTGCTAGGCAGTTCTTTTCACGACAAAAATGCGTAACAAGTTGGATGAAATGTTTCGTTGGTTTTTAAAGCTTACATCATAAGTAGTTTAACTTGTTTGAATTCTGTATACTTATAAAATTTACTTTTCCGAGCTTCTCGTGAAAGATCAGAATATTATCCTGTAGGGTAAATTGATTTTTACGTCATCATAAAATACAATTAATATTAATTTAATAATACTAGGGTGAATATCATGCTATATTCCACCATTATTTTTATTATATATTTATAATAACATAATAATAATATATATTTTATTATATTATTATTATTATGTCAGAATCGGATGTTATTTTGGGAATGAAGGTCAACAAAGATTCGTAGGTGAAAAATAAGAAAAACCGTAAGCGAAAAATTGAAATTTTATTATCTGCACCAGGATCTAAAAAAATCAGCTTTTCATAACGCGTTGCCATCACCTTTACAAAAGCTTTGATTAAAAAAATAAGTTAATGACTACAGCCAATAAAACCTAGAAAAATGTCATTTTGAGCACGTGATAATATGAAATGAAATAAATAGGAAATGTGATATTTTTTTTTAAAAAAATAAATGTGAGACAAAGTTTCTTGGATCGTTTGCACTACTAAAGTGACTCATTCAATGAAACAATTAAAATGAATAAAAATGTAATTTAACTTGCACGAGCACGTGGTGCTTGGCCGTTCGAGAAATGATGTTCTGACATGATACATTGAAATATGCATAGCAGATTTCATTTGAATCTTTTATTTTGTAATTATTTTTGTTATATTAATATTTTATTTAATTAAATATATTTTATTTTATTATATTTATATAATGCTTTCAAAGAAAAAATACCAGGTCTACACGCTTAAGGCAGAGCAATAACTATTATATATAAATGCCAAAAACAGATAACTTTTGGAATTTTAGCTATCTCACCATGGAAGGTGTACTTTTCGTAAAAAGAAAATGCGATAAATAATGTGTCAGTCTACATCGCGACACAAGAGCAAATGAAACAGAGCTTTTTTTTCATTAATAATTTTGTTATGAAAGTTTGAAAAGATTTTCTTACCACGTGTTTATTTAGGTGAAGGGAATTTAAGTATCTTAATAGAGTGTTTGCATGTATTACTGCTTTCTATTTCTTCGCTCAAAACTTAAGAAAATGCAATGGATATTAGTTTTCTAGAACTCGTGTTATAAATAATTTTTTAAAAAAAAAGTTGCAAATGAAACAGCAATAACAGCAAAAAAACATTTTAGAATGAAAGCATGGGTTAATTTAAATAAAGGGAAGCAATTTAGAAAGTAAATTAAGAGATAATCACACACACACGAGCTAAGAAACTTAAAATAATAAAATTACATCCTTACGTATTAATATTTACTATATGCACATTTTATGCATAAGGAATTTTTTTTAAAAACCTTTATATAGATTAAAAGATATTTTTCGATATAACTTCTTTAAAGCATTTTTGAATTTGCTATATAAATATTAATCTTTATTCGAATGGTATTTGAAAATATTTTAAAGATTGGCACGCATATTTTTTTCTCCATTTATTTTTTCAAATTCGAACATAAAAATGTATTGAGCTTAGAAAATTCTTTATTCACATTAAAGATTTATTCTGCTAAAAGTTTATGCTAAAAGCATCACAAACATTTTATTGTAAGATACAAAAATGCCTGAAAGTTTACTTAAACGTCTGAAAATCACATAAAATCTAAAATAAATAAAGCTTACTTACATAATATCTAGAAGAAAACTAAATGATATAAAAACGCAAAGTTTCCAATTCAATGAAGACCAAGATCTCTTCACATAAAAGCTGCAATTTCTTTTAAAAACCACACTTTTTCCAGGACTATTAAAGTACACGGCGAAAGCACAGGATGTTTTTACCGTGGCAATTTTCCAGGAAATGCCTTTTCCTGGATATCTCCCTTAAGGCAAATAATGCAGACCCTTGATTTATGGTTCCCTGGAGCTACCACGGTCATCTCGATTCCTTTCTTCAGATCCGATGTAATAAACACTTTCAAGAAATTTTCAGGGTTTTTTTTGTATACGTAGAATAGAGAAAGTACTGCAATCTTCAAATAAATTTTAAATCGTGATTTTGTTTAGACTGTAGGTAGGTGTACCGGATGCGCTAGGCCCGAACTCCGAATTTTATGGTTAGTAGTCCAGTAACATATCCGTTGGGCCAAAAGTGCACTTCGGTCCGAGGGATGTTATCTGGCTTACATGTAGAGCAATCACCACAGAGTATCTCCCCAGTGAGTTTCGGCGAACGATACTTATGTGAGTTGGTGGTGATGAGCAACTTGTCGTACTTAATGCGCGTCTAAAGCTTTGAGTCGCCGATAGAGGGCGCCACGACAGTTGAACGAATCTATGTGCGAAGGTTGCGTTTATACAAGGTCGGTCGCTGGGTCACCATTATAGGGATGTACCGGATGCGCTAGGCCCGAACACCGAATCTTATGGTTAGTAGTACAGTAACATATCCATTGGGCCAAAAGTGCACTTCTGTCCGAGGGATGTTATCTGGCTTATATGTATAGCAATCACCACAAGACTATACATTTTACGAGTTCGAAAAACACGTTTTTGAAAAAAAAATGTCCGTCTGTCGGTAACAAAGTGAATTTAGTTTGGTTATATTAACCTCCCGTTTTAAATCGAAACTAGGGTTATTTTGGGACTAACCTTGTGATTTTGAACTGCAGTCATATGACGAGGACCACAACTGAGCAGGAATCCTTCTCCAAAAACTTCCACACCACATTAGTGATAGGATGTTACCCCCCCCCCCCCAAGGGATTTAACGTCCATCAGAGCCACTTACACGACGGTTCTTCGGTGGGATTGTCTGAAAACGAGACCTTACAACCAGGTCATTGTGGCCCACTATGTAACTCAACACATTGAGCTGGATGGTTGAAATATGGTATACTGTCTTTAAATCAAATTTTGAGCAAAATGAGTTCCAAGAAAGTTCGTTCTTCGTCTGTTCGAATATAAGTTAACACGATAAATATAAAACATAGAAAACTGGATAGATAAGATGCGGTACACAGATTTAACTCCTACGCTGTGGACACCTGTTCGATTTTGAGCCATATCTTTCAAAGTTTGTAAGACGTGGGGTTTCTTTTATGTGAGCTGTAGAGACAGTGATCACATCCAGTTTTAATCCCAAAATTGTATTAACATATATGTATGGGACACAGCACATACATAAAATAAAAATACGAAAAGCACACTATACTTTTGCATCGCCTTTCGATTTTGTCAGTTTTAGACCCAGACTGACCACTATTCTCTCGCATCATCTGTCCTCCATTCCGACCTCGATTCCAACTGACCACCACCTTCTCTGTTCGTTAGAATCGGAATGCCCCGTGATTGCCATAATTTTTTTCAAATTTTGTGATAACGTTGGACGGTCTAATACGAAAGTACCAGAAATTTAAGCAGAACAGGTTTATCCTATGATGCAAAATTTGTTTCCTTCAAGGCACAGTATTGCCCAGAATGTTCAAGCACATATCCATGCAGCGAGATTTGTCCAATCATGGTTTGATGAACATGAGGATAAAGTTAACATGTGCCTTGCCCCGAACAGTCACCCGACCTTAATATGATTGAATCGATATGGTCTATTTTAGAACATTCAATACGGAATCGATGTCCTTCACCGATATCTCTCCCAGAACATCTCCAAGAAGAATGAAGAAGAATATCTCCAAGAAGAATGGTACAATATTCCTCCAAACACTAAGCGACACTAGTATGAATCGATTCCTAGGAGAATCCAACCTGCATTACATGGAAAAGACGGTCAAACGCCATATTGATAAAGTATTCTTTATAAATATAATGGCTCTTCCATTATTTTGGTAACCATTTTATTATTTTGATGTATATGAAATTTGATATGCGAGTTTGGAACTGCAAGAGCATTTTTTGATCATAACTTTGTTCGGTTGTTAAAAACGTTACTCAAACTTTAGTTTCATTTTTGTAGTCTGTTAACCTCATACTAGGGATTAATCGCCAAATAACTCGCCAAGAATGATATGATATATTCAGTAAAAATGTCATGTTTACTCCCAAAGTTAATAAATATTATACGCCAAGATATGCCCTGACATGACAAGTTTATTAGAGGATGCGGGAAAGTTTTGTAGAGACCACTGCCGCTGGTAATTCTTCAGAAAATACAAGGATATTGCTTGTGTTTCAGTCTTAACTTCTTTTCATTTTCCTGACTGAAAATTCTAAAAAAGGTAAGAAAAAGCATTCTTTCTTTAGGTTTTGATTAATTAGTGGAAGAAAGTACGAATTTTATTCGGATTTAGTGGGAATTTTGTAGGCTCTTTCTTTTCGAAGAAGAATAAAATTAGAAGATCTTCAAAGTCCATACAAAGAGGATTATGCGCTTGAGATGAAGAAAATACCGTTCCATTAACTTAGAAGGTTTTAATCTCTGCTACTTAAAAAAGGGGGGTTAAATGTATTAGATTAGTAAACAGATTAAGTGTATTTAATCGAATGCATTTTAACATCCCTTTCTGGTGTTTTGTTGGTTATTCATCGATTCATGTATAAAAAACTTCATTTTTGAAACAAATAAGTGGGAATATTTTCCTATACGATCTCTTTATTTTCATATATTTTATTCCTTCTAGATAATCAGTTTTATTTATTTTTGCAATGTAATCCCTAAAGCAGGGGTTCTCAAACTTTTAGACATTGCGAACCCCATTTTAGACTAAGTGTTTTGACGACCCCCCCCCGAAATTTAACTCTGTCTAAAGTTTATACAGAGATTTTAAAAATTTAACACGTACTCAAGAGTTCGTAGAGTATGTGTCGGGTATTGGCGTCACATCCCTTGACATTTCATCCTTCTCCTTACTAGCATCATCTCATCTCGAAACTTTGATTGAACAGTTTACAGATTACATTCCAGTTAAGGATATGAGTGGGGTTGTGTGGATAGTCAATCCGTTCAGTGAGCAAGCCGTAACAAAAGCTGAGCTAAGTGTCCGTCATTATGATCATCTGATAGAGATTTCAAGTGATCAGTCAGCTAAAGTAACTTTTAACGAAGCTTCTATCGACAAATTTTTTGATACGTAATAAAAAGGAATACCCAGAACTGTCCACAACAGCATTAAAAACTTTGATGCCATTTTCTACACATTACAACAGTGAACAAGGATTCTCCATAATGATAAATTTTTTAAAAAATCAAGAAATCGCTTGACACTGGAAAATGACATTGTTTTGTGTGTTACAAAGCTCATTCCAGACATTAAAAAATTGGTTAATTCCAAACAAGCTCATGTACCCGATTAACTAACGGAACACAAAAACCAACTTGTATGTGTATTAAAAGCTTTATGTGTACTCTTTTTTTAAACGAAAACTACAGCAATAAATTAATTTTCTTTAAACTTTTCTTCCACATCTCGCGAAGGCCCTGGACACACCCCGTGACCCTCCTTGGGGTCGCGACCCACCTCTTGAGAACTCCTACCCTAAAGAATACAATGGAGGTTTTTCCTGTTATATTATTCCGTATGCTTATATTGTCTGTCTAATTTTGAGTTTAGCGTCTTTGTTTATTAAAGAATATACATTGAGTATTGCGCCACATTTTTATGACCGTTAAAGTTCAAAATATCACGCATATCTGCAATTTAAGGGTAAAAGCTATATTTAAACTTTTTTTTCTGTCTCTTGTTTTGATTTTCAGCAGTCATAACTTCTGTAAAATAAATTACAATATATTCAATACATAATTTATTTATAATGATGATGAGATATGATAAAAAAATTTCTAACTCAGGAAATTCTGTAATATGGAAATGTATTAAAATCCTGAAGTGGCATTTTTTGATGGCATTTAAATACGATATTTCTGTGTGTTACTCATTCGAGAAAGAAGAAAAGTATTAATTATTTTATTTAACTTAAATTGCGAAACTTAGATAAATTATTAGTATGTTTCCATTCCACTTGGAAAGCTGAAGATTGCGATCGACCCCTCAACTGTTTTGTTTTTACTGCTATCAAATGAAATGACACTTATCTCAGAAACGTGCTATTCTACTGATTAACGTATGAATCCGAAAGATACTTGAGATATCTGAAGGTAAACCGTAATATCCTAATCCAATCGAACCGTCTTTAAAAAAAACTATAATTGAATCATCTTAAGTTTGAAGGGTGATAATTCAATACAATCATGATACAGGGGAGAATCGGTTAAGGGGTTAAAGAAGAGCCCATTTGTGATGTTTGGATTTCATCAGAAAACTCATCCAGATGTGAGATGACATTATGCCAAATTTTACTGATGTGACACGTGCGTGAGGGTTTTGAATGCGAAAGCTGAATTTTTAGGACTCATCAAATTTTGGAAACTTTAACATTTCGTTTTCAAAATGAACATAAACTTCAAAACCTCGTTTTTAAAATGAACATAAACCTCGAAACTTCGTTTTTAAAATGAACATAAACCTCGAAACTTCGTTTTTAAAATGAACATAAATTTCGAAACTTCGTTATCAAAACGAACATAAACTTCAAAACTTCATTTCCAAAATGAACATAAACTTTGAAACTTCGTTTTTAAACTGAACATAAATTTCAAAACTTTGTTTTTAAAATGAGCATAAATTTCAAACCTCATTTTTAAAATGAACATAAACTACAAAACTGTATTTTCAAAATGAACATAAACTACAAAACTTCATTTTCAAAATGAACATAAACGTCAAAACTTCATTTTCAAAATCGAATGTTTCGATGATAGAATATTTTTTTGCATGCACACCTCATGAAACAAAATAATATATAAATAAACGCTATAAATTTAGATTTTAGCAAATCCTTACTATTTCAACAAAATTATCTAAATAGTTAATTGAAAATAGAATATGTGAAAAAAAAAACATCCTTCAAAGTCTATTTGGAAAGCACTCGGAAAATATATGAAGGAATTACATTCTTGAGCTTCGGATGATTTATCAGTATAAAACGTCACAGAGGCTTAGAAAATTCTATATTCACGTCAAAGATTTATTTTGTCAAAGATTTTATTATAAAAGAATGACATAAATATTTTACTGTAAGATATAAAAGTGATCTTTAAACGTTTGTAAATCACATAAAATCCAAGATAAATAGACACTGTTTATACTATATTAAGGAACAAATATATTCAAATAACAACAGCAACAAAAAATATTATTTTCCAATTCAGGGACCCCTTCTTTTTTAGGACTACTTAAGTACAAGACGAAAATAGAGAATATATATTCCAGGGCAATTTTCCGGAAAATGCCTTTTCCCGGATACCTCCCTCAAGGCAAATAATGCAAGGCCTTGATTTATGGTTCCCTAGAGTTACCAGAGACGTCCCGACCATTTTCTACAGCCCCATTATAATAAACACATTCGAAGGGATTTTCGGTTGCCGTTTTAATTCCTCGGTAAATGCCAGGATGTAGAGAAGTTGCTTCTGGTGTTTCTGACCCTCCCTCTCCCCTCTCCCGAGCGGACAGTTGTAAGAGTGAGGGGGAATTTCTTTCTTTTGCTTTTGATTAATTAGTGCTACAAACAGTGGGTGTTATTCAGATCTGAAGGGAATTTGGCGAACTCTTTCTTTTCGTAGTAAGAATGAAATTAGGAAGTATTTGCAGTGCACCCAAAGAGGATTAAGTTTTTGAGAGGATGGAAATAACGTGTCAACTGCTTGAGGCATTTTAATCTCTGCTATTTTATAAAAAAAAGTAGATAATTAAATATATCCTGTTAATGAATAAATAAATTTTATTTATTTACAACATTTTATTTATTTAATTTGCTGATTTTTTTATCATTCATTTTTCATCATTTCTTGCATTAATATCTTCTCGCGTAAAATAGAATAATGTAGATAATTGCTTTTTTAAAGACATGTTCTCGTTCTGCTGTCATAGCCAATCTTCTGGGCATTTGTAATAAATACATTTTTCTCTTTCCATGCGGCTGCTTATAATCGTTTTATTCGTTTCTTTTAATTACTTTCGATAAATTATCGATCAGTTGATTATTTAATTTGCTAATTTTTTATTAATTATTAACTAACTTTTGCATTAAAATCTTCACTTCTAAAAAAGAATAATGTAGATCATTTTTTTTAAATCTTTACATCTAAAAGAGAATAATGTAGATCATTTTTTTTTAAATCTTAACTTCTAAAAAAGAATAATGTAGATCATTTTTTTAAAATCTTCACTTCTAAAAGATAATAATGTAGATTTTTTTTAAATCTTTACTTCTAAAAGAGAATAATGTAGACCAATTGTTTTAAATCTTCACTTCTAAAAGAGAATAACGTAGACCAATTTTTTTAAAATCTTCACTTCTAAAAAGAATAATGTAGATGATTTTTTAAAAAAAAAATCATATATTTTTCTTTTTACCTAATTCAGTTCTTTTTAATTATTTCTTTTAATTACTTTCGATCAATTAGCTACTTAATTTGATATTTTTTAGTTACTAATTTATCAATTCTTTCATTACGATCCTCACCCTAAAGGAGAAATAGATCAGTTTTTTAAAAATCATGTTTGCCGTTTCAATTCACTTTATCCTTTAATTATTCTTTTGATTATTATTTAATTGTTATTTAATTTAATTATTATTTATTCTTTAATTCCTGTCGATTAATTTTCTATGAATTAATCATTTAATTTCCTGATTTCCTTCATTAATTGTTCATCAAGTCTTGAATTTAGTTCAACATTCCTAATAGAAAGTAATGTCTAACAATGTGTAGAAAATAATGAGGAAAATGTGAATAATATTTTAAATCATGTTATCCCTTTTTAGATTGTCAACTTTTTTATGCCTTTCTTTTAAGTACTTTCGATCAGTTTCATTCCTCTTCATAAAGCCATCACTTAATAAATCGCATGGGGTGTTTCTCCTATCGATTTTGTGTGTGTGTACGTGTACAATATAAAGCGTTTTCTTTTTTTTAACCCCGTCGAATAACGATGAAAGTTTAATATGCACTTAGAAGTTGTTTCAGTTAACAATCTGTTTTGTTATAAATTTACACTGAGGAATATTTACAAATACCAAATTTCATCAATCTTTTTTCCATAGTTCATTTTTTTCCCTCCAAATATGCAAGCACAGGCAAGACGACGGTGAAATCATAGACAGATCGGTACTTACGTATTAGATCGTCTTCGCCAACGATCGCTAACGGTTTAGTTGGTTTTGGCGACGGATTTAAATTTGGCGATAAAGATCAACGGATTACACCATTGCTGGATTGCCATAATTGGCGGTTTCGCAACTCATTAACGACGACTTCAAATTTGGCGATAAAGTTGGACGGTCTAATACGTAGGTACCGACAGATCGATTTTTTAAATGTAAATATCATATTAAAAAATTCACTAGTTTAAGCTATCCCCTTTTTTATTTAAATTAACGCACAGATATACACTCAAACTAAATGGCTGGTATTTAACCCGTTCAGGGGTTTGGTCCACACTCTGAAGTAAGCATATAATTTTTTTATGAATTTTTTCCAAAACAGTATTAATCAAGTTTATTCCATTGTAAAGCAAGCTACTTTGTTAGCTTAAGTGATAAACAAATCGGCATATAGTTGCACAATACGCTATTATTACTGCTAAACGGTTTATTCTAAAAGAAGGAACGGATTTAAAATAATTATTTCTAACCACTCGCTTTTGACCCCAGCCGATTTGTAAGGGATGTTTTTTTTGTTTCATTTCATTAAATTGTGATTCAGTTGTATAGTTTCTTTTATGCTTAGCCCTGCCGGCAACCTGGCACAGAGGTAGCGCGTCTTCCTCGTACAGAAATGGTGGAAGTTGCCTATTTCCTATCGATAATGGGATCTGCTTCCTACAGGAAAGGTTGTGCTGTAGCCGATGATAGACTTCAGAACCCAAAGTTTCTGCCAGTGTTATTTTTGCCGTAATCCAATCCTTCAGATGTCCCCCCGGACCAATTTAAGATAGTAAATTTATTTGTTCAAAAAATTATTTATTCCCCACAGAGGAACATTTCAGAAATAAAGATCAGAAGCTTCTGGTAACGTGGTATGTTCTCGTCACCCTGGTGGATACAGAAATGGTGAAAGTAAACTACCTCCAATCGATAACGCAACGAGCTTCCCACGGGAAAGGCTGTGTCGTGACCGGTAATGAGCCTTAGAACCCCCTCCTAGTTCTCACCCCTGATTGCGTCATGACGGTCTGGCCAATCAAATAAATAATTGTCTCAGTGGTGAGTCAGAGTTGCTGGTTATAATTACAAATGTATCCATTTTTCAATTAGGTTGATAGTTTTTCATAGACTTTCCCCATTAAAATCAACGGCTCTAGGCCGCTACCTAATCAGAAATCCATAACTAAATGTTTTTTATATTCAAATCAACAATTCAAAACATTTTTTAAAGTATTTCCATTCAAGAATCCGTAATGAACTTCCACCTTTATACGATATACACTTTCGCTACATTAGCGAACCTCATCCTCCTCATCAACCCATTCCGACACATTCTTTGACAAGCAACATTCCGAGACGTCGGCGCATTACAATTCAACAAATCTCCGAACAAAACCTTTCCTTTTCTCATTATAATGTATGAGGACGGGGAATATAAAGACGGCTGAGCCCCGATGAAAAATCATCTGTCTCGACACATTTTGGCACGTTTGCCTCGCCTCTCCCGGCGACAAATGCTTTGTTTGTCTTGAAAGCGAAAGAAACAAAAATCTTCTTTTAACTAAAACGCATTCTTTGCGAGGCGGCTTTTGAAAGATTTTCTTCCTCAGGGTTGCCAGAAATGGTCGGGAATGAATGCAGGACATGTCCTGTTGGGAGTGAACATTTCCTGGGTTTTGTATCGATAGGAGTAATTGGGGTTCTGAACTAAAAAGTTTATATTTTTGAAAATTCCTGGCAATGTGAAAAATGAAGGGAAAATGCTTTTCGGAGCCTACCTAATAAGAAGAAACTATATTTTCGGTGTTATTAAAGGGAATATGTTATTACAGTAATAATCTTCTAATCAGGTTTGGCATCTAGACAATGCTTCGCGCAATAGAGATTCATGGGGAGAGAATGCCGTAATTACAAAATCATATTAAGAAAATTTATAAACAAATATGATCATGTATCTTATGTTAAAATATGCCGGCTTTCTGGCAAGGAGATAGCGTGTCTTTCTTGTGTTCGAATGGGGGGGGGGGCGGTCCAGTCTCAACAACTGGACTTATTTCGCCAATTAATATTATCATATTACCTGCTTAGTGAACCAATAAAAATAATGACCGGTTTTTATTACGCATGTGTATAAATTGACACGATGATTTTCATCAATGTTTGTTGACAGTTGATCATCGAATTCGGTTAGTATTTTATTTAAAGATGAATTCATTATATTAATTCATAATAAGTCCCTGGTTTAATGTATGTGAAAAGTCTATGCATCAAAGCCAATTGATAAAAGGAGAAATATAGCATCTTCTATTGGTTAAAACAATTTGAAGCAAATGAGTGGCGATTATATTGTAAAATGACTTTTTTTAATATTTCGATTTATCATAAACAAAATTACAGTAAGTAACTGAATTTGAGTGCTGTTAAATCATAAATTAGTTTAGCAGAATTTTTTTAAAAAATCATACCGTTTAATCATAAAAAAATCTGGCACAGAGGTAGCACTTCTTTCTCGTGTTCAGAGGGTCCCGGTTCGGGCATGGCTGTTCGTCTGTGTGCTATCTGTGAGATGTGTGACTGTGCTCCCCTGTAAAAAGGGTCTGTGTAAGCTAACGTTGTGAGTATATAGCTAAGTCGTAATCTAGAGCCCTAGCTGGCGCTACTGCAAAAAACAAGAGACACTCCTTTCGGCTTAAATCTGATGCTGTATCAGCAGGGATCTTGTCCATAGGCAAGTGCCATAAGTAAAAACAACAACAATGTTGTAGCCAAAATTGACATGGCAGGGAATAAGTTTTTCCACTACATAATAATATGTATTTTTCTCTATTATTGAGTACTAAGTTATTCGTTTGTCTCGATGTGACCAGTTAATCATAGGACAAACAGTCGTTAACGTAGAAAGCTGTGTACTAGCAGTTTGTTTATGTATGTTTATGTACTGCACTGCACGTTTCAAGAATTTATTAGGGAAACAGTAATTTAAGGAATATAAACTGTTTAAGTTTTAGCCTGCCAGTTTTATGGCATAGAGGCAACGTGTCTTCCTCCTATTCTGAGAGTCCAGAGTTCGAGTCCTAGTTAGAGCATGGTTGTTCTTCTTTGTGCTATCTGTGAGATGTGTGACTATGTTCCCCGCTGTAAAATGGTGATGTGTAAGCAAATGTGGTGAGTGTGTAGCTAAGTCGTACTCTTGGCTCTACTTGGCGCTACTTCAAAAACAAGAGACGTTCCTTTTGGCTTATATATGCTGCTGTATCAGCAGGGGAGGTTGTCCATAAGCAAGTATCATAAGTAACAACAACATCAATGCTAAAATATTAGGAATTGCGCAAAGTTTCCTTAATCATTCTTTTTCTAATGCGTAAAATTTCATAGAAATCCACAAAATTGGTATACAGACTGTATACCAAATTTCATCAAATGGCTCAAGGTGTTTTTGAGTTATTTTTTGTCAGAGAGACGAACAGACAGATATTTTCCAAAAATTTGTTTGTTTTTTTTAACTCAGGAGGGCATAAAATGTTGAGATTATTCAAAATATTGAGTTCGAATTCTTTGACGATTACGATACTTATTATACACTCCACATACGATAAATTAAAAAAGTAGCAAACAATTTGAATATTAATTTAGTTTTTTTATTAGCAGTTAAATTCCTACTTTAGGCAAAAACATTCAAACTAGTTATGCAACTAAAGTCTTTGATAATCATCAAACCATTGAATACAAAATTCTTTAATCGAACACTTTTTAAATTTTTTCTAACAAATTTTCTATGACATTTTAAATCCTTTTATTTTATGAGTTAATTTTATTGAGTTTTGCTCTGATACCTGTGCTCAAAGTCGATTATCCTTTTCCACATCTATCACCAAATTCTTATTTATTAAATCATGCAATTTTTTTTATTGAAGCTTAATTTATATCCCCAAATTGACAGCCGCTCTTTTGGCGAATATAGTTAACTAGTAAGTTTTAGATGGAATGCAACAAAAATATAAATATAAAAACAGTATACCATAACAAGCTGTAATTCATTTAATTGAAGTTTGTTTAATGGTCCTCAGTACTTTGCGTTTGTATTCCAGCATAATGGTAAAATACAAAAATTACGCTGAATTTACGCTGAAAAATTACGCTCTGTCCCAAAATCAGAGAGAGAATCAACTAATAAGAGCATCACCATTCTAATACAACCTTAAATTTTCCATAATCGATATATTTTTAAAAATGAAATTTATCCCAAAGTTCATGTTATCATGCGAGAACATCAATATTTTAAAGGTACAGTTTGTCATAATTAAAGTCATTAACCCGTTTAAACAGATTTGGAACAATTATGTCACTATCAGAATACGAATGCGTCGATGTATCGAGAATTGTCTACAGTCGCCAAATGCGGCAACCATCTTTACCACTTTCTAGCTCCAAAAGCGGAATTGATGCCTCAAAGCGATAAATCGCCACTTTTCTACCCATTCATTTTGTGGCTTCAGATACCTCAAACCAATACAACATCATGTTTAATAACAACAAATATAAAAATGTTGCCATTAACTTAAATATTTGAATGACAAATTAAATTAGAAAGATTTTTTGGCGACAAATCACCAAATGCGACAACATTCTGAATTATTTTCTAATAACCCTAAAAGCGAAAAATTCATGACTCAAAAGCGACAAATAGCCAATGTGTTACTTACGCATTTTGAGGCTTCAAATACCTCATATCAAAACAAATAGACACAAGAATAAACAAAGTTTTATTCTTGTGTCGCCTATTATCTCACATGATAATAGGCGACACAAGAATAAAACTTTTGTCTATGTCCGAAATAACATTCCAAATTTATAGATGTTTTAGCCCTTTTTTTATTTCGGTGACGCAAAATTATGCATTACTTGATGACTGGTATTGCCGTCTTTCATAATCTGGCGAACTGTTTCTGAACAAGGTAAGGAGATATATCTTATAAATTACAAAATACAAACCTTTTTCTAAAAGTAGGTGTTGATGGCTTCCACAAGAACAGAAAATTGTATACTGAGTTGAACTTTCTCATTTATTTCCTTTTCGTAAATAACATCATATCTTATTAGTTATTTGACTACGAAACTTTTATGGGATAAATTTTGATATTCCAGAAAATTAATATAAAATTATCTTTTATGTTTTAATAAGATATATATTTTAATTTTAATTATTATTTTATTTTAAATTCTACGAAGATATTATTTTGTAATTTTAAATAGTTAATTTTTTATAATTTTATGATTATACTTCCTTCTTTGTTTTTTAGATTCACTATTCTTTTAAATATATACAATTCACTAATTCAAAATTTAGAATTACAGAAAAAAAATCAAGGAAAAGATCCCAAGTTCAAACATTTGACGCTGAAATTTCCAAAAAAATATAAAGACAGTTATTTAATTTATATATTATCAAACACCATTTCTGTATCCTAATACTTAAAATAAATTTTATAAAACAATTTTTAATAACCCAATCTGTAGTGATGTGGGACCAGATAATTAAAAAGTCAGTTAATTACAAAATTCAAAAGAAAATACGCATATTTACAAATGAATTTAATTAAATATAAACACTACAACGAATAATCTCGGAATTACAAAATTAATTAAAAGGGAAAATAAAAGAAAGAAATTGATTCGGGAGGGAGAAAGTCATGTGCATTGGCGTCCACTAAAAATTGAAATAAGGTTTGAATTATTTTCGGCGAGTTCGCTAAAATTGCTAGGGTGTTCTTGCAAGCATTGATGGCCTTCTTTCAATAGTTCGACAACAACTTTTAAATAATGAAATTGTGAATAATTTTATATTGTAATAAATTATTGATTTTTATTTTTCATTATATAAATCCTTACTATAATAAGAAAACAACTTTTGATTTTACTGCATAAATCAAAGAATCAAGTCAATCGGTTAAAATAATTAATTTTTAAAATGTCAAAAGATATCATGTGTGGTCATCAAGAATTCATAAATTTAGAGCATTTCAAACTCCATAACTTTGGAAATTAAATATAAAATCCAAAACGAAATTCTACCTTTGCATTCAGGAAATATGTAAGAGTAGTATATAAAATTCAATTTCAAGGGCGCTATTCAATTAAAGTATTATATAAATATGATTCCCTTATTAAAGTTTGGTGTGTAGATTCGCTTTCATTAATTTAATTTTAAATGAAATGTTTAAAAAATTTTCTAAAATAATTCCCATAGTAATTTTAATATAAGGAATAAATTTTAGTGTTTATATATATATATATATATATATATATATATATATATATATATATATTGTTCGACGTCTATGAGAAGTATCTAAAAATTCTTTTTTTCTGAATTATAGCTAAAAAAAATTTGAGCTAATTAATGCACATTTTTTCTAATTTTTTCAGTATAGTGTTAATCAAATGTAAGGGGGGGGGTGAGATTTTCCCCAAGGAAATAATTAAATATCCGCCAGAAAAAAATTTTTGATTTCAGATGAAAAAAAAATTTTTTTCTCGAATTTTTAATGCTATCAGAAACGAGTAAACTACTTTATTGTTAAAAATCTACATCAAATTTATAGATTTTTATCAAAGAGCAAGTTTTTTCAGAAGAAAGTCAGTCCGTCCGTCTGTTCGAATATAATTTAACACGCTCACTACAAAATGAAGAGAGCTAGATTCATAAAATTGAAAACACAAATTTATCATCTATAATATAGAGATCTTTCACAGTTTGAGCCAAATTCCATTACCGGTTGACTATCTGTCGGTATGTCTTTCGCGAAACGTGTAAATATGATCATTCAAAATCGCAATGAATTAAATATATAAAATTTGGTAGGCAAACTTGTGACAACAAGTGTAGTTTTATGCCATTTTTTTCAATCGTTAATAGAAAATACATCTAAAAATAAATTTCAATTTTCAGATACTATTATATTACTAAATTTGCTACTAAATTTTCCGATAAAATAAATGCAAAACACTTCCCAAGGATGTCACGATACATTCAATTAAAATGCCGAATTCATATCGAAAGTTAATATTTCAAACCTATATAATACACCTAGGCAAGAAAACATTAAGTGGTATTACTGTATATTACATAGGCATCATTTGTTCAAAATTTATTAGTGTTGAATGTTTTGGGGAGACCACTCCCGCGTATTTTTTTATAGTAATGAAATGTCAAATGTTATTCGTTTAGTTCTGACATTTTCTATCTATTGCATTTACATAAGACAACATCATTTTTTTGCCTTAAGAAAATTTTAAAGTCGAAATTCACCAAATTCTATGGTTTAATTTTTTGATGATTACCCCCCGTTTTGTTCGTATATATAAACAAACGATATGGATAATAGATATTTTTCTGGATTCCAAAATAGTTTGTAAATGTATATAAACTCGTAAATTAGTGTTTCATAAAATCCTACGTCTTTCCTTATTTACTGCAAAAATCCCCTGTGTAGGGTTTCTAAGTCGGTTTTTTTCCCTCCAACAAAATCAATAATTTATAACATCTTATCCTCCGCTATAAAGTTACACCATTCCCAAAACCACATTTTCTTTCGCCAAAAAAATCACCTTATTGAATTTTATAAACTTTAATAACCCTCTTTTTTAATTCTAATGACGGCGTGCCAAATTTTATTCGTCTAGTTCTTACCCTTTTCGATCTATTGTATTAACAAAATACAGCTTTTTTTGCAGAAAGAAAATTTGAAATTGAAAATTCACCAAAATTCTATGATTGAATTTTTTAAAGATTACCCTCCATTTCCTTCGTATACTTTTTAAATGACAAAATAAATAAATAAAACAAACGATATGAATAATAGATATTTTTCTGGATTCCAAAATAGTTTGTAAATGTATATAAACTCGTAAATCAGTGTTTCATAAAATCCTACGTCTTTCCTTATTTAATGCAAAAATCCCCTGTGTAGGGTTTCTAAGTCGGTTTTTTTCCCTCCAACTAAATCAATAATTTATAACATCTTATCCTCCGCCATAAAGTTACTTCATGCCAAAAACCACATTTTCTTTCGCCCAAAGAAATCACCTTTTCCACTTTTACAAAGTTTAATAACCAATTTTTTTATTCTAATGGCGGCGGGTCAAATGTTATTCATCTAGCTCTTACCCTTTTCGATCTATTACATTCACGAAAAACAACATTTTTTTTGTCGCAAGAAAATTTGAAAATGAAAATTCACCAAAATTCTATGATTCAATTTTTTAATGATTGCCCTCCGTTTTGTTCATATACTTTTTAAACGACAATAAATAAATAAAACAAACGATATGGGTAAAAGATTATTTTCTGGATTCCAAAATAGTTTGTAGATGTATATAAACTCGTAAATTAGTGTTTCATAAAATCCTACGTCTTTCTTTATTTACTGCAAAAATCCCCTGTGTAGGGTTTCTAAGTCGGTTTTTTTCCCCTCCAACAAAATCAATAATTTATAACATCTTATCCTCCGCTATAAAGTTACTCCATGCCAAAAACCACATTTTCTTTCGCCAAAAGAAATCACCTTTTCCAATTTTATAAGCTTTTCTGTTTATTTTTTTTATTTCGGTGCCAGAGCAACGAAAAATAAAAGAATTCAGAACTTGCGGTTTATATTTAATGCATGCCGGCAGATATCAGTCCTATTTTCTCGGTCGCCCATTTTCCCTGTCAGGGAAAACGAACTTTCTTCTGTTATAAATATGTAAGGTGGAATCGGGGTTGAGGATTTTATTTTAATATCGTTGTCAAGATAAGGGATTCCCCGTTATTCCATATATTTATTCACTTCAACGAATTTGCTTTCATTCACCTCGAAGCGGTTCGCTTTTCTTTATTTGATAAGGATTATCAGAACCGTTTAGACAACTGTCAGGCATAATATTTCTATTCAATAAGGTTAAATTTTGAGCAGAAATAATATAATTTTGAGCAAGACACTTTTAAAAAAAACTTTATTGAAATGCAGATAACGTAAGTTATATTTTTCATTCGAGTTCAAAATGAAAATCAAATTTTGACGACGGTAAATAACAAAATGAATAATTCATCGAAATTTCTTTAGGCGATATATAATCCTAGTCGTGAAGCAAAACACAGAGGACATATTTTATTTACAAAGAAATAATAAAATTAAGTAAATTTAAATTAAATATATTTGATCTTTTATGAACTTTAATACCATTCCGAAGAGAAAAATCTAATATTTACTTGGCGATTTCACTAATTAAAAATCCTTTTAAATCATAAGATAAAACAAGTTATGGGTATTAGCTATTAAATAAGTAAAACGTATTTAATTACTAATACATAATAACAACTAATTTGAATTTATAAATATTTTTTTAAATAAAAAATTGTCTAGAGAAAAATATCTGCAAAATATATTAAATTTATAACTTTAAAAAAATAAGCGTAATCTTTAAAACTGATGAAATAATAAAATGTAAATAATGAAAATTATAAATCGTTCTATTGAAACTGTTTAAGGTTTATCCTTAACATAATAAATACCTTTTAAACATATTATTTTTCATATCTTACATTAAATTTAATAAATATCCATCGATGTAACTTTTAAAATTGCAATACATAAGCCTTTAAACCTGCAATACATAAACCTTTAAATTTGGAATACATAAACCTTTAAAATTGTAATACACAAACTTTTAAGATTGCAATATATAATGCATAAAATTACAATACTTAAAACTACAATAATTACGTTATTAAATGAAATTTTACAGCAATTTAGATTGCAAATCTCATATAGGATAAATAAGAATAATAGCTAAAATCTTAAAAATTATCAGAATATTATTAAACTATAATGACATTAAAAACATTTTAAAGTCTACAACATGAGAATTTTATACTTTATAACTGATACAAACAAAAGACTTCATAATTTTTAACTATTTTATTTATTTTCATACATTTTTATTGAAAAACAATTTTACAACAATACTTAAAACACATCGCGTTTAATCCTATTCTATATTTTTAATTAAAAATGACGAGAAAATACTCAAGATTAATATAAAGTTTTCAAAAATCCATTACAACTAATAAAAAAACAGCCAAATCAAACGAAGGAACAAAAAATGTCGAAAATTCATAATTTTCTAATCCATTATATATATATATCACAAAACATGCCAATAATTTCAGAAATACTATTGGAATGTCAATAAACACCGATTGCGTCAATACAATTTAAAGTACGCATAAAATAAAAAGATTACGAGCTCGTATAAATCTAACAAGAAAAACAATATTAAATTAATACTGAATAAAGAACTAATAAAATGAAAGAAAAAAAAACTTAACGTTCTAAGATAAGCAATAGAATTGCCTGAAAAATAATTTAAAAATAGTTCTTACCATTTAGCAGAGCAGCAATTCTTCATTGCTCAGAAGATTGTAAATCTGAAAACGCTCGTAACGTTTATCGCGGAATTGCAAATTGTTCTCATTAATTCCAAAGTGAAATAAACCATAAAATTATTTCTAAAACTCTATACATAACCGGGAACAATCCACTCACTCTCTAAATAATTCAAATCTCTCGGAAATAGAATATTTACATCCAAAAAGACAATTCATCCACAACACATGGAACCTTGTTATCATACGCTTTATTCTGCAATCTCTCTGTCAACAAAATCGAGCCAATGCGGGCGACATTGGCGCAAGTCTATTTTCCTTTCTTCTTCGCCAATCGCGCCAGATAACAGTGCTGCCAACCTGATTTGTCCTAATACGCTACATATTCTTTTATTCGTTCGAATCCGAGACTTTCCGGAGGGACATCTCGAGTTAGTAACGATATTTTTAGTGCCTTTTCTACGACGACATATCTTATTGCTGGAATCACTCACGACATCTGACACAGTGAGGCGAACAATGGATCAAGTTTTTTATTTATCGTTTTCTCGGAATTGGCTGAGAAAAAAAGCATTTTTTTTTATCGTTTGGCATTTAATTCCGTTTTCTTCTACTGTTTTCTATACAGTACGAATTTCAACTACTGTTGTGTAAATTTATTGAAACAAGCCAGAAAAATACTTAAAACCGTTAAACCATTTCAATTCTAATTAGCGATTAAAGTTTTTTTGAATGAGTCACTCAGTTAAATGTTCTTTTATTTCTAACTTACTTATTTTAAGTAAATATTGTATTAGGAAAGATTTAGATTTATTTAACTATTAAATTCTAAATTAACATTTAAAAAAGTAAAAAAAATTAAATTTGGACGATTGCAAAACAATTTCTTTAAAATGAAATTTAATAAAATAAATAAAATAATTTCCCATTCAATGAATTTATGAATAAACTTTAAATGATAAAGACACTTTAATGTTTTTTTTCAATTCACATCTGGGGTATATAAAATTCATTACTAATAAAACTTTTAAAAGATTTTTTTTCATTAAATTTGCTTAATTTATTCACAATTAAATTTTTCAACATAAAATTGACAGCTGAAATTTCTTAGATTATTTATTTACGCTTTTCTCTCAACTATAATTTTAAAAGAATAATTTTTTATAAAATAATAAAATTTATTAAGAATACAGAAAGTAATAATTTGAAAATAAAAAGGCAAAAAAGAAATTATTTATTGGGTCGTTCGAAAAGTAATTTCGTTTTTTCTCGACAAAGGATTTAATTGTATTTTTTTATTCCAACTTCACACTTAAGACGTATAATCATTGTATGTTTTGAGAGGTGATATAGCAATACTTGTTTGTGAAAACGTTTAATTGATTTTGCGCAGTAGTTTTTGGTTGATGCCCTTTTAAATAGGGAAAGCAATAAGCAGCAATTTCGTCATATTTCACTTTTTTCCTGTAGGAAAGGTAAAAATGCTGTTCAAGCCAGAAAGAAATCAACCGATGTGTATGGAGAAGATGCGTTGGCAATACGACAGTGTCAGAACTGGTTTACAAAATTTCGATCCGGCAATTTTGATGTCGAAGATGCACCACGTTCCGGATGGCCGGTTGAAGCTGATAAAGACACGATAAAGGTAATAGTTGATGCAAACCGGCGAATAACAACACGTGAGATCGGCGAGAGTTTAAATTTATTGAATTCAACTGTTTATGACCACCTGAAAGGCCTGGGTTTAACCTCGAAGCTCGATATTTGAGTTCTCCATGTCCTCACGGAGAGAAATTTGTGTTGTCGCATTGAAGTCTGTGATTCGCTCCTCAAATGTCACAAAAATGATCCACTCCACCATATTATCCAGATCTGGTTCCTTCAGATTATTATTTGTTCCGGTCAATGCAAAATTTTTTGGATGGTAAAACCTTAGTCTCAAATGAAGACGTCAAAAATCACCTTGGATTAGTTTTTTGCCAGCAAATACCAAAAATTTTATGAGCGTGGAATCATGCCTCTACCAGAAAGATGGCAAAATGTTTTGGATCAGAATGGGCGATATATAATTTAATAAAATAATTATTCATTATACGAGGATCGTCTTTTATTTTCACCAAAAAAAACGAAATGACTTTTCGAACAACCCAATATATTAATGTACTAAGCATTAATATATTAAGTATATATATTTAATATTATATATGTATTATTTTTTGTATTATAAGGAAATTATATTATCAATTGGGAATCTTTTTACATGGGATTTTCTTTCACATTTTTTCAACAATTTATTTTTAATAAATTGAACCAATCAATTCAAGGAGTAGTTTTCCAGAAAAATTCTTTTCTATGAAATATGTAAGTATATTTTAGTGCATTATAGAATGTGTACACGATATTTTTGGCCACGTTTAATTTTTTCAGTATTTTTTTATTTATAATTCATATTATTCTATCAGAAGAGTAATGTTATCTTCTTCAGAATAATAATACAGCTTGAGTAAAGGACAGAAACAAAAACAGAGTTTCACAAAATTTTAAAAAAATTACATAAAAATTTAAATATTTGTATCTAATTATCAATCAAAATCTTAAATGAAACACTTTGATGAATTTTTAATATAATTATAACATTTCAAATTATACTTCTAAAAATAATTTATCGAGCTATTTTTTAAATATTTCATACAGTGAATTAATAAGTGATAAAAATACAGAATATTAAAGTGAAGTAAATTGATCCAAAAAAAATCAGAACTTTCACCCAACCTGAACGAGCATCTTGTCTGACAAGAGCGAACACTCACACGGTGTTAACCAAAATAGATCCGCGCTCCCCCGGAAAGATAACTTACACTTAACACATCACTACAGATAACTTATTACCCACCGGCCAGATGCACTGTGTTGGGTACCTGGCATTACCCCAACTGTAAACAAACACGCCGCTTAACGCCGCTTTAGTCTAATGAATTTAACTTCAACAATAAATAAAATTATTTAAAAATGATATTTACTAGAGCAAATTTCAAGTTTTAATGTGAGAATGTTATATTTTAAGTCATAATTTGTATTAATTAATTTAAGTCATTGACAAGGCAATTTTCAGAAATCTGGCCAAAAAACAATTTGATTTTATCACATTATATTTTTCTAAAATAAAACTGATAAAGTTCAGAGAAGAATTCGTCATCGCGTTGATTGGAGAAAAGATTCAACCGGTTTTGACAAAAATTAGATACCAAGAGCCCCATTATTTAGAGAGTATACCACTAACCTAAAAAAAAAAAAAACAGCGTCCTACAAAGCCATGTCGTATATGTGCCCAAGGAAAAATAAACAAACAAAAAAAAACACGCCGAGAACCGCGTTATTTATGTAAAGCCTGTAAAGAGAAGTCAGCCTTTTGTATGGAATATGAGGAAGAAGTCCTCAAACAATAAAATATTATTTCATTTCTTGAATTTGAATTAATTTTTGAAATTATGTTTTAGTTCGTTTTTTTTAATAAGTTTTCTTTCGTGCAAGCCAGCATTGAATTTATTTTGTTCTTTTCCCTGAAGCCATCTATCGATATAAGCTCTGATATATTCCGAGTTTAATCGTAGCAATACAAAAAAGGCAAGTAAACAAGGACGAGATAACTCGTAGTTGGTATCCTAAAAAGAACGCAATATACGAGTTGTCTCGTAGATGGCAATAAACGTTTAAGCCGATCTGAAACAATCACGAGACTTCTCTCTCTCTCTCTCTCTCTCTCTCTCTCACACACACACACACACGAACGCACGCACTCACGCACACACACACACAAGTTTGAAATATTTAAAGCATTGCACTTTTGAATTATGTTTATATGTATGTTATGAGAGTACAGACAGACAAACAGTTAATTTATGGTTGGATTCGACCTAAAATTTGTTAGATGTACTACATTATTATTATCTACTGACATTATTTCATGATAAGATTTTCTTAAAATCGGCAGAAAGATGTCTTCAAATCTATCTAAGTAACGGAAATAAAAGGAACGATGCGCGAATTTTAGCAAATATGCCAACGAAAATTCTATATATTTAGGTGATAAAAAAATCCGTTAGAATATAAAACTGGAAAATAATTAAAATGAACTGCTTTTTTTACTCAATAACAACTCAAAAAACACGAAAGAATATTTTTTTAAACAAAAACAAAGTAAGATAAAAAAAATGTGATGAAATAATGAATTTTATTTGATTTTTATTACAACGCTGAAAAATATTTGTGGAAACAATATTTAAAATTTCGTTGTTTTTGAAATATGATAGAATTTGAAAATATATCACAACTACACAATTGTCATTAGAAAAAAATAATTACAGGGCAAATTTTTTGTCATTATAAAGAGAGGAATTTTTTTGTGTGCAATAAAATGTAAAAAGAACCATATATTTTAATTATTTAAAATGTAAAAAAATGCTCCGGAATACATCTTTTTCAGCCTTCAAGTTTAAAATTAACAATTTTGTAGAACAATAAAAATATAAAATTTATGCAGATGTTATAAATATTTTTAATATAGTGGACTCATCAAATCAAATATTTTTTTTCCCTTTTAATTCTCAAACTTACTTTAGGGTTTAATTAAGACGAATTCATAATTAATTGTTATAATGACGAAAAAACACTAATACGGTAATGTCTATAACAGGTCTATGATTATTATCCGATATGACATTGATCTGACCTGACATTTAACTAACAGGACGTTTAGCTGACATATCATTCAGCCAACTTGTGCGTTGATCCATAATACTAACGTTATTATGGGATTCCTTTTGACGTGTGCCCCAGAATTAAATCGATAATCACTTAAGCTTATCTTGGATTGGACTCACATGATTGGACATCATTAACTGCCATACTCAGAGTTAAGAGACCATTATCAATAGTTAAAATATTAATAATGTAGTAATCATCCTCAGTTTCTGGGTATGGAAACAATATTAATCAAACCAGATTAGTATTTAACATGCTTGATAAATTTGTATTATTCAAATATTATTTTTTTAAATCAAAAAAGGACTTTTGTGATAAATTAATTAAAAAATTATTTAATTAAATTATTAAAATTATTAAATACTTAAAATTAATAAATACCTAAAATTATTAAATTATTAAAATTATTAATTAAAAATCATTTATTCAGTTTATTCAAAAATACATATAATCATTTTTATATTAATATGATAATGGTTGTAGGTTGGCATGTAATATGTAAATTGTGGCATGGATAATGAAATGAAAAATTACTCAAAAACCTCTACGAAGTAGATCTCTGGATTTAGAGAAACCAATTTTGGCATGTTGTTACCTTCTTAGAAGTATTTCACTGATAAATGTTTTCTTTAACGTAATAATAATCGTTTAATTTTGTCGATTTATTTTTTATTTGTTTAAACAACTTTCAGCATTTTATTAGAATAATCTTAAAGCATAATATTGCTCAAAAATTATTTTTTTGAAACTTTTTAAAATCCAAAAAATAAACATTAAATTTTCCCTCATTTTAATAGATTAAAAAATATTTTTAAGCACATTTTGAAACAATATTTTTCATAACTTGGCTTCTCAATTTATACTCTGTCTTTTTCAGGTGTTATTTACACGTTTTGTATGCATATTACAGCTGCTTTATATAATTAAGAGTCAACTATTTAAAAGTAATATATGCACTTTAATTATTTTTTGATTGTGCAGCATTCAGACTTCAACAAATATATGAAGTCAAGGTTTAATCTTTACACTAGCTAATCATTTTTTAATGGAAAAAAAACTTGCAGTTTTATTTTCACACAAAAAAATTGTTGCAACATCAAAATTAAAAAAAAATAAACAGAATGTAACAACCTTAAATATTTCAGTTATCTATATATCTAAAGTTATTAGCAAAACTGAAGAACAAGCCCCCTCTCTAGCTTTAATCACTTGTCTAGTTTCAATAAACCATATTATGCATGAAACTTCATGATCTCAAGATGTCATTAATAATCACCTGCCTGCCCTTTAGTACTTCATTCACGAAAGATGCCTAGAAATAAAATTCTGACAGTACCTCCAGCCATAACAAGTAGAGTGATTTCGCTGATTAATGTTTTTATTTTTACAGGCACAATATTAGAAAGACTTTTGCTTCTAAAAGTACAATTTAAAACAGCATTTTTACCAAGTATGATAAAATATAGTTTATTAAACAATTACACTTAAATTTCTGCTACTAATATGAAGGCGCCTATGTCTTCTAGTTATTTCCGAATAAGAAATATGAATTTATTATATATAAAAAATGATTGCATTAAAATATTATAACAGCCGATGTCTTATTTACGAATAAAAAATATGAATTTGTTATATTTGAAAAACGAGTAAATTAAAATATTATAATAGAAAGTTTTAATGCTCTGGCCACCTTCGGTAACCAGCTTGGTCGTCCAGATTATGAACGATTTTAGGAACTCAAACACTTAAGTTCGAATACATAAAAAAATTGCAATATGTGATTTGATACGATTCAGAGACAGAAATTAAATGAACACACACACACACACACACACACACACACACACACACACACACACACACACACACACACACACACACACACACACACACACACACACACACACACACACACACACACACACACACACACACAC
>JAOUZG010041737.1:1021703-1033009 GCA_026289955.1 Argiope argentata
ACACACACACACACACACACACACACACACACACACACACACACACGAAATACGCATCTTCTAGTTAGCATTAATATATAACTTGTAAGTACACTAAATAAGTAGTATTTACAAGTTAATACTATATTTGTAATCATATAGTTACATTAAAAGTTGGATTGCTTGGATTTAATATATACAAAAATCGTCAAGAATGCAAAAATCAAAACTGTTTATAAAAAAACAGATAAAAACAAATAGTAATCGACTAACAAAAATAATTGCTTTATCAAACACAAAACAACAAACAAAAATGATGAAAAAAATAACAGAAATAATTTCGAATTGTTCAGCGGAGAGAAAATATGAGGGATAAACATAGTAAAATATGCAGATGTCAGCTCATTTCTTTTTACTACAATCCATAATCAAATCAATGTAAATGGCACGTTAAGTTTACTATCTCATAACCGACTTAATTTTCAGTTCTTTCGCCCACATAAAAAAATAAATTATTGATAATTCCTATCCTTTGTTTTCAATTCAACATTTGTCTGTAATTGAAAGCGTTTGAAAAATGTCAAATTTGGATAGTTTAAAAAATTAAAATAATTTAATATATTGCGAAAAGTATTTTAAAATTTCACTTTTTATAAAAATTGCATTTAAAAATTAAAAAAAATCTTTAAATATCATTATTTAAAAAAAATCTTCAAACACAATCGGATACCTAAATAATAAATACGAATTTTAATTAATTTAACGTTCTGATTTTAATCAGAACAAATTAGCTATTTTCATTTTTTACGTCTTTTGTTCTTCCAAAAAAGTTAATGCTATTCTTGCAAAAACATATATAGATTATTTTGTAAGAAAAAATATTATACAACTATTGATAGTTTTACTTATTGTTCAGCAACGAGACAAAGGTAAGAATATCATTAAAAAAACACAAATTAAGAAACAATTAGAATACTTTTTCTTAGCGGAAATCAAGGGGAAAAAACAAATGGAGTTATTCAGTGGAAAATGATTAAAATATTGCATAATAATTATGAAACATATCATTCTTTTTAATTGTTAAATTTTAATTCTTTGCTACTTCGTTTTTTCTAAATGTTTTGTTTGGGATTTTTTTTCTCAGTGAAAAACAACAAAGTCGTCTGAAACTAATCATGTTTATTATAAATTATTTTTTTTATTTTTACATATTGACTCAAATTTCTACAAAGCATAATAAATGCCTTACAAATTATAACGATAACTGTAATGTGAAATTTAGAAAATCGGAAGGAAAAAAACACTGTCAACTTGTTTCAGAATATCATGAAGATAATTATATGAAGCCCGATATTTCACGATTACTGAACTGAACACAGTTATCATTATTATCGAGACAGAATGGAAAAGATTTTTTAATGAAAATAATAGGAAAAAAAACTTCTTTCCGATAAAATTATTAAATGTTAGATTATATAAAGAAATTGAAATCATTTTTCTCAAAACACTTTCAATTATGAAAAGTAACTATTATCAGCATTCGACATAATATTATATATATAGTTAAAACTAATATTAAATATATTAGTTAAAATATTCACCTTAGAGAATTTTTTTAAAAATTGTAAGTTAACATTTTAACTTAAAAGAAATTAAGCTAAATTTTGGTATTTTTTCGCCATAACTTACCAAAATATCACACACACAAAAAAGTAAATTTCACATTATTTCAAAATGTCTTTACAAATTCTTATTTGTAAATGATATTTGCAATATCATCACAATACTATTCAATATTCTGAAGGTCAGACAAATATAATGAACGAAGTCAATATTGTTATTAGGCATTTTGTGCTAATAGGAACTGCCATGTTAATTTGATCAAGCAATCTTAGAGCAGTAAAGTAACTTCTGACGTAGAAATCTGACTTAGTTTCAGCATATGTAGAAACTTTACTTTCCTGAAAGACTTTTAGGGGATTTTCACAAACATTTGTGCATTAGTAGGTCAAAAACTATTCCCATCAACAAGCCAGAGATAATCTAATCGATATTGCAGTATACATTGACCCCCAAGTTTTGAAATTATGTTTGTGAAGAACACAACTGATAAATTAAGCTCATAATCTCCTTTAGATTTTCGAAGTTTCACAGAACGAAATAGCAAAGCCCGCCTACAATAGCGTTGCCAAATATAAAGTTATATCGCAGTTAGAATATTCTGACAGATGAAGATGTTTATGACTTTCTTCTTATAAGTGTTCCTCTCCTAATATTTTTTTCCATTCTATTTATGATACGTGTTAAGCCTTTTAGTTACAATACCTAAATTAGATAAAAATTACAAAATTTTCCCAAAATCCAATATTCCAAATTTAGAAGCTCCACAATGAAATATTAAAACTTAACCCAAAAGAATAATCTGTTATTTTCGGCATGTCATTATCATACCTTTAATGTCAGCCTTTGCATGTTTATAATAATCCTAATAATCTCCCATATTCCATTAAACCTATTGAGAAATAAAATATACCGAAGTTTTGCAGAATAAAATGGCAACATCTAAGAATAGCGTTGCTAGTTACAATACGTTTCTCACGTAGCAAGAACATTCTGACAGACGTAATTAGATGCTGTTAACTTCCTACTTGTAAATATTCTTTTTTTTTCTTTTTTTCTTCATTCGTTTTATAATACTTGTTGAGCTACCTGTCATCAATACCTAACACATGCAAAAACAACAAAATTCAACAAAACCAAAAATTTCACATTTTCAAGCTCTACAGGAAGACGTTAAAACTCAGCCCGAAACAATAATCTGTTGCTTTCGACATCCGTTAGCACCCACCTAAAATCAGCCTTTGCATTTTCATAATAATCCTAGTCATCTGATATAGCGTGAGCCTTATAAGCAAGATAACATGTACGGTACTGAAGTCGACTTTTATATTAAGATCATGTTACTCCACTACTGGCCCTAGCGTCGCAGGTTCGTATCGCGACCTTCAATCGCTACATTGGTGACCTTGACAGCGCAACCTTCCGCAATAGTCGTTGCGCCATCTATCCGCAGCAAAATCGTCAGGCTCACTTGACGAGCAAGTAGCGACTCTCCACAACGCTTGGTGCAATACGAAAATCGTTCACTTCTTCGCCGACTCACTGGTGGGGGAGTACTGTAGCGTGAGGCTTATAAGCCAGATAACATCTACGATACTGAAGTCGACTTTTGGTGTAGTGGCCATGTTACTCGGCTACTGGCCCTAGCGTAGATGGTTCGTATCGCGACCTTCAATCTCTACAATGATATGTTGCATAAAATTTATTGAGAAATAAGATTCGTCAAAGTTTCACTTAATGATCTAGAAACACGCTTCACGTAGCAAGAACATTCTTACAGACGGAATGAGATGTTATTAACTATCTTTTGATAAATATCTATATTCCTATATTTTTCTCCGCTCTTTTTATAGCATGTGTTGAACCTATCGGTCATTAATACTTAAATTAAGCCAAAACTGCAAATTATCTGTATGTACCCGCCAATTTTGGCAACCCTTCTCGCCTCACTTAGCAACCCTTTTTGTGGAGATACGCAGGAACGTGGAGAGAAAAGGGTTAAGTGTAGAGAGAAATCAACCAGATATTCGATGACAGATGGATTGCATGACGAAGGAGGAATGCTAGAACGAATCGAGGGTTAGGACAAGACATTCCGAGACAGACGAACGAAGAAGGGGGACATGAGTTGGCATCAGGGTCGAAATGGAGGCCAGATGAACTGAGAATGTTGAGATAAATCTGGGTCTAAGGCTGACCAAATTGATAGATGATGGAATAGTATTGTGTACTTTTCGTATTTTTTGTTTAATGTGTGTGCCATATCTCATATCTACACGTTAATAAAATTTTGGGACTAAAACTAGATGTGATCACTGTCTATACCGCTCACATAAAAGAAACCCCACGCATTGTATTATTCCAAAATCACGATTTTAAATTTTGTAGTTCAGCAATGAGACATTAAACATAAACCCAAAAGAATAATCTGTTGCTTTCGACATGCCATTATTCTCAATCTAATGTCATGCTCATAATAATCCTACTAATCTCACATCCACTTTTCATTTAAGTAAATTGAAGCGTTTATTGCACGTCATTCTAATACCATTTAAATGATCACGTGGTGGCCTTTAGCGAAATAATAGCATTAATATTACACAATTATAGTGGATAATCGCCACGTGCAATATTTTATTCATCCCTTGACAGCAGAGAGTCAAAATTTCATTTTGAATAGTTCGGACATGCAGTTCCTCGCGCTCTATAGAGGCTTCATTATCATCACGGGAGCTGTCCAGACTTTCAAGGTGGGGGGAGGTGAGATGAAGGAAGGGGAAGGGCATTGTAGCGTTATCGTTGCCAGATCCAGAACAGTATCTCGACATATTAGTTAATTTTGACAGCCTATCGATTAACATCTCAACCCAACTCCATGTAAATGTCTATTGTAATGTTAACAGTCAAACGGAACAATAGAATCTGTATTCCGATGCAAAAGCGGAATTTAGCGTTGAGAGGAAAACGTTAAATATGAATTATCTAATTTTAAATGAAAGATAAGGTTTTGCGAGTGTAATTCGAATTATTATGGAATGGTAGCTGCTTTAAAATCTTGCTAAAATGTGTAGGATAAATGTATCTCGATACAATTCCGGACTGGTATTCAACAATTTAAAAACAATTAGATCAATCTGTAGAGGATACTTAGGATTGGTATCGTCCAGTTTTTCCGGGATTTCTGCTTCGCTTTCAAACAGCTGCAAAAGTACTCTATAAGTTGTATGATAATCTTTTTTGGAGCCATGTCCTGATTTCGTTAACTAAGAAGAATTTTATTGAAAGGAAAATTCTTAAATAGACGCATTTATTTTTTTAAAATAAATGAAATATTTTTTATACATTTTAAAATTTTCCAAATATTTAATACTGATGGGTATTGTTTGTTACATTTAAAACCAGAAGAAAATAGTTAAGAACCACATTTTAATTTAGTTAATGATTGATTTATGATTTGAAAGTGTTCAGATAGTAGATAATCAAGAACAAACACACACACACACACACACAGAGAGAGAGAGAGAGAGACCGATAGGGAAGTCCCAAAATTGTTTCACACCGGTTTAAATTAGTTAATGACTTAAATTAATTAAGACGAATAATGAATTAAAAATAACAATGTTTTCCTGTGATAACTTGAAATTTGTGACCGTAGGTTTCATTTTCTTTTTAAAAATAATTTTGGATAATCATGTTAATAAAATTCGAATTATTAACTACAAGTTTATAATATCATTTAATTTTGCAATTTTTTTTATTTCATTAAGAACGGAATTGATACACTCTTATTCACAAATTCTATTAATACTTAACTTTGAAACTTTTTTTAAAAAAAATATCCAAAGTAAAAAAAAAAAAAAAACACCTTTTTTTTCTGATCAAGATGCAAAAGTCAGAATAGAAAAAAGTTACTTTTAACGCTAATTTGTAACTATAAAAAGCTTCTTTAATGCATTTGATTCAGTTAGAAAAGACGATTAAGTCAGTTACTTAATTCAGTTAGAAAAGACGAATTTCATTTAAAAATAAATAGTTTAACTTAAAAAAGTAGATGTTTCCAAGGGATTTCCTCAAACGAATTCTATTTTTCTTATCCTATATGAATATGTCATAGTACTTTAAGATTACACTATTTTAATAAAATCCAAGCTAATGGATCTTATTAATTATTTAAACGATTACGCTTTAGACTTATTTTAAAAGTAATTATGAATCTAGTTTTATAGTCCCTTTATTTTTTAAATGACTATAAAAATATTAAAAAATATTATTGTCAAAATTCTATAATTTGTTTAAAGCTGAAATATTCATTGTCATGTTAAGAAACAGCACATGGATAAAAGTAGTAGAAAAGTTTCTAAAACCACACGAATTGAGCATTTCTCAAAATTTAACATTTTCAAATACTTTGCAAGGGAAATAATTACTACCTAGCTACGCTTGAAGGAATTAACTTGTTTTTTACTGTAAATAATAGCAATAAGACAGTTGCTCTCAAGTGTTTAAAGGGATTAAATAATAATACAATAAATTAAATTATACAACAATGAATTAAATCAAAATCTTTAAAAAAATATCTCCTCTACTGAAACAAGCATTTTATGAATTTTTGTCATAGACTGACAAAAAATAAAACTAATTAATTCAGTGAATAAATTGAAAAGTTCTTAAAGCTACTTGTAAAAAAAAAATCAGGTCAATTTTTTTTTGTGTTGTAATACAAAAAAGTTTTTTTTTTAAACCTTAAAGATTTTTAAAGAAATTTAAAGTTGTATTTAAATATATAGATACCAAAAGGATATTTATTTAGTCATTAAAGTATTAAAAATATTTTCTCTTACTTTTCAATACAATATATATGTTTTTTTTATTTTACCCAATTTTTGCTTTATGTATTATTATTATGTATTATTATTATTTGGCTAATTGTTTATAATATTATATTCAGTTTCTTTAAGAAATGTTTAATTATAAAAGAATCCAGACTCCCCATGCGGAAATAAATAACTTGTTATTCTTAACAACATTACTTAAATGCGGGCAAATTAATACGTTAAAACTACAATAAATAAGAAACATTTGAGATCGTTAATAAAAGTAAAAAACATGCAGCAAAAAGAATTCTTTATTTAAAAATTGTTCTTCTGTAATTTTATATTTTTATTTCATATTAATATTCCAGAAACTAGCAAAAGATAATATAAAATGCATTTGAATTAGACAACGAGAGCAGACGATAATTAAATTAATCATGTAACGATGCCAACAATGGAACGAAATAAATAACAAATAAATGGAAAGTTCTTTTTTTATTATCCCAGACCATATTGTTTCAAAATGCTTTTGTCTTTCACAAACAGCAATAGAAAAGAGCTGCAAAACAAAATTGAACGATGCGTCTAGAATACAAAATGTTTTTTGTCTCAAAACTATCGTATAATTTTACAATATTTTCTAATCAAGTGGCAATGGAATCATTTTTACCGAAGAGAAATGGAGACGTTGAAGCATTTGCTTGCATGAGATGAAAATTTTGAAATTTTGAATTGAAGCTTTTTTTTGTAGCGAAATGCTCAAAGGGTTGTTTGGAATTTAGTAGTAGAAAAGTAGTTGTCGAGAAAAATGTTTTTGCTGGAAAGTGATGGTTTACTGAATTTAAAATATTTTATTATTCTTGCCTTTTTTCTCTGACATCTGTAAAACTTTTTGCGATTTAATTTAACAGTGTCAAAAATATTTTTATAATTTGTTAAAAAATCTATTAATAATTTACACGAAAGAATTTTTTAAAAAACTAGATGACTTTGGCAGCCAAGTTATTTATCCGGAGTGTTTGAATTATTGGCTGCAGATTTTTAAATACAAAATCCATTTATTTGGAATTTCAATTTGTTATTTAAGAAGACTGAAAAAAATGAATTAAATAGAAAATATATACAATAAATATTTATGCGTCCAATTAAATGGCGTATTTGCAAACTAAATGAAATATAACGTACAAGTTTTATTAATTTAATCAAAATTTGAACAATTTACTTAATTTTATAAACATAATTTTGCAGATGCAAAGCTGAAAAAAAATTATGAAATAAAACTTTGATTTATTGCACCACGGGAGGCATATTTTATACAAGGAGTGACTAATGATTAAAAAAAACCGATACGTCTATTTACATTGAGATACAAGCGCAAAGAAAAAATAATTTTTTTTTCTGATTGATTTTAGTGTAAGATTCTTATAGGGATTTCTTTGACATGTGTCAACCTAGGAAAGGGAACCTAGGGATTATTTAAAAGAATGTTTTAAGTATTAGGGATTTTTAATCTGTTCGTATAAGGTATGAGAAGCAGCAATTTTTTAGAACTCGTATTACAATTAAATTATAAAAAAATGAGTTTTGGATTAGGAAATAAGATATATTTTATAACATTATTATGACTAATTTAAATAAAAGAAAACTAATTAGAATTTAAATTAATTTAAGAGATCATTAATATATGGATATATATTGCACAAACGCATAATAAAATGATCTGATAAAACAATAAAGTTAGAATTTCAAATTAGCAATAAAAACTTTATTACAGCTAGTGCATAAAATTAATTTTAAAGTTTTTTAAAAACTAAAAAACACATATAGAAATCACATTAGTATCATTAAAAGAGATACATTAAGTTTCAAAAATATGCAAAGATTATTTTTAGGAAACAATATTTTCGGAAGGCATCAGTAAAAGACACTATATTCTGGCTTAGTTTTCAATGAATTTATTTTAAATTAATTTTTAAAATTCGAAAATTTGAACCTTTTTTTTATCTGAAACAACACATATACTGACAAATTTTATCAAGATGGAACGAAAACCGTAATTATGTGCAAAAGAACACTCAAACATTCATTGTTCTAAAACAAACGAATACCAATATAAGTCTAAAATAAATTAAATAGTGAATATTCTTTATAGCAAAACAGCAAAAATATGTTAAATGGGAGAATATTGACTATATTTTTGTTTGTTATTGTTGTTTTTAAATATAAAGATAAGCTACATACATTGCTCTAGTCAGCAAAATAATATTTATTGCAACAATCTACATGAATCTTTTCGGACTACAAAAAACATGAAAAACTTATGGAATATATAAATAATAATCACACGTTCTCTGAATGACAGAGCGAAGAAAACTTCATTTAAAATTTCAGCTGATTCTACCGCAAAGTACGTGGTTTTAATAATGATTGCAAATTATAGCACATTAATAAAAACAAAGATTTAACGATATAATTTTATTTTTTAACTCGTTTCATGCCTTATAAAAGAAGGGAGGATAAAAAGATATAAATTATTTCAAACAGACAAAAATATGTTTAACAAATTGAAAAGGAGCAGTAAGCAAAATACAACTTTAAAATTAAATTATGACGCTATAATTTTGATGTCACGGTGACAGTGACATAAAAAAAACACTAACTGAAGTTTCCGAAAAGAAAAATGGTGATTTTTTAAAAGTTAAATTTACATTCTGGATCATCATGCTGACGTCATTTGGTTGGTTTTAAAAAAAGTTATAATCATGTAAAAATATTCTTAAATTTCATACTTCAAGGAAAAAGATACGGACTTTATCTTCAAAACAGATAATCGGAAGTTATATCCGATAACAATCAGCACATATCCTCTCTCTTAGATTTTCTCGAATATCCCCCCCAAAAAAATTTATATATTGGATTTGACTTCGTCATAAGTCGAACACTATTAAGAATATGCTTATTATAAAATAGAATCCTTTCATGTTGATCATAGGGCTTAAGGTTTCAGGTATAAATAGACATCAAAGTTTGAAATGAATATATCTTTTAATTCAATGCGTTTTTGTGATATCGTTATTTATATATAAGTTAATACAAAACACCAGACAATCTATAATACAACTTTTATGTTATTACTACCATCCAATATTAATCATGATACTTAGTTTTTATTGATTGATTGATTAACCACAGTTGTATTGAAATAATAGTAGACATACAAATTTTCAGTTAACTCAGATTTGATACAAAATCCGGAACAAACAACCAGTTCGATTACAAAAAAATATACGATATTTTCATCAATTGCATATTTGAATTTTTCAGGTATTGTGTATACGTAGTTGAAAGAAAGGGACTTTCGAATTTCGAATGCCCTTCGAAATTTGTTTAGTTCTGGCGACGACGCTCAATATTAAATTTTACACTTCAAATTCGTTACGTTTCGAAATTATAACCTTCAGACTATCGTAATAATGAACATATATTAAAAATGCAAATACTAAAATAAACATTAATTTTATCGAAAGAAAAAACTGAGTTATTTTTAAAGTTTCAATACGTTATACAAATACGAGTATTTAATTACATTATTACAAGTTGAAAATTATATATTATCATTAATGATAATTTTTTGCATATGAAGTCAATAACAAAAAATAGCGCAACTGTTCAAAAAAATTGAGCACATTAGTTTGATGAATTTCTGAATTTCAGTCCTTTTACAATCCTACAAAGTCACTTTTATAACTAAGCCAATCACTTTTTTTGATTGTGTCTATTGCTGATTGAATGATATCTGGGACATGATTTATACAACAAAGTTTGATATTAAGTTGCCATCTGTGAATATAATAATTTAAAAAAATTATTCTTGGCACTTGGACGGCTAAAGTAGATTCCTCAACAACTAAATTACTATCTTTGTGCAATAATTAACAGCAACTTAGAGCAATTATTATCTGTTACAATTTATAACCAGCAACATAAATTGTTGATTTTAGAAACAGTCAAAATTAAGGCCTGAAAATCACTTTTCAGTCTCTAACTTCTAAGACATTGCAAATATATAAAAACTGTAAATGCAAAAATTGTTCGTCTTAATGAGAAGCTAAATAGATTAATTGGATTTATTTTTTTATCTCCAATATTAAGAAAGTTATAGCGAAAGGAAAATCTCAACAACCCACCATTTACATTTCCTTTGAGCTAAGTAGATCATTTACAAGCTCGCCCGACGTTTTTAGGTATCTAACATATTCAAAACCAGTCAAAAATTCAAACAAAATTAATCTGGTTACCCAGTTCACAAGATAACATAGGCAATACGTTATACATACATATGCACATATATACATACACACATATACATACATACGCACATATATACACACGCTTAAACATGCACACATATGCACATATATACACATGCATACACATACCCACATATACATACATATGCACATATTTACACACGCATATACATACACATGTACTTATATACACACGCATACGCATACACACATATGCATACACATGCACATATATACACACGCATACACATACACATGCACATATGTACACATGCATACACATACACCTACAAACATACACATACACCTACACTTACACACATACATCTACACCTACACACATACATCTACATCTACACCTACACATATACACCTACAAGCACCTACATCTACACCTACAAGCACCTACATCTACACACACTTATAGATACACACACACACACTTACACACATATACATACACCTACACTTACACATATACATCTACATCTACACATACATCTACAAACATATACATACACATCTACACATACACCTACACCTACACACATGCACATACACCTACACTTATACACATACACCT
>JAOUZG010041737.1:1039276-1049898 GCA_026289955.1 Argiope argentata
ACCATATTAATTACGCTTACTTAATATTCCATATTAATTACTTACGCTCACTTAACTTTCCATATTAATTACTTACGCTTACTTAATATTCCATATTGATTACTTAAGATAACTTAATATTTCATTTCTACATATTTAACGGTAATGTTTATTCTCCAAATTGTACAAAAAATTATTCATTACGCATTTTGAAAACTAAATCTAGCATATAGTTGAGAAAACATAATCATACAATACATATCGAGGACTCACTTCTCTATTTTTCTTTAAAAAAATTATTTTTGAAAGAGTCAAGAGAAAAGATTAAAGCGTAGAGAATTATGACATTAAATATGTATTAAAAACACGATCGCGGAAAAGCACCACCAGAAGAGTTGGCATGCCAGCAAAGTGAAACACGCACGCAATCCCGCTGCTCGGAAAGTAAACAATAAAAAAAAAAAGATCGCGAGTAAAAATGGCGGGAAAAAAATAAAAAGAAAGAACGCGAAAAGAAGACAGAAAAATACGGAGGAGGCTTAACTCGCCCGAAGTCAGTGCAGATTACTTCGGAAATGTACGAGGCGGTTTTTATGCCGCTGATGCAACTAAAAGAAAGGTTATTTTCTTCGCTATAACAACTGCAATTTAATATTTTAGAACTCCAGATTTGGGCGGATTTTTTTTAAGTGCGTGTTGAGATAGACGGCTTCGATGTTGTAGTAAAGGCCACATCCATTCCGAAAAAAAGAAGAAAAAGAATTGTGGAACGACAATGAATATAGGTCAAGTTATTATTATTATTATTTTACTTTCTCGCATACATAATATAGAGAATGTATGGTAAATCGTTCAAAAATCCGAACTTGATATTTTGACGGATCTGCACGTTTTAGTTCGAAAGAAAATTTTGGAAAAATGTCCGTTTGCCTATCTCTAACAATAATTATTCAAAAACGTTTAGAGCTAGGCCTCTGAAATCTGGTATGTGGTTTTTACATCTTATGTGCCGATTTCTATCAAATTTTGGTCCACTGTTTTCATAATTTTAAATAATATATTTCATTGTTTCAAAAATAATTGATAATCGTTATTTTTTACAAGATTTAGAGGGTCAATACTTTATTTCTAACTAGCCGCCTTTAGAGACCAGCTGGTTCGCCAGTATTAATGCCGGCTAAAAGGTTAAATTAGTTTTTTTTATTTAACTTGGTCTCATAATAGGTTTTTTTCAGCAAAATATTTTTAAGCTTCAAATTTCGATAGTCATATAATTCACTTATACTATTATATAGGCCTTAAGCAATCCTGATCTTTGAACTCTGCATCTTTCTCTGATTTTCTATCAAAACATGTATAATTCAGTTTTAAATTAAAGTGGAAATTATGAAACTTCAATTAATCTTAAAACCTCCTTACTCAATCCAAACTTGCATTTAATACAAACTGAGAACTGAAAGCCGAGTAGTCCGACATTGAAGTTTTATGTTCCCTACAGAAATTGAAACATTATAATTTCTTTTATAATTTATAATATCTCAAGGAATTATTCAACAAACATTTCTTAGATTAAATGAAACATTCGGTTTTTAATTTTATTTTTAGAAGTATATAAATGCTCTCAATAATAACATTTTTTTTTGGTTTATACATATTCTTCAAAAAATTATGAAGTTTAAATTTGTAGACAGCCCTTTAGTTTTATAGGTTCATATTCTGTAAAATATTCTTTATTTTCCAACTTCTTAATAAATAAATAAACATTTCTATCTTCGGCGTTCAAATTTGGCCGATTTATTTAGTTCTGAATATTGCTAGATTAGAACAATCACCATTTTCATAATCTAGACCAATTACTCTTGAGAAACCCTTAAGATCTTGATAAAATGATCTAGAATCGCCTGTTTTTATACAATAGTGATATTGAAATTTCATAATTCGGTCAACTTAAATTATCGATTTAGTTGATCGGAGTGCAACTTTTTTATGTAAGGTCTTAGGGTCTCAAGAATATTTTGTTAAATGTAATTCACAGATCGCATGATATATGTAAACATTTAAAAGTCGTAATTCATCAGCATTTTTTGCCTCAATTTACTAACAATATAATTATATATTTCACTTAGTGGTGATATCTATAAAATAAAATAATCATGTACGTCTATTACAAAAAATTAGCAAATTAGCTGTTGGACTCTGATTATAGGAGATGCCTAGTAGATATTAAGCCATATTTGCTTTAAATAAAACTGTTTAATTGAATTAGTAATAAATTTATTGTAAAATATTATAGAAAACGTGTCCTCGCATTTACTTTCCAAAAATATCATGTTTCATATTTGTTTCATTTCATGCAGACATGTGTCGAAAATTACATTTTTATATATTCAATTCGGATTGATAGTTGTTTTATTTCTTATCATGTGAGATATTGTTATGGTTAGGAGGTTTTGATGTCTTCGAAATATATGCGAAAAAATATTTTAACCTGCTTTTATCAGAATTGCATTTTCAATTATTACGTATGCTTCTTTGAAAGCAGATGCGTTTTTATATCGGCAGGATTCATTAAAATGCGGAGATTCATTACATTCACGAAGGCGAATTCTTTGATTCGCATATTGAATCTTCTTCATATAAGTAAATGTCACAATTAAAAATAATGTCTTATAGTTTTAAAAAGTTAAAAGAACACGAAGGTAGAAATTTTTTACTTCAACAGAATTAATTAAGAGTTTATTTTACTTTCTATCTACTTATTACCAATTGCTTTTTGTTTATCTTTTCTATGAAATGACGTAATCTTCTAGCTTGTTCACGATTTCTTACTTTTAAATAATTAATCTCGCACTCAGACGGTTATCGTTTGGTGCTTTTCTAAAAATTCTTTTTTAGTTTTAACTATCACACTTTTTATTTTTATTTATTTTAATTCTTTCATTGAATTAATAATTTTGGTATTGCAAATGATCATAAAAATATTTCTTGTACTTATTGAAAAAAAATATTGCATTTCCTATTTATTTCATTTCATATAATCACTTACACAAAATTACATTTTTCTAGGTTTTATTTGCGCTAGTAATTAACTTATCTTTTTTAATTAGAATTTCTAAAAACGTGATGGCAACATATCATCAAAAGCTGATTTTTTTGAGATCCCTGTGAAGATAAAAATTTAATTTTTATTTAATACGAAATAAATTGTTAAAAAATAAAATTAATTAATTTTTTAAAAATTCATTAAAAATAGAAATGTAATTTAAGAGTAAAAACATTAAGTATCATTGAAAGGATAATTTTTTGATCTTTAACTTCATACAAAAATGAATTCTGTGCTGTAAAATTTTCAAAAATTATAGTGAAAAAACGTCAAAATTTCGCTTATTTTAAAAATTAATTAAAATTTTAATTAAAAATTCAAAAAAAGGGTTCTGAGGTGTACATTCACGACCCCCAAGGTATACGATGCCGAATTCGGTGCCTGTAGATCGAACGGTCTGGCTTGTAGAGCGCCAACACACACACACACACACACACACACATTGAGCTTTATTATAAGTATACATATAGATGTAGACAAGATCTAGAGGGCCAATTCTAAAATTTTAGGTCTGTAACGGCCAATATCATTTTTGAAATACTGTTCAACAACGAAAGCATGTTTTTCTATCGTGTAAAGATCCACTTTTTAACCCTATCAGTTGTAAAATGTTTTAATACGGTTGCGAACATTTTACTTCACGAATGGCGGTTAATTCAAACATTAATTTTGGAACATTATTTACTATTTATGATACCAATCATGTTAGAAAAATTTACTAATGGCAGTATCTAATAAGAAATTATAAAAATTCGATTCACTTAAAGCTGTTTTTTTTTGCGAATTTATAAAATCAAAAATACTACAGAATCAAAATAAGAATAAGAAAACTGAGCACTAGGCGACATATAAAGATAAATCTACATTTTTTATGTGAAATACTAAACCATATTTTATGAGAAACACGAAGCATTTTTCAATACGAAGGGATCCAACCATATTTTAGAGAATCCAACAACAAAACATATCGGATTTTTGGATTTCAATGTTTACCCTTGCTACAAAAGAACTGAAGTCTTCCAAAACGCTTTTTGAACGTAAATGTTTTATTGACACAAAAGATATTCAGGTTTCTTGGAAAATAATACTAAATTCAAATAATTTTTGAATAGACAGTAGAAAATGTCTATATTTTCGCACTGGAAGGCTCTAAATGGAAGAATAGTATTCACTTTTAGAAACAATTTCTATAAAAAGGCCAAGCACTCAGTTTTCTACAAAATGCAAGGTATTTTATTTTGTCGTCTGCGAAAGTGAAAAAGGAAGTATTGTAATACTCAAAAATATTCTACATCAAGAGATTCAGGAATGAGTAGGATGGAAAATATTTTTTTATCTCTGGTTGTCTGTCCTCTGTAAAGCCTCATCTTGATTTGAAGTATGTCTGTCCGATTTGTATTAAATTTCAGTCGATTATGCAGGCGGAAGGTTTATATCCTTATAATTCTGTCTTCAAGAGAATTCCAAAACTGAATGAAGAAACTATTTAGAAAAATTATATCTGGAAATGGTTTTATTGCTTTCATTTCAAACTATGAGAATTCCTGGTTATCGATCTGTCTGTTGTTGCATATATGAACAGGATAATTCATAATTGCAGCATTTTAAATGGTTGGTTTATATTATATGTTTTTTTTGTATAAGTATTGCCATCAATGGAATAATTTAAGAAATTTGTAAAATGGTGGTAAATTTTTAGTTTGTCTAAAGTTCTATACTTAAATATAATGACGATTTTCTAGACCAGACTAGAAAATTGCCTAAAGCTATAGGATTGGGGAAAAAATCTGATAAATCAATTAGAAATGTAATAAGCCTAATTCAGTAACAAATAAATTTATAAGATTCAAAATGTACGAGTCGTAATATAATAAGCAATACATGATTGCACGAAGTTACTAAAATAATTATTAAAAACAAAAATATATTAATTCCTTATTTGTTATATACTAGCCGCCTTTGGCGACCTACTGGTTCGCCTGTATTAATGCGGCTAAAAGGTTCAATTAATTTTTTTCTATAACTTGGCCACATGATACGTTTTTTCAGCAAAATATTTTTTAAGCTTCAAATTCCAATAGTCATATATTTCACTTATACTATTGTGTAGGCCTTAAGCAGTCCTGATCTTTGAACTCTGTCTCTCTCTCTCTGATTTTCTATCAGCGCCCGTAAAATTCATTCTTAAATTAAAGAAGAAATTATGGAAGTGCAATTAATATAAAGACCTCTTTACTCAATCTAAGCATGTCTTTAAATAAAACTAAGAACTAAAAGCAGAGTAGTCCGACATTGACGTTTTATGTTCACTACAGAAATTGAAACATTATAAATTTTTAATAATTTATAAGATCTCAATGAATTATTCACCAAACATTTCACAGATTAAATGAAACATTCAGTTTTTACTTTTACTTTTAGATGTATATAAATGCTCTCAACAATAATATTTTATTTTTTTGGTTTATAAATATACTTCAAAAAATTATGAAGTTCTCTAAAATATTCTTTATATTTCAACTTCTAAATAAATAAATAAACGTTTCTGCGATCAAATCTGGCCATTTTATTCAGTTTTGAATATTGCAAGTTTAGAACAATCAACATTTTATAATATAGGCCAATTACTCTTGAGAAACCCTTAATGTCTTCTTTCAGATGGTCGATAAAATGATCTAGAATAGCTTGTTGTTATAGAATAGCGATATTGAAATTTCAAAAAAAAAAATAGACGGATAATTCTAGAAAATTTTGTAGAAATCATTTTTAGATGTAAATCGATGTTTTGAAGCATTACACATAACCATCATCATTTTTGTAAGCATAAAAGACAATTTTATTTAGAAATGTGTAAACATTGACAGGAGAACACACTCTGAGATCTTAGTTTGATAATTAATGTTTTTATTTTCAATGCATTAGTAGTTTTTCATTTTTAGATGACTTATTAAACTTATGAAAAATTTTAAAAGTGGGAAAAATTGTAATAGGTTTTTCATCCATTTTCGAGAATTTTGGAATTTATGAAATTTTATTATTTATTGAAAAATACAGCATTTAAATGATAACAAAACATTTTTATCCATTAATCGATTAATTTAAATTAAATTTTGGTTTTATGCCTGTGCTATCACCTGTGAATGAATTCGGGAAAAACTCAATTACAAAGATTTTATCATTTTATATTAATTTTATATAAAATACACAAAATACTCAAAAATAATTAAGCCGATGTGAATTCTTTAAGCTAATTTATTTCGGATAAAACTCGCTTAACAAAAAAAAATTGAAAAGTATTTATATTAATAATGAAGACAAATGTGTTTATTTGTGCTTGTTAATACTCTTCAAATCAAACCGTTATACATGAAGCTACCAAATTCCAAAGAAATATTCTTTGAAGGTTCAGAATATACACTTTAGAAGGATTTTTCTTTCCATTATAATAAACAAAAGTGGAACAAATTAAACAGAATTCAGTCTTGCTACTGTTATTAAAATGATTAATCCGAGTCAAATCACATTCCTAATCGTCAATGGGAATCAAATTGGTTCCCTTCAATCATAATGAAGCTGATTGAGAAACACGCCATCTGGTGTACATTATGGGAAAGTCGAGGGCAAATTACGATATATTATTGCATCTTTTTAATGATGTCGATACATTTGTTGTGTATTGTCTCAATAAAATAAAATAAAAACCTTTAGGGAAAAATATGTACTTTACCTAATTTTTTAAAAGTAGATTTCATTGTTTATAGCGAACTTCAATATTTTTTCAAAACTACTTCATCAAATATTCAATTGTGTGGGTTGTTTTTTTTTCTTTCATTTTGCAAAGAAAAGAAAAAAAGTTTCCACTAATCGGCTTTGTAAACAGTTTACATAAGGAATCTGAAAAAATGCAATTTGAAAAAAATTATCCAGATATTTAAGCATTTTAAAATTTGAAATTAGTTTTATACCTAGCGTTTCTCAAATTTAAAGTCATTTTATGAAAATATTTTAACATAAAACCTATTTCTGTACAAGCCATTATCGTCTGCAATCTATATCGTCTTTTATTGTCCTCTTTTAATGAAAATTAGACCGTCAACTAAAGCAGACGATTTGAAAAAACAGATATAACTCCTTTTCTTCATAATTTATTAAATTAGTACAGCAATATTTGTTTATAAATGTTTGAATTAGAATTAATATTGATAGAATTAATATTGATATTGCCATATTGATCTGGCCGAGAATATGCAGTAAATGTTGAAATATAAGAAATGTCTCATTCGATTAATGACTGACTTATAATTAATTTTAATCGTATTTCAAATACAACTATAAAAAGATTAAAATGAAATCTTCTATGCATATTTCAATGTATCATGTCGGAACATCATTTCTTGAACTGCCAAGCACCGCGTGCTCGTGCGAGTTAAATTATATTTCTATTCATTTTAAATGTTTCATTGAATGAGTCACTTTGGTATTGCAAACGATCCAAAAAACTTTGCCTCGTATTTACTGTTTGAAACAATATCGCATTTCCGATTTATTTCATTTCATATAATCGCGTGCTCAAAATTGCATTTTTAAAGGTTTTATTTCCTGTAGTAATTAACTTATTTTTCTTAGATCAGAGCTTTTGTAAATGGGATGGCAACGCGTTATTAAATGCTGATTTTTTTAAAGTGTTCGTGCAGATAATAAAATTTTTATTTTTCACTTACGGATATTTTTGTTTTTCTCCTACGGATATTTGTTGACGCCACAAACCTCATTACCAAATCAATATCATTTTCTGACATGATAATAAGACGCACAAAAAGCATCAAAAGACGTATTAAAAAAAGTTTTTTTTTGTAAAAATTAAGATAAAAGAATAATTTAAGATCAAAGACAAACTTTTTGTTAATTTATCAAATGAATATATATTCAATTACTTTTGTACTTTGAGAAGTAAAAGGTTTTTCATCTCAAATATTATACAAGAAATAAAAATATATTAATTTAATTATGGAAAATTTAGTTGAATTTGTGTGTTTGTTTAGCAGTTAGTGAAACATTATCTTATAATCCGCTACTGTAAGCTGTATTTGTCAACTCCAGTTAAGTTTTTAAACTCCACTGGCATTTCGCTCATTGTTTTAAAGTTAGTCTTTCCATAATAAAAAGATACATTTTACGATTGGCCTATTACCAATACAAAAATTAAAGTAAAAAATGAGAAGATTACTTGTTTATATGTCCAATACCTAAATATTCAATACCTAAATATTCAATTTATCAACAACTTATTAACTTCACGATCAGCTTTTCTTTTCAAATAGCCGAATTCTCGATTCGTTTTTGTTCGTCTTTTTTCTTTATTTGATATAGATGGACACCACATTACTACTTAAAAAATAATGCATGGTTAGTAAGTGTATTGTTTACGTATCAAACGATTGCTAGACGGGAAACTAGAAATTTTCGTTTTTCGATAAATAGAAACAAACCGGAGGATTATTAATTGGTTTTGCCACAAATGGTGTACCTAAAAAAGTATAATAACCAAATATTTAATAATATTTTAAATTCATTCCCAGTTAATTTGCATTAATTAAAACTTTCCGTTTTCTTTTTATTATTTCAGAACATGATATTGTTTTAGAAATGAGGTTTTGTGATGTCAACAAAAACCCGTAGGCGAAAAGTAGAAATTTTATTATTAATCACAAAAAATCAGCTTTTAATATCGCGTTGCCATCGCATTTACAAAAACTCGGATAAAAAAATAAGTTAATGACAACATCAAATAAAAACTAGAAAAATATCATTTTGAGCACGCGATTATATGAAATGAAATAAATAGGAAATGTGGTATTTTTTTAAACATCAATGGCATACAAAGTTTTTTCGATCGTTTGCAATACTAAAATGACTCATTCAATGAAACCATTAAAATGAATAAAAATATAATTTAACTTTCAGAGCATGTGGTGCTTGGCCGTTCAAGAAATGATGCTCTGACATGATACATTGAAATATGCTTAGCAGATTTCATTTTAATCTTTTCTGTCCCCGTTTCATCATCAATGACAATAGCAATGCTTACTTTGACGTAATAACAATTTTCATTAAATATCTCAAACAATACTGGCAAAACCAGTTACCAAATATCACGGATCACGGATGACTCACTTTCTACCAATCACAAACGATCAAGTTGACATAAAATTTTCTTATACAATAAATAGATAAAGTTAAACACAGCTAACCCGAAACTGTCCAACCAACGGAACGTCGAATAAACAAGGTAATTACATGAAAGAAAAACCTGAATCATTAACTTTCTCTTCGGATATAATAAAAAACGACGTTCCACTGATTTCACTTAACCCAAAATTTATTTAGCTACAAGCTGTACGTTGATAAGATCACTCGCTAACTCGACAATTGTTTCGATTGCTTCGCCCGCTGAAACCACTTAGTCTTATCAGTCATAAGATTTTAAAAGAAGCTACCGACTGTTAAATAATTGCAAAATATCCTTAACGGCTTCATACAATGTATATTTCTCCGTCCGTCCCATAATTAAGAAAGTGAGGCGTCCCTTTAAATCACCGTAAGATAACCGCAACTTTCAGCGCTAATGGAAAAGAAATCTCAATCAACGGCGCTTATTTTTACGTGATTAGATTCCAAAACTAGCCGCTGAGTGGTTATTTTCACACGTTTATCTCGAGCAACATATTACAAGATAGCACGAAAAAAAATTGAAGGGTGAAATATCTGGTCGATGCCATTATGACGAAAAGAAAAACAAATAAATTTAATAACTTGATGGGTATAAAAAAGATTAGCAGTTACGAAATTTTTCGTTTCTTTAGAATTTAAAGAATAAGTAATGGTAGTCTATTATTACCCACTTCGTATACAATGACGTGTCTGACACGCACATCGAATGACTGAATTTTTATTTTCAAGTCTGCAATTAAGCCACAGAATTGAGTATTTAAATACGTAAAAATCAATTCGAAACGATTTGGTATTCCAAATGCTCTATATATTATTAAAAAAATCAAATTAACAATAAATTACTAAAATATGATAAGTTATCTAATTAGAAAGTTAAATAAATTCGTATGTCAAGTGGTTAAGTAGGAGTTATTTTCATGTTTCAAAATCAATTCAAGATTAAAATTATAATTTAAATATTTAAAAGGTGGAAAAATTATTTATTATCATGAGAGAACATGATTTGTTTTGGTTAGGAAGTTTTAATGTCACCAAAATTTACAGCCAGAAAATATTTTTACCTACTTTTACCGGTATTGTATTATTATTATGCACACTTCTTTGAATGCAAATGCGTTTTTAAAAAGTTGATTCGGTTTTGCCAGTATTGCTTTATTATTTATACGCTTCTTTGACAACAGATGCTTTTTTAAAAGGTTGACGTAGAACTATGACATCATAGCTGTTATTTCCTTTCAAAATCGGTCGAGATTCAAAATTTTGTTTGCCAGCTAGAAAAATTGCAAAGGAAAGATTTAAAAATTATATA
>JAOUZG010041737.1:1050298-1063573 GCA_026289955.1 Argiope argentata
GGGGGGGGGATATTCCTACACTTAACAGATAAAACACATAAGTACAACCATGCCCAAACCGGGACTCGAACACGGGGCTCCCAGCTCTCGGGAACAGCGCACTACCCTGATCCCAGGAAGCCAGATTGTTAAAAATCTAAATTAGGGTTTTAATTAAAAAATTGAAAGGCTAATGTTTATCTTAAAATAATTCAAGGATATTATCGTTCAGAAACAATTTTGAATTAAAAAATATTTTTTTAAGATACCAAATTTATTGGAGAAAATATTTAAAAAATTATTTAAGTAAATTTAAAATAATATGCTTTAATCTTTTTGTTATTTCTTTAATCTTTTGCTATTCACTTTAATCTTTTTGTTATTTTATTATTTGATAACACTAATATAGCAATGATATTAAATGCATTTCTGCGTGTGCATATTATTGTTGCTATATAAAAAAATTTATCAGAACTAAAAAAAAATGAAAAGATTAATTAAGTTCCATACATTACTATATTATGATATTTCTATCAAGAGATTCGAATCTAATTTTTCTTCTGTATTTTATAAAATGAATAGCTTATTACTTTGATAAAAACTTTTATATCAATAAAAAAAATCAAAGATCACACACGAACTAACTGGGTTTTTTTGCTTTATTTCAAAAATACATCTATCTCTAATTATTTCAAAAAATTTCAAAACATATAAATCTTTTCATTCATTAACAGCTTTTCAAAATGTAAAGCGGAAAAAAATATCCCTACATCTGTAGATTATAAAAGTCGCATTAAAAAAAGTCTTTTCTTTAAGGGGACATATTCAAATTAAAGCTTTTTTTTTAGTTTTTCAATGCTTTTCTTAAGTGGTATATTTAGCTGCTACTTTTATTTAAAATATTAAAAAAATGAATTATTATACTACGTGTAGGAAGTAGAGAAACATTACAGCTACAAAATAAGTTTTAAAAATACCATCTCATAATTTTCCAAATAGTTGTGACATCTTTTAATAAAGAAACATTGCAATAGATATAGCCCCTGTTAAGAATATTTAAATAGCAAAAATTCATCAGTGTATGTTAGACAGAATTCGAGAAATAAAACCAGCGGGTCTTCCTTAATCTCTTTTAATCTCCAATAAAGGTTCTTGTGACTATCATTCCGCATAAAATTGAGGACTTTAGGTACCTTTTGTTCGGAAAATATCATAACCTAAATCTGTTAACAGACATTTAGCAGACGATTCCTTTTCAGACATTTTATAACTGTTACTATTTTTTTTTTCAATTAAAATATTATTAAAAGTTAAAAGCAAACGATTTTTTTAATAAACATATTTTATTTCATTTAATTTTTATGCTGTTTTATATATGCTGCTCAATGACAAGAATGAACAAGCCGATGGAATTCTAAAATGCTTGGAGTATTATTTCAGTTTTAAGAATTTAAGGCGCTCTGCAAGTTATAATTTGAAGCTTAAGAAAAAGAATAGTTTTCTAGAAAGCGAGCAAAACCTGTGGTATTGGCAAAAAAGTTACGGTACATAGATGCATGGCATGAATACAACATTTTTACCGAGCTGATCTGACGAGTGTGTATTTTTAACCTTTTCCCCCGATAAATCAAAACTAATCGATAAATTAAAATATGACTACAAGCATAAAATTGCATTATGACTTTCATTGACTTTAAATATCAACAGACGGTTAAATCTTGGTCAGATTTAGTTCAAAATTTGATAATAATCTACATTTTAGATGTCGAATTTGTTTACCAAATTTCATTTGTATAGTAATTTTCGTTTATATGCAATAATACTTTTTATTTGAGCAGCAGACATACAGACTCTTTCTGAACATATTTCATTCAATATCTGATAGAAATCTAAAAGATTGTAAATCTATATTCTAAATTTCATCCATCTAGCTCAAAGCAACTTTTAAGTTATCGCGTTCACAGAAAGACAGACAGCCATTATACCAAAATATGTGTTTCGAATTGAGGGGGATCTGAAATGTTAAGATTCGTCAATTTTTATAATTATAATTATAATAAAAAAAATTAAAGAAAGTCGTCGAAAATATACATTCAGTTACTTTAGCCATACTTCTCATGCGAGAAATTTTTAAAAAATCATAATCTTATCTTTATATATATTTTTTCTTGTTATTAAACGACTGCAAATGCTTTGACGATAAAATTTCAGTTTCAACATCAAAATATTCTAGTTTTGAAACCTTTTTTGAAAATCATAATTGCATTATTTAGTTCATTAAGACCAATTCTTAAATAAATCGAGCAATCTCAAAAGATTTGTTTTTATCTGGGAATTTATATTCTATTACTTTAATGGACTGCCATAAAACAAGATTTAATTCAACACTATTATTCAAAATGTTTCCGGTAATAAACCCTTTTTGCATACCAATTATCCATACAATGATTTTAATAAATACATTGTTTATCAAACGCTTCATTTGCGATTAAAATTTGCTCCCTCGGACGAAACCCTCGTCAATTAATCACCCCGCTTTAAAGCAGCAGAATTGCAAATGAGAAGAGATTCATATGTTAAGATGATTAATTATGAACTTAAAAGCAGACAAATCGACAGACATACAAGCATTCGCATTAATTAGTTCCTCTACTAAAAGTTAAATTCTTCTAACAACGGTACTTAAAAAGTAAAGAGAGAAAAATTGGATGAAAAGGGAGGAAGGATCGAGAAGGAAATAAAAAAAAATATTCTCTGCATTCCCTCCCTCCCTCTCAACTCAGTAGAATATTTTACTTTTATTTTTCTTTTCTTCTGTTAAAGTCTTTTCCGATTTGGTTGTAACTGAATTCTTTTTCACTCCGCTGAATTCTCCCTTCGCTGCTGACTGAGAGAGGGAAAAATTTTCCCCGTTGTTGCCATGACAACAGTAGCGTCACTAATAGTCCGCCGTTTTCTGAGAAGAGTGGGAAAATTTTTATAGAGCAGTTTTAGCCGTTGATGAAAAATACACCAGAGCCCTTTATTAGCAGCATAATTTACGATGGGAAGCGTTGCACAAAGTTCTCTGATCCGTACCTAAAGAAGTTAAGGAGGTGGAAAAAATAAAAGAGATTAAAGTTATTAGCTTATTGTTTTTCTTTCGCCTCTATTTTTTTTTATTTTGATTAGTTTTCTTTCTTTTTTTTATGTTACTCGGTGAAAAGTTTTTAGAAAACGGTGAGCGGAAATATGTTTGTTGAAATAAATTGATGAAAAAAAAAATTTAGGTGTTTTTATTAGGTGAAATATTTGTTCTGTGAACAAGAAAGAGTTACAAATGCGGTAAGTTGATCTTTTTTGGTGATGAAAACAAAATGATGCATAATAAAATACTATAACCGTCGATGTGTTTGATTTTTAAGCGTGCACTTTTAAATTTTGATTTTCTACTGTAAGCCCTACTGCACAAAAGTGTTCAATTTTTACCCACTATTTTTTTTTAAATTTTACTTTTTATAAATTCTTAAAAGTGTAATTAATAATATTTAAATCAAAACAAAAAATATGTTTGTCACAGAAAAAATCGTTTGTTTTTAACTTTTAATGATATTTTAATTAAAATAAAAAATACATATGTTTATCAAAGAAAAAATCGTTTGCTTTTAACTTTTAATACTATTTTAATAAAAGCAATTGGTAATAAATTTAATTAAATATCTCAAACAATACTGAGATACAAACCTCAATTGTCGTGAGTCAGGTGACTCGCTATCTACCAATAAAAGGACGAATATTTTTTGCTTCCAAAAAAAAAAGAATACTTCTTGCCTTCAAATTTCGGAGACACCAAAACAACATCATGTCTTTACATAATAAAAATGGTTTTTCTTTCCATTTCTGATATCTTTGAGTACTGAAATATATTTGGCATACAGGCGTATCACTACAAACGAGTTCTTACCATTTTTATTTTTCTCTAAACGTTTGCTGTTTTCCGTAAATATTTAAGATGTTCACTTTAATCGATATCGAAAAACAAAATTTTCAAACCTTTAAAAATAGAAATATAATTCACCAATTGAAAAAAATATATGTTGTATGCTTTTAATAATTATATTTTAAGTTCATTTAATCAATAAATTTTTTAATGAATAATTTCCAAAGCCCACATTTTTAAATAGATCTCTTGTCCTATTTATCGTAAATAATAAAATATTACAGACATAATAACATTTTAAAAACAATACATTTCCATTTTATATGACTAAAATTAATCCAGTTTCGAAAATTCAATTATCGTTATTTTTAAAGATTTTAGATCAATCATCGAATGGAAATTCTTCGAAGCTGCCATTGATTTTCTAAAATACAAACCCACATAATTTGAAACATTTTTGATAATAGAAGAACCTTTTTGTATAATTTGCTCTAATTAAAAATATTAATTAAATGTTAAAATTAAATGTTAAATAATGTTTGTTAATTTAATGTTAAAATATTTCATTAGATAATACTTTAAGAAGAAGAAAAATAATTCACAAAAATAAAATATGATACTTCAGAACATCTTTTGAGTTGGAATTATATATTTGAGCATCTGTAATGGTTTTAGAAAATAGATAATGGGTTACAATAAGAATGTACACATTTTATAATACATTTATAAAATTAAATTAGTTCGACGAATAAAATTCTGCATGTAGAACTCAAATTACGAAAATATTTGAAATTTTAAACACAAATAATCACAATAACCAGTCCAAAATGAAAATAAAGTTCCCAATGTATCATATTCTCAATGTAGTTGAAACCGGCAAGGGAAGAGCACTCCTCCAATTGTTTTATATATAAACTAGCCGCCTTTGGCGATCAATAGTTTCACTGAAATTATTAATTATCATAGCCATTGATTAATTTCAGTAGTATTTTTATTTATAACTTGATGTTTGTGATCTTAATAATTAAATTGTGTCAATTAAATCAATAATCTTTTAATAGTTTTTGAATGGCCGGTTACTGTTTTCTTTTTGTAAATTGAGTGGGTGGTTTTTTAGGAAATACATTCCCATGACCAAATAGTGCAAATAGAAACTTAAAAATCCAGATAGTAGATTTCAAATTTCATTGTTTTAGACACAGCATAATTTATCTTCTTAATTTCTCATGTAAGGTGTGCAGCTGACAATTAGATTTTTTTCTTTAACTTTCAAAAATGCAAAAAAATTTGCGATGAAATAATGAATTCAAGAGAAACCATGAACAATAATCTTAAAAATTACGCAAATATGTGTTTTTTTAAAAAAATAAAAGGTCGATTTTCAAAAATTAAAAAAAATCATATTAAAAAGCTATTTTTTATATTTTAAATTACTTTAACAATTTAACTAGTGCTGTTAACTAGTTATATATTTTTTGGAAATTACTTAAGAAAAATCCAAAAGACTAATTAAAATTTAATTGTTTAAAATTAAATAAATTACTTGATATTCTCAATAACAATTTTTTTAAAAATGCTTCTAAGAGTTCACTTTGAGTTTCTAAAACATATTTAAGTCAAATTTGATAGCTAAAACTCTAATAATATGTCTCAGAATGCCAACAGACATGAACACAAAAACTTTTTTTTATGTGTTTAAGTAATGACTCAAAAGAACAACAACAAAACAATCAGGCTTATACAAAAAATTTTACGTACAAAAATAGATCTTACGTACAAAAAAAAGTTTCTTAGTCACAAAAAAATGAAGATATTTATTTGCGTGAAATAACATTGTTAGCTAAAGTCAACACAGCTGGCTGAAAGGTAAATCGGGTTTCCTGGATACCAAATAAATTTTGTGTCTAAAGATTAAACACAAATTCTGAGTGCAGATCCATCTTAGAACATTAAAAGTGAGGAGAATTTCCATGCTCCGTCTTGATTGATTGAAATCTGTTTATTCTGTTGGGGTGAGGGAGGGGCAACGATCCAGGAATGGAGTAAACATAGATTACGCCTTTGTATACGGACACTTCATTCGATTAAACTGTCTGATTACTAGCAAGGACCATCCTTTCGGAGTTACGAAACAGGAGTTTGCAAATTGTCGGACGAATTCGGCATAATATGTAATTCATGAAATGGTCGTAAAATATGAAGTGGAAATGGCAAGACGATATGCTCTGATTTTATAGCTAAAAATTAGTCTAACAGTATTTAAAGTATCTGATTCTTTAAAAAATTATTTGATGTCATTATTATATTAATAGAAATAAAATGAATAAAAATGAAATGATTTAAATATGCATACACCTTTTGAATAAAAAGCATATTTTGATGTAAATTTTAGCAATTACAAAAATTAGGGTTATTTTAGAGCAGGGGTTCTCAAAAGTTAAGTCGTAACCCCCAGGGGGGTTTCGAGATGTGGAAGAAAAGTTGAAAGAAAATTAATGTATTGTAGTAGTTTTCATTAAAAAAAAAAGAGTACACATGAAGATTTTAATACACATACAAGTTGGTTTTTGTGTTCTATTAGTTACTGGGATACATGGGCTGGTTTGGAATTAACCAATTTTTTAATGTCTGGAATGAGTTTTGTAGCGCACAAAACAATGTCATTTTCCAGTGTCAAACGATTTCTTGATTTTGTTTTTTAAATTTATCATTATGGGGAATCCTTGTTCACAGTTGTAATGTGTAGAAAATGGCATCAAAGTGTTTAATGCTGTTGTGGACAGTTCTGGGTATTCCTTTTTAATACGTACCCAAAATTTGTCGATATTATCTTTGTCAAAAGTTACTTTAGCTGACTGATCGCTTGGAATCTCTATCAGTTGATCATGATGACGGACACTTAGCTCAGCTTTTGTTACGACTTGCTCACTGAACAGATTGACTATCCATACAACCCCACTCATATCCTTAACTGGAATGTAATCTGTACACTGTTCAAAGTTTCGAGATGAGATGATGCTAGTAAGGAGAAAGATGAAGTGCCCAAGGATGTGACGCCAATACCCGACATATTTTCTATGAACTGTTGAGTACGTGTAAAATTTTTAAAATCTCTGTCTAAACTTCAGACAGATTTGAAACTTTGGGCGGGGGTCATCAAAATACTTAGTCTAAAAAGGGGGTCGCAATGTTTAAAAGTTTGAGAACCCCTGTTCTAGAGAGAGAAAAAAGTAAGTGTTTTTCATTTTTCTTTATAATTTTACATGAGTAAAAATATTTTAGAATGAAATTATGTATTATCTAAGAATTATATTCAAAAATCGTGTTTTGAGTATTATATAAATATATGAAACTATCTATAAAATTTTAGAATATTTTTCAGCATTATTTACATTTGAATTCATAAATACAGTACTAGTGCATTCAACATCAAATCCATAGTTCATTTCATTCTGCATAAAAAAATGAGCACAAATTATAAATTGCATTACGACACCATTTTTTGAGACATTATAATACTCATATCTCAAATCGCACAGTAAGATATGATGGTACTCGTATTGTATAGTAAATTATGGGGGGGGGGGGGGAAACTCGGTTTTTCAAATAATGCATTGAGAGCTTTTAAATGCTTATAAATAACAATCACTTACATATCAATAGGTTGATGTAAAGATATCATTGGAAACAGATTCGTATCTATTTTTAGAAACTGCAATAATCATAATAATAAATTTAATTTGAATGAAAATTGATGTTTTCAACTTAGTTGAATAACTTAATGTAGCTATATTAAAATGACTTTTTACCCGAATTAATTAACAAAAATTGTATTAATAAAAATTTATAACACCCATAGATAACAATTTTATCAATAATAAGTGAGAATGAACTTTAAGAGTACTTTACTTAAAGTAAGAATTTTAGTTTTTAAATTCGGCGCAATTAAACGTCAGAAAGTATAGATAAGATTTCAAAACGATTTTTTTTAATTTTTTTAAGCCTTTTAATTAATAAAATTATTAAAAATAATTTAGGAGTTTTTATTTTACTCGGTTATTTCAGTCAATATTATTGCTTATAACTTATTTTTGATTTGTTTTAATACTTAAAAAATGTTTTTTAATCAATATTAATAACTGCTATGGTGTTTTTTCTAAAATTTTGTCATTATTAGAAAATAATTCTTTAAATTTCTAATAATAAATGTTACAGTTAAAATAAAATACAAAATATTTTCATATATAAACTTTAGTTCTAAAACCGTTTTAGAAATATTCTAAAATTCTTTCTAAAAATCTAATGTTCTAAAGACGTTTTAGAACTGTTCTGAAATTCTATCTAAGAAGCTAATGTTCTAAAGACGCTCTAGAAATGATCTGAAAGTCCTGATAGTATGAATTTAAATTTCCAAAAACTTTTAACACTATTCAGTGTCTAAACATTCCTAAAGAAAGTAAAATTTTACATTCCTTGCAGACTACTTTCCATAATCTTCATTTCTTATTAGTTACTTCACCAGGCAATTTGACAAATAAAAAATAATTCTAAAACTTTCTGAAAAAGTCATATGATCTAAAACTTTCAAGAAAATATCAGTATTTTCTATTCTAAAAAAGAGAGATATCATAGAAATTAATCCCTACAATACTTCTTATTGGTTGCTTGACCTCGACATCCTGACCAATAAATGAATGTTTCTGAAACTTTCTAAAAAACTTAACTTTCTAGGAATGTTCTAAAATTTTTGACAGTAAAAAATGGAACTAATTTTTTTTTTTAAAAAAAACTTTTCACTTTTTCCTATATCTAAACATTTTTAAAGAAAATAGTCATATTCTCTGTTCAAAAAACGAATGATGATAACATGCAAACTACTTTTCATGATTTTAAATTGTTTGCCATTTCATCTTGCCATCCTGAAAAAAAATGAGTACTTCTAAAATTTTCTAAAACGATCTAATGTTCTATTAACATTTCAGAAATATTTTTAAAATCCAGATAATAAAAGGATGAATCTATATTTTCAATAAATTCTCACACTATTCTGCATCCAAATATTCTAAAAGAAATAGAATAGTATTCTATATTTTAAAAATTAATGACAATAACATGTAAATTGTAATCTATAATTTTAAACTTCTTATTAGTAACTTCATCTAGCCACTTTCAAAAATAACAAAATATTTTTGAATTTCCTAAAAAATCTATTTTATAAATGTTTTAGATATATTCTTAAAATTCTAGAAAGTAAAGGTCGAATCTAAATTTTTCAAAAACCTCACATATTCTGTATCTAAATATTCTAAAAGAAAACAGTAGAAACAAAGAAAAGTAGTCTCAAGTCTAAAAATGAATGATGATGATATGCATATTACTTTCCATAATTTCAAACGTCTTATCAGTTTTACATTAATATTACACTTTTTAAACTTTTCCGATTACCCTACCTTTACAGTTTAATGGATATGAATATATAATACAGCTCTGTAAATTACAGACATGATACGATTTTACTTTCAAAATACGTCTACGAAAGAGTTTAAAGAATTCAATGAAACAGACGCATTTTAAGCAGATTATGTAATAAATTCTTTTAAAGCTTTCAAAGATTTACGAAGTATAAATTTTAAAATTCCTTTGAGCGGATTTATAAAGACGACGACTTATGAATTTTTGAATGCAGTTTCTAAAACATGGTTTTAAAGATACAAAGAATGAATTGAGTTAGAATTTTATTTTTCCTTTCCTTTCCTTTCAAAAGGAAAATAACTTTCGAATGAAAACTCATAAAATTATGAATTGAATAATATAAGTACTTAGTAATATAATACATGTCGATAAATCATTAGCGAGTAAATATATATAATATGATGTAAATGATTGATTTAAAAAGATAATAGGTTCTATTCTTTGGTTGAGTTTTTAACCAGAATTCTTCTGTTTTTGATAGATATTTGAATAAGCAAAAAGATTGTTTGGCTTCAGAATAATTTGATGATTCATACTTTCCCAGTTTAATTCAAATGAAAGACAAATAAAGAAAAAAAGGATACAAAAATTGAAATCTGTTATCTCAAATTTCAATTTATCACGTCAAAACATCATATTTTAAGTCACGTGGTATCAGACCGACAGAAAATCATGATCTCATAAGACTCATATTTTGCAAACACCAGCATTTATAAAATCGACGGTTTTTGATTATCTCAAAATCAATAAAATACTATTTTTTTCTCGTGATTAAATTTTTTTCTGCATAAACCAGTTTAAACATTTTTTAAACAATCATGTGGTTATCAGATTACATAAACGATGAAATTTAGAAAACGATGGTTTTTTTACATCTCAAAATTGTTCGAGTTCCTGAACTTTATTTGGAGGTCAAATCCCCCATCTTAAAATCCTATTTAAAATGGTTTGGAAAAGTTGTGTGTTTTTCTTTTTTTTTATCTCAAAATCTCTCAAGCTCCAAAATTTGTTTTGCCAGGTAGATAAACTGAACATTATTAAAAAAGTTGTATACAAGTTTCGATATCTCCCCTTCCCTCTGTTCATTCCTATTTCCTTCTTTGTGCTTCTTCGAATTATAACTTCTTACAACCCTGAAATTTATAAGTCAGACGGAAAAATCGGGTACATGGAGGACATTCTGACTGATTTGTAACTTTTTGTTGGTGATAAGTCGTCAAATGAGACAACATTCTTTATCATTTTCTAATAACCATAAAAGCAAAAAAAAAAAAAATGATGTAACAAAAGCGATATATCGAAAATTTTCTGTCATTGAATTTTGAGGCTTCAAAAACTCCAAACCAAAACGTCATGTTCTCGAATAAAAAAATAATTAATGGTCAGTTTTTATCTGATATCCTCAAAAAAGACAACTTCTTCCCTTTCTTGGAGTTAAATTAGATTTTTTTTTCGATCAGACTAAGTATAAAATAAATTAGATCAATAATAGATATCGCAGATGACCCTTTTTAATGCATTCATATTATATTATATTATATTATATTATATTATATATATATATATATATATATATATATTAGGCAAGCTGAAATGAAAATAATTACCAATGGACATTCTGAGATGTTTGATTGTTTTTTTTTTAAATCTTACACATACACAGGAAAAACTGGAATCCGTATTAAATAAAATAAAATAATAGGAAAATTGTAATTATGTTTTATAGATTTATCATTCATTTCAATTATTTAAAACAGCTTTAAAATAATATAAACCAATGTAAAAGGGTAGCAACCTAAAATTCTTGACTATTGATTAATAAATGGTACTTAAGTATTATACCATCTTCGCCAACGGTTTAGTGCCTTTATGGCGACGGATTTAAATTTGGCGATGAAGATCAACGGATTACACAATTGCCGGAATGCCATAATTGGCGGTTTATTAACTCATTGACAATGACTTCAAATATGGTGATAAAGTTAGACGGTATAATACGTAAGTACCTAATAAATTATGGCTCGTCGTAGATTTTAAAACAATATCACTATAATTCAGAAAATAGAATTATCAACAGATGTCAACACAACCCTAGTACAAGGAATTTTTAGAGTTGTATTGATAGATTCAATAATAGCCTTACCACTATTGAAAACATTTTTTAAATAATATTTTCGAGAATTGTTTATGCATTTAAAATGATTAGGAAGACCAAGGAAACTGTCCCTCAGCTATAAGAACGAATTCCATTGCGACAATTTTTCTTCCTTACTAAAATCAGCTATCTATAAGTAAGCCATCAGTATCACATGCCCTTTTATGGCATTCGCAATTTCGATTGAAATCTCAAATATTTTACTTCGTAGTACCATCATTGCTGATAAAAGAAAATTACGGATGTGGCATTCTAAACACTATATCAAATTTGTCAATTTCTATTGATCAATAGATAAGTCATTATTCACTAATCACTTATTCCCCCAATAATATCCCTTCCCCTACTGAAAAAAAATTGCAATTTATATTCTTGATGTTGACCCAATCTCATTAAAACATGACCTAGTTATCAAATTAATGTATTTGCGTATTAGACCATGGATGACAACGATCGCCAACAGTTTAGTAATGCATTGGCGACGGATTCAAATTTGGCGATAAACTGTCGACGCCAACGAAACCAGTAAAATGGCGGACGACAGTTCAGGATTGAAATTTTTTTAAATAATGGCAGTTTTTTGCCTTTATTGGCGGTCTAGCAACTCATTATCGATGCCTTAAAATTTGGCGATAAAGCTCGACGCTCTATAACGTAAGAACCAAAATTAATTTTTTCACCCCATGTGCAAAGCTAACCAGTGAGAAATTTTGATGCTTATTTTAAAAGTAGAATTTTAAGTTGAGTTTTCACTTGATGTAATAAGATCAAAGTTAGTTTATATTAATTAATTATTCTTATTATTATCGTAGGTATGCCGCTGACCCAAGAAGAGAGCTGGATGAATATTATATATAAGACATATAATTATATTATATATATAATTATAATATAATTATTTGCTAAACTATACATAAATATACACTGCTCTACACTACATCATCCCACACTATACACTACTCTAAATTGCACCATACCACACTATACACTAATCTACACTGTTTCATACCACACTATACACTGCTCTACACTGTTCCATACCACACTATACACTGCTCTATACTGCACCATGCCACGCTATACACTACTCTACACTTCACCATGCCACGCTAAACACTACTCTACACTGCACCATGCCACGCTATAAACTACTCTACACTGCACTGCACCATGCCATATTATACACTACTCTACACTGCACTGCACCATGCCACATTATTCATTACTCTACACTGCACAATGCCCCATAATACACTACTCTATACTGCACCATGCCACGCTATACACTTCTCTACACTGTTCCACACCACACTATACACTGCTCTATACTGCACCATGCCACACTATATACTACTCTACACTGCACAATGCCCCATAATACACTACTCTATACTGCACCATGCCACACTATACACTTCTCTACACTGTTCCACACCACACTATACACTGCTCTATACTGCACCATGCCACACTATACACTACTCTACACTGCACCATGCCGCGCTATATACTACTCTACACTGCACCATGCCATATTATACACTACTCTACAATGCAACATGCTACATTATACATTACTCTATACTGCACCATGCCACATTATACACTACTCTATACTGCACCATGCCACATTATACACTACTCTACACTGCACCATGCCATATTATACACTACTCTACAATGCACCATGCTACATTATACATTACTCTATACTGCACCATGCCACATTATACACTACTCTATACTGCAC
>JAOUZG010041737.1:1063583-1074824 GCA_026289955.1 Argiope argentata
ATGCCACATTATACACTACTCTATACTGCACCATGCCACATTATACATTACTCTACACTGTTCCATACCACACTATACCCTACACTGCCCCATGCCACACTATACACTACTCTACACTGTTCCATACCACACAATGCATAATACTGTACCATACCACACTACACACAATACTGTACCATACCATACTATACACAATACTGTTCCATACCACACTATACACTACACTGTATCACCACACACTATACACAATACTGTACCATACTATATTATATAACATCGACCCACTAAATGAATTTTTGGTCTGTATTTAGAGACTTTTGGGCAACTGATCTCCATATAAAAACTTCAGTTTCTTTATTTTAAATCTTTGATGTTTTACATGATTTAACCAGATCACTAGCAAGCCTACTCATCACCACTGAAGCAAACAAAGACGCATTCATTACACTTCAGTTCTATCGTAGCCTCAGCGACATAAAATTCGGATAAACGAAAATACATTTAATATCAAATGATTTCGAATTGGCAGAACTGTAACATACATCCAGCTTCCACCATTTGCCACCAGTACTATATGTAACTATATATTTCGCAGTCTTAAGAACTGCGTGAAATCATCTTCTCGTAAAGAGACTCACACGTTTTAAACTTACAAATCCGTGTCTCACTTTAATACTCTCTCTTTAGGAAATTGACAAATTGAACAGTTCGGGACTAAATGCGGTTCCATCCATCTTTCATGAGAGCTGTTGCGAAAATGCAACCACAACTCATTTAGATGTTGCGCTAATGAGCCTCTGCTCATTGTATAATTGCATTGCCCAGCGAAGTATCTAAGGCGGTGGTTTCTAACCTTTCGCGACTTGTTATTCGGCAGCTTTTGATAAACTGTAGCTCATTGTTAGAAGCCGATGTTTATGAGTAGTTAGCCACGTTTAGCGACCAGCTTATTTACTCGAAATATTAGCCTTCCTTGGATTGCATTCATAAATATAGAATGGAGTTATAAACAATTTCATTTTGTTATTTAATAGGAATGAAAAATATTAATTTTGCGTAATCGATAAATGATTGCAGGTGAAAAGTGACAAGTATAATACATACTACGATATAACAGAGGAGATCCTACTCCGGAATTAATCTCAAGAAAGCGATTGTTTTATTTAAATTTTAACAATGGTAAAAACACAAGAATAAATAACTGTATGGAATAAATCTATAAACTATTATAACAATTAAAATATTGTTACATATTATTTAAACTTTAAAAAATTAATTTTTTTTGCCAAACTTGATAATATTTAAAAGGTTTTTCTTTAAATTTTAAAGAAGTGTTAAAAATCCTATCCTGAATAATATTTCCAAATTAAATAATTGTAAGTCATTTTTTCAAATTTTTACTAAATTTATATTTTAATCAATTTTTGAATTTGAAAATGAGCAGTAAATAGTTTATGGGTCAATGAAAATGTTTAAAGCCATTTTTAATCCACGATGATCATCCCATCATTTTTGTGAAAGCTTCATTATTCATGTCATGGATCTTTTAAGTCATATTTTAACACAAGATAGATAAGTTTCCTACGTAGACTTGACTTTTTTTTCTTTTGCGATAGAACAGACAATTTAAAGCACCCATGAGCTTTACTGAACAGATTAAATGGCGCGTTGAAAAACCATTGGTCAATATTAACATGGGATAAAATTAGAAAAATCAGATTGCAGAAAGGTCCTATCCGTTTTCCCAAATCATTCTAATGCTACACAAACAAGCAGAAGAAAAATATGATTTGGTTTTATATAATTGTCAAGCAACATATCGTTTGGCCCATAACTCAATAAGCCCATTATTCATGAACTTCCAGTCGCTAGATAAGTTGTAAAATATTCTCTCCAGAGATTTGGAAAAATGATAAATCCATTTTGGAGAACCCAGAATTTCTATTTCGACATGATGGTTCACCCTTTTTCCATTTCCTACAGCCAAGAAGAAATGATTTAGGAATACGACAGCTCAAAACAGATGCCTAAAAATCAATAATTGGTACTTACGTATTATACCGTCTTCGCCAACGGTTTAGTAACTCATTGGCGACGGATCCAAATTTGGCGATAAAGATCAACGGATTGCACCATTGCCGGATTGCCATAATTGGCTGTTTATCAACTCATTGGCGATGACTTCAAATTTGGCGGTAAAGTTGGATGGTACAATACATAAGTACCCAATAATTAAATTAATTCGATATTAAATACTGTTTTACTTAATTATTATTAAATCTAAATCTATGCCTAAGCCATCTCTATCATTAGGACGTAAGTAGTTGGTTTTATTTTAATCGCTTCTGAAGTATTTTTTTAATTTCAAAATTTAGGAAACGAACCTCTTCGAACAAACAATCTATGTTAGTAATAAGGTTGAATGACTTAGCTTGTTGGTATATGCACTTTACAAACCAGATTATTTGTTTTAAAATTAACAAACTTTGCACATATAAATCTGTACTTTGAAATGTAGAAAACTCAGCTGGTGTGATTTTTTGAGGGGAGGATTTTAGCTAAAAATTTAATATATTAAAATTCAAACGAAATTTTAAATTTTTTCTGCATTACTTACAAAAATATTAGAGTGACGACGTCATGGCACATAGGTAGCGCATCTTTCTCGTGATCTGGGCGTCCCGGGTTCGAGTTCCCATTAGGGCATGGTTGTTCTTCTGTTTACTATCTGAGAGATGTGTAAATATGCCCCCTTCCTCAAAGAAAGGGTTAAGCAAGCAAGTGTGTATGTCCTCTTCTCATGAGCTAGAAGTCAGACTTCTGCCCTTGGCTGCTCGAGGGTCCATACTCTCAGAAGCTACTGCAACCCCCTTTTCGTACTACAGCGTGCACATCATCATCATCATAAATATTAGAGTACAAAAATGTGTAAAATGCATTAATTAAAAAATCAACTATACCATTTTTTTAAATCTCAAAATACTAAAATTCATTTTTATTGTAACATATTTTATTCTTGAAGTGGAATTTAAATCGCTTTTACTATTACTACTAATATTTTAATTTTTACCCCCCCCCCATTATTGATGTTAAAGATATTAGGATTAACTTAACACTCTTTGTTAAATAAGTTTCTGTTCAAAGCATGATGATATTTAAATAATAAATTTAATAAAATAAATTGAATTCAATAATAAAAAGATTACAATGAAATATGCTATGCATATTTCAATGTATCATGTCAGAACATCATTTTTTAAACGGCCAAGCGTTAAATTTTTGCGTGTTAAATTATATTTTTATTCATTTTAATTGTTTCATCGAATGAGTCACTTTGGTATTGCAAACGATCCAAAAAAAACTGTCTCGCATTGATTGTTTAAAAAATATCATGGCTCCTATTTATTTCATTTCATATAATCACGTGCTCAAAATGACACTTTTCTAGATTTTATTTGCTGTAGTCATTAACTTATATTTTTAATCAGAGCTTTTGTAAATGCAATGGTAACACGTTATTAAAAGCTAATTTTTTTAGACAATAAAATTTTTTAAAAATTTAATAAAACCTTGCAGATTATAATTTTTTTTTATTATTCTCCTATGAATTTTTGTTGACGCCAGAAACCTTATCCCAATAAACAACATCATGTTCTGACATGATAGTAAATTTAATTAAAGAATAAATTTTATAAATTTTGTAATTATATTGTATACAAATAAGTATATTGTATTATTGTAAGTTGTATACTGCTGCATATTATTTACAACAAAACAAAGATGCAATTTATTCTATTCTAGACCCTCTATTTCTTAAACATATTATCATTTCTCACGTGATAATTGGACGAAATGCGTATTGCAATGAATACTAAACGGTATGATGATACGAAAACAGAATAAGTTTAATGTTTATCAAAATTTAAAGTTTAAAAATATTTTATTGATCAATTCATAATGAAAAAGTTTAACAATAAATTTAACTGATTATTTTAAAAACCATTTATGCCAACAAACTGGTTACCAAAGACGGCTAGAAGTATAATAAAATTGAAACATGAATATTTTCTCTTTTCACTTTTCATAACGTTTTTAAATGAAGTTATTACTCTATGAATATAAGCAATTCACGAAATTTTAACCTAATCTAAACATAATACCACTAGCATAGATAAACGAAAAGTAATATTTCATAAAATAATTCCCGTAAAATGTAGATTCCAATCATAGTTAATTCCAGACACAAATAATCGAGACAATCATTTTTCCCAATTATTTCATGTTACAATCGTAACAGAGTAATTTAATCATCAGCTTCCTCTAAATTTATTCGTTTATGTCATAACTGCAACCGTTTCTCAATTGCCATAACTACAGCCATAAAATAACTAAGGAAATAATTCTCGCGGCATATTAATAAGTTAACAAACCGAGATACTGTCTCGAATACCACCAATTTCTCCTTTTAACGTATCTTGGGAGAACAAAGAATTGTCTAACAGACAATTATCCTAAAAAGACAATTAAATGAAAATGGACGGTTATAAATATGTTCCCCAGTGTAAATTTTAGTGACAAATGTACTTTCCTTAAGGTAAGAAGGCACGATAAATCATAAGGGAGCTAAAACTAATTTCTGTAGCGATATTGGGGTTCAGATTATAGGTTGTTTGTCAAACTTTAAGTAAATTAATTTGAAATCTTTAAATATTTTGATATTGTGGTGGTTGCCATGACAACATCACGTAGGTTTTCAATAAAATAGCTAACATATATACACATTGCGCGAAGTAACATATATCCTGATTATTTAAGCGTTGTTTTAGGTAATTTTCCGTTAGCCGGGCCTCAACAAAAAATCGCCAAATAATGTAGAATTCTGCCAAATTTCTTACATCGATTTTAAAGCGAAAAATCGCCAAATAACGTAGAATTCTGCCAAATTTCTTACATCGATTTTAAAACGAAAAATCACCAATTAAAACAGAATACCGCCAATTTTTTTGGCGATTTTTCGCCAACACCGAGCTAACAGAAAAGTACTCTATTTTAAATGTGAAATTACTCATAACAGGTATTATTTTAAGGAAACAAGGCTTGAATCCAAAGGCATCGGAGCATTAAATATTAAATTGAAATCTTAATATATTCTAAACCTAACTAAATCATAAAGCTCATTATTAAATAACTCATATTATACAGTATATGGACATATTGTAATATTATATATATAATATATAATGAATTCAAACTAATCCTATACACAAATAGTGGAACACATCATTGTCTCCGATTTTATCTCATTACAATCAGAGTGCAGTAATTTATTATAAGCAATTTCCAAATTTCTATTTGGCTCTCTAATGATATATGGATAGGATAGGCGAGTTGGGGCGCCATCTGTTGTATATTTCAGAAACAAGAGTGTCCCGAAGTGCTTTCTAGATTTTTTGCGAATATCGCCAAATGTGGTAAGATGCATCCGTTGTCAATTTTATCTCTACTAATAATATGGATGGGTGTGGATATGTTATGATCCGATATTTCGGATTTATTTTGAAGTACTTTCGAATTAAAATAAAAAATAAAAATTTTCTGTTTTGCATTACCCCAACTGGCGTAGAAAATTCCCGCATTCGTGTTGCTCCAATTGACGTTGAAATGCATACGGTTTGATAACCTTTTACATTGTGATCAGGCTGTCAGTACACACACATACTCGTCAAAATTTCCACGCGTACTAAGTTGTGGGTAAAAGCTGGTTTAAGATAAATGAGATTGAAATATTACGTAACGCTATAATTCAGATAAAAGCAGCCATTTCTATATAAATTTAATAAACTAAATTAAATACAATAATAATAAGATTAAAATGAAATCTGCAATGCATATTTCAATGTATCATGTCAGAACATAACTTCTTGAACGGCCAAGCACCACGTGCTCGTGCAAGTTAAATTATATTTTTATTCTTTTTAATGGTTTCATTGAATGGGTCACTTTAGTATTGCAAACGATCCAAAAAAACTTTACTCCCATTTATTATTTTAAAAAAATATCACATTTCCTATTTATTTCATTGCATATAATCACGTGCTCAAAATGACATTTATCTAGTTTTTATTTGCTGTTGTCATTAACTTACTTTTTTTAAATCAGAGTTTTTGTAAATGTAATGGAAATGGAATGAAAATATTACGTAACGCTATAATTCAGACAAAGGCAGCCAGTTCTATATAAATTCGAATATACAGAAGGGGGATATGAATAATGTTATTCCTCCACAGTAACTGCTTCGTGGTTTATTTGGTCATTAATACTTTTTTTAATTAAGTACTTGCTCTAAGATTTTTCACCCTTTTCCCCAAATGATCTTTAATGTAAGCACGGCTCTAACCATAAAACCTGAATAATGACTCAATTTTAGAGTTTTTAAATAAATAAAGCAAATGCAGAGCAAGTCGAGCAATTAATTCTTTCTCTTCTAAGTGTCTTGCGGGGCGTTGCCACCGAGGTAAACTCCTTAAAAAAGACAATTAAATAAAAGCAAGCGAATATAAATCTTTCTTCCATTATAGGCAACCTTCAGCTCTTCTGCGGACAAATCTAGTGTAAACAAAAAAGCAATAGCCGCTGTCGAATCGCGTGTTTCTCCCAACACAGCAGCAGCACTTAACGTTTTTGTTTAAACAGGTTTCTAAGTTAAGTAGCTTACAGCGATAAAAAGCACGAAGAAGTGATTGTTATCCGTCTCAAATACATGGCTTCAGATGGGTTCTTTTTTTTTCCCTTCAATTCTTGTAGGGAGAAAAAGGTTACCAGTTTGAACGGGTAGAGAGAAACTCACAGTTTTTGTTTATTTGTTCATGTGAGGAGTTTTTTTTCCCTCCACCCCCTGCTTGATGTAAGTGATGATTTATGTCTAATTAAATGATTGCAGGTAGAAATGGATGATTGTTGAATGCTGAGAAGTGTCCGCTTTAATTAAAAAGGATGGAAAAATGGAAAGGCATACTTTGATGGAGGTCATTTTATAGTGGACGCTTTGAAACTATCTGATCTTAATCGGATATAGTTATACATTTAATATGGAATACAATTTTGTTATACAGTAGAATCACTATAATAATGACAGATATAAAACCACAGGAAAGATAGATTAACTAAAATGTCATATTAATGGAAGTGCATTATAAAATAAACATTTTATTAAGAAAAAAATATTAATCGACAAAAATATTACACAAGCCAACTTTTAGAGAAATAGAAACAAATTTTAAAAGCATGTAATAAATATTGCAGCTTAATGCAACAAATGTTAATAGTGATAAATATTGCAAATTAATGCAACGAATGTTAATAGCGTGTGATAAATATTGCAAATTAATACAACAAATGTTAATAGCGTGTGATAAATATTGAAAATTAATGCAACAAATGTTAATAACGTGTGATAAATATTGAAAATTAATACAACAAATGTTAATAGCGTGTGATAAATATTGAAAATTAATACAACAAATGTTAATAGCGTGTGATAAATATTGAAAATTAATACAACAAATATTAATAGCGTGTGATAAATATTGCAAAATAGTGCAACAAATGTTAATAGCGTGCGATAAATATTTCAAAACCGTGCGACAAATACCAATAGCGCGTAATAAATATTTCAAAAAATGCACCAAATACCAATAGTGTGTAATAAATAGTGCAAATAATGTAACAAATATTATTATGTAATAAAGATTACAAATTATCTGCATAAAACTCTAATATATGTAGCGCAAAAATCACTCTTTTTTACTTATTATCGGATGACTACAGATAAAGGAAAAAGAACTTTGATAGGAATGTTTGAAATTTTTAATTAGAAACTTTTACAATTTAATTTAATTCAAGAAATCACTTAGCTAATTAATGGAGTTATAAAATATTATTTGAAATTCTCTTGAGAAGACTTTCTGTTGTACCTTCTCGGTATCTCATCAAATATTCCGTTCAGTCAAAGGAAAAAAAGATTTGTAAAAAATCAGAGCTTCAGAAATAGGTTTCAAAGAAAATTGAATCGATCTTTAAAATAGGTTCAACCATCTCTAAGTAAATAATTTTTATGACTTACTGAAGGAAAATAATATTCATATGTTTTAAAACTGCTATCACACAAAAATGGCTTTTCACTAATTCAAAATTCAAAAAATTACCTTTTTAACGATAACATATCATTTTCATAAAACATTTTAAGTATCATTCGGTTTACACACAGTTTATTTTTGAAGATAACATTAAACCTCAACCATTAATATATTCGAATCTGTGCTCTTACCAACATTAAAATTAATATTTCAAAAATTGTGTTCTTTGGAAATTGACACCGGAGGAGCATTTTTCGCTTCCGATTTTACCTCGCTGTTAGCACTATTTAATTTGCATCCACAATAATTTACAGACATTTTTATTTAGATTGAATATATTTATTTATTGTTTAGATTGAATCTTAATTGATTTAATCTACTTTAATATTAAACCATGCTTTATGGTATCAAATAATAAGACGAAATTTTTAAAAATATGCATTCCATATTAATCGTTTAACAGCTTCAGAAGCTAAAGATTTGGCGATTAAATTTGTCGCCAAATGCAGCTACTATAATTCAAAACCCTATTTTTATTGCCAAGACTATAGAAATACGCCTTGAAATGTCTCTCACTTTAGTGCTCTTTATTTTATATTCCACAAACTCCAGATTACAGAAAGAACTATTACATCCAGAATCTGCGAAAAACTGTTTTTGCAAAACATAATTGTTGTATTGTTCTCGTATTAATTTGAGAGGATTCTAATCCCACTTGGTTTAACATATCAAGCCAATTCTAAAACACCACTACTCTTGGTAATATTAAAACGCCAAATCTATGGATCGAAGCTAATTTGATGTACTTGAAACCTTGATGCCAATATAATGAGGATAGTCTACTTATCTTAATGGATATTTTTAAAAGAAAATTGTTCAAAAAATTGTACCTCTTTTTTCTTTTCTTCCTTAAAGATTTTTGCAATTTTCAAAACTTTTAACTTATTTTTAAAAATAATTTGATTCAAAGTATTAAACGTGACGTATAAAACGCAGGTCACATATCGATAAAATAAAAGTCATCGCCAATTAAAGCGCACGATCAAGGCAATGAAATAAATTTAATTTCTGAATGGTTATGCATACTTCATTAAATCTATTGCATCTATCTTGAATTTTAATTTGGAATAATTATGTATATATCATTAAATCGGTTGCATTTATCGTGAATTTAATTTTGGAATGAAAATGCATAATTCCTAAAATATATTGTATTTATCGTAAATTTCAGTTTGGAATGATAATGCATACTTCATTAAATCTATTGCATTTATCGTAAATTTCAATTTGGAATGATTATGCATACTTCATTAAATCTATTGCATTTATCGTGAATTTAATTTTGGTATGATTATGCAAAATTCATAAAATCTATTACATTTATCGTGAATTTAATTTCGGAATGAAAATGCATAATTCCTCAAATCTATTGCATTTATCGTAAATTTCAATTTGGAATGATTATGCATACTTCATTAAATCTATTGCATTTATCGTGAATTTAATTTTGGAATGAAAATGCATAATTCATAAAATCTATTGCATTTATCGTGAATTTAATTTTAGAATGATTATGCATAATTCATAAAATGTATTGCATTTTATCGTGAATTTAATTTTGGAATGATTACGCATACTGCATAAAATCTCTTACATTTATCTTTAAATTAGGAATGGTTGTGCATAATCATAAAATCGGTCGCAGTTATCATGAATTTAAATTTGGAATGATTATGCATACTTCATTAAATCTATTGCATTAATCTTTGAAAACAAATCATATTTGTACCAAAATTAAAAACAGAAAACCAAAAACGAACAATATAAGTGTCCATTTATCATGTCATTTCGTCGGCCATTTACCAAGCTGTATGAAAAAAAAAACCGAGATCCTACAATTGAATAAAATCGCACTTCAATTCAAATTGTAGGGAAAAAAAATGTGTAGTTTTTCATTTTGTTTGTGATTTCGTATTCGCTTTCTTAACATGCATCGTGCACAAAATTTGAATTATTTGCTTCAAATTATGATCGATATTATTCCACTCGAAATTCCATTTGAAAAATCAAAAAAATTATTTTTTTCAAATGCAGGTCCAAAATAATATCACTTAAATTGTTTGCTCAAAAATGAATTTAATCTCTTCGCCATGAAATCAAATGTTCTGGATTCACATTTATTTTAAAAAAATGTTCAACATTATCTTTTCATTACGCAATTTTTGAGAAATGTTTTTTAATGTATGATCTTGTTTAATTCAGTAATTTAGAAAACTATGAATTGAGCAAGAGATTTTTCTAAAGCTGCAAAAAATAATAGAGCTGGCTTTCTTGCGAAAGTATTTTCCTCGATTTCATCACATTTTAATTACACCGATGGTAAATTCTACACACTGAGTGTATTTCATATTTTAACTAATGCATCGTAGAAATTTAACCATGCAGTTGAAATTTAATCGCTCAAAAATTAAAACAAATTAATTGTCAATTATCTTATTTGCCATTTAAACAACACAATGCATTTATAATTATACAGATCTAAACTTTAGAAGTTTATTGAAATTTAGAAACAAAATATTTAGAAAACTACAAATTCTTCTTATACTATACATTAGAAGATAAAAAGGAATTTATTCAAAGAAAGGAAAAAAGAAACAAGAACATAAAGCAATAATTGTACAGAATGCATATATTAAGAAATCTAGATGAATAGTTAAAAGCTGTTTATAAAGATGCTGAAATGATAAGCAGTCTAAATAATATTAAAATCAAAACAGTGATAAGTAAGTCTCATTTTAATAGTAAGACTTATAAATTACGTCAATTATTGTTCGAAACACAACTTTTACTGCATTTGATTTTATACATATATTTTTTTATTGTTTAGTATGAGCATAAATGATTTATTTCAAAAGCAGGTGGGTTTTCGTTACAAATATTTTTCAATACAAAAATCGTTTGCTATTTCACTGTCGTCTTTTACTTTAATCATATTTATTTTATTGAATGCATTCTTTTCACCTTTTATTGTAATAGAATAAATAATTTTTCGTTCAGAATTTAGCCAACAATTTTCTATTACTTCGGTTGTACATCTCTATTCGTA
>JAOUZG010041737.1:1074834-1089672 GCA_026289955.1 Argiope argentata
TGTCGTCTTTTACTTTAAACATATTTACTGAATAGAATGCAATTTTTCCCCATTTATTGAAATAGAATAAATAATCTTTCGTCAGAATTTAGCCAACAATTTTTTATAACTTCGGTTATACATCTCCATTCATATTGGCAAAAATTTTAGATCTGACTGTATATATCTATATTTTTTTCGATTAGTATGCACGTAAATGATTTATTTAAAAGTAGATGATTTTCTATTACAAATATTTTTTCAATACAAAAATCTTTTATTTAAAACATATTTATCGAATTGAATGCAATTTTTCCCTCATTTATTGAAATAGAATAAATAATCTTTTGTTCAGACTTTAACCAACAAAAATTTCCATAACTTCGGCTGTACATCTTCATTTATACTGACAAAAATTCTAGATCTGACTGATGTAAATAATCCCATAACTAAGAAAAAGATGATAGTATCTTCATATATCTTGTCTCTGTGTAAGTAGAAAATTAATTCTAAAAAAGAAGTGTAGCCTTTTTTTCACTCAAAACCGTTCTTAGCAGAGGATATGAATTAGATAAATGAAATACGTGAGGCGAATGGAGAATAACTCATCAACCATAACTGAAAGACAACCTTTTTCGAACTGGCACGTTCGAAGTTGCGCAACCCGATGCACTCAGCGGGTAGATTTAACACACTCGTCCCAATGTACTCTTTCTAATTGCGATAAAGAAACTTTATTAGCAGGGATAATAAAGAAGTTGTGAATGATGGATTCTTTCGTAATCATTATCCGCGTAAAAACATCGTGAACTTCTTTGATTTGGGATCACTAAGACTTCAAGGAAGTTTCAAAGCTATGAGATAAATAAAAATAAGTAATCTGAATTTATTATAATGTATAAAATTTGAATGCAATAAATGAAATATTGTAAATATTTTATTCATTTAACATAAATAGCAAAGTAGGTTTTGAAATCGATCTCATTAACGTGAACATTTTTTTTAATTTCAAAACAAAGTAAAGGACAACAAGTTTCGAAAAAGTAATATTTTATCAAGATATTTTAAAAGTATTTAATTATCCACCTTAAGTGAGTAGTTAGTTTATCGCGGTTCATGTTAATTATTTAATGTAGCTTGTTCGTGAAAATTAGAAATACAAATAAAATGTATTGTTTCATTTTTAAATATTACACCCCTTTCACTGCGCATTGCATCTCTCATTTTCTGCAATTTGACTGAATTTAAACTGTAATTTGAAGAGCAAAGCAGTTAATCTAGTATAAATTCTTTTATAGAATTAAGCATTTTTTTAAAGTTATTTTTTTAAATAAGAAATCATAATTTTTTCACGTTTTATTTACTTTTCATGGCAGGATAGTTTTAAATTTTTAAAAACTTCTACAGAAAAGAGAAAATGATTGTGTTTTTAATATTTACTTTTATTTTCACTTTTCTTTCCTTTAAAATTTCACTTTTCAATAAATGTCAAGGGTATAAATAAACCAAAAAATTTATATGTGCATTAAATTTTTTTCTACATGCAGTAAATAACCTAATAAGAAGTTTTTGAAGAAAGGTTAAACCTGAAGAAAAGAAATTTATTTACTCTCCCTTTTTATATACTCTAAATATAAAAATATCAAAATCTAGTTAGTTATGTTCTTATGGGAAATTAAATATTTATATTTTACTGGATTTTAATCAATCTATTTATTTTTTAAGATTGATAATATAATTTTTTTCTCATTATCTCATATTAAGCTTCGATATCATTTATAGGATTAGTGTTAAAAGCACTGCATCTGCTATGGTGTTGACATTTTGGAAAAGAATGTCGGTTCAAGTGTCGATCTCGTCATCTGATAGAGGTTCATAATTACAAGGTCTTTCCCAAACAATAGTTGATTTACGATTAAGAAATTGCCTAGAGCCTTTGCATTGAGGAAAATCACATGCAGAATTATTAAAGAAGTGTTATTTTCCTTATTTTCCAAAGTGCTGGCAGTACAGATTTAGAACTTTGGAAATATTTCAGAAACGATTTTTTATAAATTGTAAAACAGAAATTTTGAATTATATAGGAATGCACTATAAAAATAGGATCATGATATAAATATGAATTTTAAATTATATAACCCTGACGCGATCAAATATAATTGATCAGATTGCTTATATATATAATGATGTTCACTTAAATATAGCGTTATCTAAAAGCGTCAAATATATGTTTACATATAACTACCAACAACGTGTGTTTTAAATTCATTTAATAAATAAATAGAAAAATATACACTTTCACAGAGTTGCGAAAAAGTTTAATTTACAATCATTAATGCGTTGATTAGGGCTGGGAAAGCCTGGTTGATAGGGTTTTGGCTTCGCATCCCTTGGGCTGCGAGTTCGAACCACCATCCGAAGACTCTCCGTGTGTGTGGTGGCTGGCAATCGTTAAATCTGTCATGGTCACAAAGTCCTCCATGTGGAGAGTAATACCACTGGGGGTACTGGGCAGAAGTGATCTTTCTCTGTTCCAGATCTAAATTACGATCTGTGGATGATTGAATGAAATGCACGAATGAAGTCCACCCCGTAAAAAGGGTTTGTGACGTGTGTGAGCTAAAAATTAGACTTCTGCCCTCGAGTGCTCAGGGGGTTCATACCTTCAGAAGCTAGTAGACTAGATAAAGTAATAAAAATTCAAGAGAAGTTGAAAAGAATAACTAGTGCTACCCGTGCCCTAAAATCTAAAATAATGAAAAAAATTTATCTGGACGTTATTGGAAAGATTATTTCTTAGGGATGTGAAATATGGTACAGAAATGCAGTTAAAGTAAATAATAAGACCTTTAGAAGCTACTGCACCCTTCCTTCCGTTGTAAAGCGGAACGCGAAAACAACAACAATAATTGTAATTACTTAATAAAAAGTTACTAAAACAAAATTTTAAATCGCATTTGTTAGGCTGGGATAGTCTGGTTGGTAGGGCGTTAGATTCGCATCCCTTGGGCTACGACTTCGAACCTATCAGACTCTGTGTATGATGGACTTTAAAATCTGTCGTGGTCACAAAGTTCTCCATGTGGCGTATAATACTACTGGGGTAAATGGACAGATCGTTCTCTGTTTCAGATATAAATTATGATGTGTGGACGAATGAATGAAATGCATGAATGAAATCCACTTCATAAAAAGAGTTTGTAACGTGCGTAGGCGTCTCACTTCTTATCTTGGGTGCTAAGGGGTCCTTACCTTCAAAAGCTTCCACCCAGGGGGTCACCTTGTAATTAAGGATGAGATGCTTCCGATGTGGTGGTTAGATCTCGTCAACCTGGTGGGTACATTAATAGGTGGGGTCAGACTCCCATCGATGACGGGATGTATTTCCTTCGGAAAGGGTTGTACTGTTACCGATGATGGTCATTAGGACTCAAGCACAGTTCGAGCAAATTGCCATGGTGGTCATTCAATTTTTATGGTTAACCCATATAATTTCGTGGCGGGTCGGAGGGTATGACTTACCCTCAAAACTATTGCACCCCTCCTTCCGTTGTAAAAAGTGGGAGACTAGAGCAACAATAACAACTTGATTAAGTTAAAAATGCGAAAATACGCAACTAAATGGTCTTGTTATTCAGAAAAGGCCGAATAATATAGCTTTAAGTTCTCAAAATGCTTAAATCCACTACTATTCACAAAACAATTCTCATTTAATTGCAAAACATATTGTAACTCTAACTTTCAAAAACTATTAGAATGATAGTTACTTTGAACAGCCGTATGTTTTATTTAACCTTCTTGAATGCTGGAATCCAGCCGAATTGGTACACACAATCTCACTCACACCATTCACTATCATTTTCCAACATCATTCATTCCTCACATAAAACGAATAAACGAATTTCAAGACCAGAAAATGAGGAAGTTGCTCCTACGGTGCTTGAAGTAATCATTAAAAAGAAGACTGATGGTACTCGCCAGTTGAAAACTTAGTCAATAAATCGACGATCTTCTTCTAAAAGACGTTTCGCTGTTCGTAGAAAAGCCTAGAACTGCTCACATTGTTTTGTTTTTTTCCCACCTTCTAACACTCTTTACCTGCACTTTAAGACGACGCTAAATCTCTAACTTACTTCACAGTCGAAACAATACGGAATTCGCGGCTTTATTCTATAAACAAAGACCTCGTTGTGGTTTTGTGGCCAAAGCGTAACCTTACTCTTTTTTTTAAAACACTATTCTTCTGAGTATTTGCCTTGAACTTAAGTTGTTGTTTTTTATTCCTAACAAAAAACAAAAATGGCGAGGCAATTTTTTTTCTCTTTTTGGTAACGCTGCCTAAACTGAGCGATCAATTAATTTTAATGACTTTCAAAGGAACATTTGTTACATTTATTTTGAGCGATAAAAATGGCGAAATATGTTTTTCAGATCTCGAAGATATTTAAAATGTGTGAATGAAATGCATTTCATGAGTAAAGTTATCAAAAATTAACAATGCAAGTGCATCTAAAAAATATCTTTGCATTTTTAAAATAATACATTACGCATAGCAAATATATCTCTAGAAGATCAAATTTCATCTAATTTACAAATATGTTTTTGAGTCGTCATTTACATATGCATTTGGATAAACTTTCAGATTCACGATTATTTATTCAAAATGAACAGAAATATACAACATCTAATAGCAATCTATTTTCCAACAGTAATGTTACGAGCCAACATTACTGCTCAATAATGTTGTTCGGTATTATAATATTATTATTATAAACAGTATGCGATATCTTTACCCTAATGAACGGATTTTAGAATACCACACAGCATTATTGTTCGATAATGTTGTTCGGTATTATAATTAATATTATTATAAACAGTGTGCGATATCTTCACCCTAATGAACGGATTTTAGAATATCACACAGCATTATTGTTCAATAATGTTGTTCGGTATTATAATTAATATTATTATAAACAGTATGCGATATCTTTACCCTAATGAACGGATTTTAGAATATCACACATCATTATTGTTCAGTATTATAATTAATATTATTATAAACATTGTGCCGATATCCTTACTATAATGAGCGGATTTTAGAATACCGCACATCATTATTGTTCGATAATGTTGTTCGGTATTATAATATTATTATTAAAAACTGTGTGCGATATTTTTACCTTAATGAGCGGATTTCAGAATATCACACAGAATTATTGTTAAATAATGTTGTTCGGTATTATAATATTATTATTATAAACAGTGTGCAATATCTTTACCCTAATGAATGGATTTTAGAATATCACACTGCATTATTGTTAGATATTACAATATTATTATAATAAACTGTGCGTTATCTTACCCTAATGAGCGAATTTTAGAATATTACATAGCATTATTGTTCAATAATTTTGTTCGGTATTATAATATTATTATTACAAACATTATACGATATTGTACTCTAACCGGGGCATCGAGTTTCAAAAATATTACGTTCACAGTCAGACAAAAATACAATTTCATAACAGAAATTAAGAATTCAGGAAGGATTCAGACTGCTTCATCATTTACGAAAATAATACAACAAATAGAATTTAAAAAAAAAATTGAAATCGCAATTATTGTATAACACAGGAATTTTTTTAAAAAAATGATTATGACACGCACACACACCTTTATTAGAAGTAGATTATTTAGACAATAGGTATTATCCAAGTATAAAAACAAAGCAGAGTTTTAAAGTGACTATTTAACCTAATATAAAAATTAACCAATTGTCTAGAATAAAAAAGACAAAAGCTGAATTTTGCGAAGCATAAAAGGATGATCGTGATGGGAACCATAAATTATAACTAACAGCAATTTATAAGACACTTTTGCTACTCGGCCGTAGAAAGACATTGGTTTTTGTTTAGTACAAGCACGTGATTCACAAGTGGGCAATAACTCCTTTTCTGACATATATAAAACTCCCTTAGAGGAAAATATTCAAAACGTTAGCAAACATACTTTCATCTTTATTGTTTGGAGAACAAAATAAATAAAATCTACGTCACACTTCCAGTAAAAGATTCGATTATCGCCGAAGTATAAAAGTAGTTGTTAAAAAAAACGACAAACGATTATTTCAATTTGTCACATTCAACTAAAAGAAGATTTCCATATTATTTTCAACTAAATTAATCATTTTAGAAAATGTAAGTATTGCTACGATTTTAATCTATAAAATTATTTCATGATCATGTAATAGTAAAATATTGCTATTGATGAAGAATCCGTTGTGTTATCCTGATTTTTTTGTTTAATTTTTTAATAATAGCTTTTTTTCTTTATTCTAAAGTTAGAATTCAAAAAATGTATTTAGTTTTTTTAATTAAATATTAAATATTTTTGAATTTATTGAATGCTTTTATACGTATTAGCATCATTTGTATTATCTAATTATTAAAATTAGTTGGTCACAGCAATTATTAATTCTTTTTAATTTTTTTTTTATAAATGCGAGTTATTTTACTCTAACCATATGCTAAGTTAATTTATTTAATATGATAATGTTTAAAGCATGGTATATTATTGATAAAGTGATCATATGAAAAGCCCGATTAAAAAAACCAAAACGCACAATAGAACTTGATGGCGTTTTTACCAGATTTGAAAATAAAAACCATTTTTCTGTGATATTTCTAATGTTATTTTCGTACAATTTTCCTCTAATTTTATTAAATTAAAAATAGTAAAAATGGAGTAAATACTTTTAATTGTTTTTATTAGAATTGCTTACACGATCGTTGCTATAGATAAATCAAATCTAAAGCATTATCATGATACAATGTTTAAATACATAGAACAATTTAAATCGGACTTCAAAATTTTTTTCGTAAAATTATTTCCATCAGCTAATTTGCTATTTTTAATATTTTTTTACGAATAAAAAAAACATTTCAAGTTAAAATAAACTATACTAAATTATATAATCCTGCAATTAAGTTTTCCTTTTGCGTAATTTTTAAAATTCTAAAATAAAAATTAATTCAATTGCATTATCTATTAATAAGAACATTTTTGAAGTATAACAAAATGTAGCACGTTAAAACGTCATTTGTAAATGGATGGATCTAGCACATGGCATTTATTCTACAGGTCACTGTATTAGTTTGGATACTGCCTTTTACTGCTAATAAATTCATAAGCAAGTCCACCCCCTTCCTACCCCACCCGTCAAAAAAATTATACAGTCGACTTAACCAATTAGTTGTTTCGATTTCTTCGGAAAATGCGTACCTAAATTTTGTCTCAAAAATTTTGCGATGACATGTATTCTCGTCAAATACATAGTATATGTCATATAAAATTACTTATTTTTATGTTACTTTATTTATGTTACTTATTTTTTAATTTTAATAATTATATTTATTTATCTACTTAAACTAGCATACAATTTTTCATATGAAAATAAACCAATAGAAAATTAATTTATTATTCTAATTTGCTGTTAGGAAATGCTATTGAACAAAGCATGCTACATAGAAGAAAACATAATAATTTTTATTTGTTCTTTTGTTTTCGACTTTACCTCAAAATGTTTTAAACATCTTGAAATTTACAAAGATGCTTGGATTTTTATTAAAATTGTTATTCAAATTATAAATGTTCACTACTAATTGTTCCAGACGAATGAACTCGTCATAACGCAAAATACTGTACTTTTCCCAAGACGAGTATACTCGTCAAAAACAGTTAACTGATTAATATGTTATCATTCAATAATAACAATTTTCACATTCCAAGAAACGAATCTTAAAGATTAAACCTAAAAACTCATAAGATAGCATAAGTTTTTACGCACAATATGCCACATCCTCTGTAAATTTGTACTTCAATTTATATACATAAGAGAATAACTTATCAAATAATTATCCCTTTACTATGCATTCCACTTTATAATATTATACTCACAATGTGAGACATTAGCATTTGAGAACTGCTAATTCAATTTCTAGTCCTAGTCATTCGGTAAATGCCGGAAGATGGTTGAAATGTGCGCGCCAAACATTTATGCCCAAACCAATTATTTATTGAACACTTTAATTTGAATTATAATGAATCCGCCTCACATTTCTAACTGTATTATAGAGATTGGCGAGGGAAACTCGAGATTACCGCCAAAGACATTAGCGCTGTGCAAGCGACAATCGAGTTTTTGATAAAGCTTAGAAACGTTCTATATATAGCAGTCATTTGAAAATAGGAAAAAAGAAAATTACAGGTAATATGAGTTTTTTTTATAAACTCCTTTTGTACCAAGAAATAAAAAGTGCTCTAAAATCAACCCAAGATTTGAATGGCCACTAGCTGTGTAGTAAAGTATTGGCAACTCTTAAAAAACCCCATTTGACAACTAATAGTTTGTTGGTAGTAAAAATGAAGCGTTATTCGATAGAGCAACGTATTTTCAATGTTGAACAATATTTAGAAAATAATACGAGTTTAGCGACAAGTTCGAAAATTTACGATCTGGCCTATTGGATCGCATGATTTAACACCATTGGGTTTCTTTTTATGGGTTTATTTGGTCAAAGGTCTATACCAACAAGCCCACAAGAATTAATTGTAGGAGGAAATTCATAGCTGTATGAACGGAATTCAACCACATTAATGCAAAATGGCTAAGGAAAATTTCGACAAAAGATTGTTTATGTGTCAACAAAACCGTTGTGACCATTTGGTATATGTGTTATTCCATACATAACCCAACTTTGAGCATTTTATGATTCAATAAGGATATAGAAATTAAAAGAAAATTTGTTTATATTTAACTCAAATTTGCATTTATACGTTATTCTTTTCAGTAACGCTCTATTTTTATTATTCCTAAATTATTAGTTATTTATTGGATTTTTTTATAAGATTGCCAACACACTGCATGGATGGGGACAAATTCAAATCTTGCATTAATTTTGTGACTCTCTTTATAACACAAGAATTACAATCGTAAGTCAATATTTAATCGATAGTGAAAAAGGTTTCAAATGGAAAAAACGCAAATCAAAAGCGGATAAAATCAAATATATAAAAAGAAATAAAAAGAAAAAAAATTATAAAAAAACCCCTACAATATACAAAAATACAAACGGGAAAAAAATTACCCCCGTTCAAACAGAAATAACTGGTAATTTAAATTTATACAACTGGGAAAAAAATCGGAAGCATGATAAAAATTAATTATTCAAAATATCAAAATGCAACAGCTAAAATTACATATGTAAAATGCATTTAAGCAAGCACAGAAATAGAGTCTAAATAGTACTGGGAAAATTGCTGTTAACAAACATAGAATAATATGTTAAGGATACGCGTCTACCTCGTGTTCTGGGAGTCCCAAGTTCGAGTTCCGGTTCGGGCAAGGTTGTTCTTCTGTGTGCTATCTGTGAGCTGTGTGACTATGCCCCCCCTGTAAAAAGGGGCTGAACAAGCGAATGTGATGAGTGTGTAGTTAAGTCATATTGGTCCTAGTTGGCACTACTTCAAACAACAAGAGAGACTCATTCGGCTTAAATCTGCAGATGTATCTCAGCGGGGCTTGTACAATGGCAAGAGCCATAAGTAACAACAACAACATATGTTAAGTATTGTTTGCTCCAAGCGAAGATTAAGAAAGGAGTCTATGCAATATTTTCATTCAGTAGACAATTCGTAAGTGTACATCTTTGGGAAGATAATTTGGTTCAATCAAGTACCCAGTGCTTCAAATCAAAGTAAGAAGAAGTAAGAAGTAAGTATCTTCTTACTTCTTCATAAAGAAGTAAAGTAAGAAGATTCAAGTATCAAAGTAAGAAGAATCCATGTCTTATTTCTCTTACAGTCAATCACCTCGTCGCCACAGGAATAAACTGTATAAACAAGGATTATTGTGAATGACTGTCATGCTCGCTAACCATCCAATTTTGCATAAAAGGACAACGGCATCAAAAACTCAGGGTATCTTCAAACTGTTGGTAAATCGATAGATATCTTTTCTGTCATTTCTTATAATGTTAAGACAGATATTTACCATCTCCAGAACCTTTCTAATGGAGAACAGTCCCACGAAGTCAAGGGTCTGTTATAAATGCAAATTTGCTGTTCATCTGTCTAAGTTCACTTTTCAAATCCTCATGTATTGTACAGAAATTAAATACATCGCTAATTATCTTCCTTTCAAGGCTTGCAACAATGGAAAAATCACAATGAAATAAAATATTTGGTAAAAACAACGGAAATAGTTTGAATTTAGCGGGAAAAATGTAATTAATCATTAGAAATTAAACAACAAAATATTTTAAAAGATGCAAAAATAAAAAAATAAAAAAAACTATGGAAGACATTTAAATTGGCTGTATTAAAATTACAATTTTCTAAGTTCTGAATCGATATAACATTTATTTTTATGCAATAATATTTACGGAAGACATCGCAGATAAGATGCCAAAATTTAGTTTAATTTTTATTTAATTAAAATGTCAAAAATTCCAATTCTCTAAGGATTACATATGCAAAATTTGGTTTCTATAGGTCAAGCCAATTTGACCTATAGAGTGTCAATACATACTGGCATTCACATCTTTTTTTTTTACTAATTTAAAATGTTCGTAAACATTATCACATTTGAAATCTATCTTACATCCAAAGAAGAAATAAATTATCATTTGATGACTGAGTTAAATTAATTGAAAAATTATTGCTCATAAAATACTTTTCAGAGAATAAAAATAATAAATGAATTAAGTCAATATTTTAGTTTTCGTTGTAACATCCGCAAAACGGTTATTTGAACTAAACTAGAGAAAATGAAAAATCTGACTCAAAATGAAAAACTTGAAGCAATTAGCAGTCTATATTTGTTCAAAATTCCTTTCATACAATAAAAGCTCTTTAAAAAGATGTTGCAATGTTAACATTTTATACTTTATAACGAATTTTAAAGCTCACAATGTTTATTTAAAACGCTTGATTGAACGAGTTTTAGAATCCTTTTTCTCAAGTTATTTTACAATCATTTTAATAATGCAGAAGATAAAGGAATATTTTAAAAGATTCCGATATAATTATTAAGAATATAATACTTTCCAGTTTATTAATATTTTATGAAACATGATATTATTCTGGAATTTTCTACTGAATTCTTGGAACGGTTTGAAAAATAATACTGAAATCGTTTTTGTTATTTGAAAGCATTTCTTGAGCAGAAAATATCGGGTTTTTTGTTAGATAATTCTTTTTCTCTTCCCTTATTAATTATTAATTTTAATTCTTAATAAAATTAATCCTTGTGCAAGATTTTTTTATAAATCTTAATAAGCAATAAGAAAGTACAAAAGATATTAATAAATCTTTTGCATTTAACTTTTATTAAGGCTAGTTAATGAAAAACTAAATATTTAATTAATATTTCACCATTAAAAGGCTGTTTTTATTCGTGGAGGAAAAAACGACAATTAAACATTGTTAAAACATATAATGGAATAAGGAAAATTAATTTTAAAAAAGGAAAAAAATTAGTGATGTGCATATTTACCTCAAGACATTTTAAGGTGAAAAAACATATTTTGTTTTTAAATTTTTTTAACACATTTATAACGCAAGTTTTTGAAATTTTAATAAATGTCGTTTAAATTTAAAGCAGATATTCTCTTTTTGAAAAATTAATTTAATTAAAAAAGGGTTTTTATATTCATTTTTTTAAAACAATTTACATTTTTCATTAACAACTCAGGTTTTTTGGAAAATTTAGTTTGTAAAAATTGAATTATGAAACTTGGTTCATTGTTTAATTACGCAAATCAATTTAATTCTCTCCAAACACAAAATGAAATATAAAATGAAAATATGTTATTTAATTTCTGATATATGCTTTTAATTTCCACAATTTTTTTAATAACTTGATGCAAAAATTATAGCACCTCGATTAGATGGTTCTTAACTAACAATTTTGTGCAGAATAAAAATTGCACATTTTTCTTTTTGTACTAACAAAAATTTCATACTGTTTTGATTGTAAAATGGGTGTTTTTTCTGCATTGTACAGTTTTGATACAAGACATAGCTTTTTAAACTAGCGATATTATAAGTTAATTGAAAACATCTATCTTAAATGGCAATATCCTCAAACGCCCTATAGCATTAAGATATTCTACAATATTATACAAAATTGTAAAAAAAATTGGCTTGAAAAATATATCTCATTACCATCATTCTATTTTGAATTAAAAAAGAAATTGATACATTTATAAATAAGTTATAAATAAAAAGTAATTAATTAAAAACTGTTATAAATTAAATTTATTAACTCAATAGCTAATATGTTTTAAACTACCGAATATTTTAAAAATCTGAAATCGATAAAAGAGGAGGAAAGCTATTTTAGAAAACATCGATTAATGATTATATAGCAATATAAATAAGAAAAGAAAGTAAAAATAAAGATGTAAATTTCAAAAATGGCAAAGTGATAAAATCTATTATAATCTGAAAAGATAAGAAAATAATGTAACAATAACGACATAATAATAAATTTGTAATTCTAATGCAATAAGAGAAAAAAGAAAAAGAAAATGAAACAAGTTTTATTTCAGGAATAATAAACTGGAGACTCTGTTGCAATAAAAGTTAAGGAGGAAAATAATACAGAAATCATTATATTTATTTCAGGAACGATGAATGCAATGCAATTACAGAAGAAGAAAACAAGGTAATAAGATTTATTTCAGGAACGACAAATTGGCGATTCTGTTGCAATATATATAGAGAAAAAAAATAAATATATTTATTGCAGGAACGATAAATTGTTGACTCCAATGCAATAAGGGAAAAGTAAAGAAAAAAAATAAAGTAATAATAATTTTCATGTCTGGATTGAAGAATGAAAAAAAATTTCTATTATATTCCAGTGTTTATTTTGGTTTAAATACAAATTGAATAAAATAAATCGAATTCTAATTTTCCGTTTGTATTTTAATGTATTACTAGCCGCCTTTGGCGACCAGTTGGTTCGCCAGTATTAATGCTCGCTAAAATTTTCATATAATATTTTATGTAGCTGTGTCTCATAACAGGTTTTTCACCAAAATATTTTTAAACCAAATAAATTTTGATAATCATAAAATTCATTTATAGTATTATTTTCTTCAGATGTTCTGTTCATTGTACTACTCGTCTTCTCTTTCTATCCGAGCAATAATTGTCCCGGAATTGATATTTTACTTAAATGGTGGAGGGAAAAATCTAAAATTCTACATTTTTATAGAATAATGAGATTCAAATGTTCATCAATGTAAACACACTACACAAATAAAGACAATAGATTTTCAAGAGATGAGAAAGTTTAAAAACAGCTTGGAAAATGCCGCGCACTGAGGAAATAATGGTGGCGCACACACACTTATTTTTCTTTTTTTTTCTATCCTTTTTTTCTTCACTACTATTCTTTCTACAAACAGCTTTTTCCCTCTGTTATTTTTTTTATTTATTACTTTATTATGACTTTATTTTGAGCAGACATAGATTAAATATCCATACAGACTAAAAATAAAAGCAACTATTTTCTTTCTTTTTTAAACATCCCGTTATCTATAAATGAAAACCAACTGACTTCGCGCATTTCTTTCTAAACAAATCATAATTTATAACTTCCTGCTATCTCACTCAGTTCGTGTGGGGGAAGGAACTGAAGATTTTTGGCGGGAAAGTAAGAAAAGTGTCGTTTTAACTATTTTTCACGCAGTTTTTTTAATTTTTTTCTCTCCATAAGAACCATCCTCGTGTCTTAACGAAAATATTTTTTAAAAATTAGCCGAATCGGTCAAGCCGTTCTCCAGTTTTGCGCTTAGCAACGCATTTCGCGTTGCATTTTTATTAATATAGATAGATTACCGTATAAAATAAAAATAATACTATTATTACCAAGAAGATAAAGACCAAATAACAAATTTTATGAAACATATTGAAAATACCCCGACAGGCTATAAAGTTAGAACAAAAATTTGCTAAAGTACTGTTATTAGATTATTCCTTGTTTGCGAAAGCTCTTAGATTAAGAACGTTTTGTATTTAGAACAGTACACACAAGCACAGGTCACTGAACTCTACACGTTTAGTATGAAATAAATACCGATAGTTATGAGCTGTCGAAACAAAAAGAAAATTTCTTTTAAAATTCGGTTAAATACATGAGATATCTTGAATACCTGAACATCTGTTGTGGTATATCTTCGTGTAGTTAGATTACTAGATCAGCCATTTTTAAACTGTAGATTAAGATCTAAATTAGATCGTCGAAATAGCAAAGTTTACTTCCAAACAGTTCACGAATAGTTTATCAGAGTAATGTTGATTTAAATATTTCATAAAAAATATAAATTCTTTTTGAATATTTTGTAAAAATAAAAATTCGATTCAAATGATTCCTAAGAAAATAAATTTCACTTAAATATTTCATAAAAAAATAAATTCTATTTAAATATTTCATAAAAAATATAAATTCGATTGAAATGATTCCTAAGAAAATAAATTTCACTTAAATATTTCATAAAAAAATAAATTCCATTTAAATATTTCATAAGAAATGTAAATTTGATTGAAATGATTCCTAAGAAAATAAATTCCATACAAATATTTCATAAAAAATAAATTCCATTTAAATATTTTATAAAAAATAAATTCCATTTAAATATTTTATAAAAAATAAATTCCATTTAAATATTCTATAAAAAATGGAAATTCGATTCAAATAGTTCCTAAGAAAATAAATTCCATTTAAATATTGCCTAAAAATAAAAATTCCATTTAAATATTTCCTTAAAAAATTCCATTTAAATATTTCCT
>JAOUZG010041737.1:1094189-1126046 GCA_026289955.1 Argiope argentata
ATATATATATATATATATATATATATATATGAGTTAAAAATATAGATCTAAGCATTGTAGATCAAACGAAGAATTAAGTCATAATCCCTTTATTGTTTCTATCCATGTTTTAAACTTTAATAAGCGTAGAACATTACCTGTCCTAAAATAAAATTTGATTAACTCGAACTCTTCAAAAAATTATTTTTTAATCTCCCTATTCCATTCTATTTGGTAAAAATAATCTTTGGGTATTAAAAGCAATATTTTAAAGATCTTTTCATTTTGAAGCCCTAATTCTGAATTAAAATTATTAAATAAACTTAATGAATTTAAAAACGCTGCTAAATATTGTATTTAAATGTTAATATGCATATCGGTAATAAAATGATTGATTTCTTAATTTTGATGTACACGTAAATTATGATTTTTATATAAGATAGCAATTCATTCTTTAGCTGATGGTAAATCACTAATTCGCAACTGAACAAAAATAAATGACTGGTATATCTAAAGAATAACTTCTATTTCGTGTCGTCTTTCTAAGTTATTGCAACAAAGAAAGTGCAAGTAGTCAGATATCCAACAGTCAATAACTGAAATTTCATAAAATAAAAGCTAAGTAAGGAAATTTAACAATAAAGCGAAATTAACTTTAAAATTTTTACAAACCTTGGTAAAGCATCTTAAAGCAATGAAAGAAAGACTTTAAAGGCCACATTAGAACTGAATAATTCATTTGAGGATTATTTTCAGATTCAGCTAATTGCAGTATCTTATGGCTAAAAAAATTTAAATAAAAAAAAACTTTTCATAAAAAAATGATTTATACGAATAGAAGTTATTGTTCGGACCAATCGTAATCTGCAAAACGGATAGATAAACCAAAACTAAAAAAAAAAGTGATTGGATTAAAATTACAAAGTTTACTTACCTTTACGTCATTAAAAGTCACAAAACTTTGGAATGCAAATCCATCAATAACATCCTCATCGACGAGTGGAACATGTATTTTATTGGTTTTGACGTTCTTTTTAATCCCCGTTCGTAATCCACGATCGGTATCTTTGGGACGTTCCGCAACACGGTTTCGATTAACAGCACCTTTAAATTTCTTGGCACACCCCACCGTATCATCTTCTCCTTCTGTACTCTCCTCGTTGCTACAACTCACAGATCCCAAACGGCTTCGGACCCTTCTTTGGGACCGCGCATTGCCCTTAGCAGTCCCTTGATCCCTCTGCCGCAATCGTCTGCTGTCACTCATGGTGCAAACGATTTTAATTATTATTTAATCAATTTTGACCCTGGCGGGGGGTATTCGCGAAATCAATCGGGATCTTTCCGGACAGGGGTGTCACAGAACACACGAAGCACACACATTATTCCATTTCGTTCGAATTTATTTCTCTAGAATAATTCCTGTGGAACGCAAACGATTATTATTAAAACACGAAAAACACACACTCAGGAGGCACTCGAAATGTTGTTAGTCCACGCGGGGCTTTCTTTACTTTCAACCGAATGGCAGTTGGTGCAAACGTAGGGGACTGGGGTTGCCAGAGAATCTCTCGCCAAGCTGGATCGCCTGAAAGGGCGATGAGACGCCAAAGTGGCGCTGGCTGGCGAAGTGTAGGAGTGAGTTACTTACTGGGAAAAGGGGGAAACTTGCGACTAAAGCACGTCGATACTGGTTTGTGAAAGTGAGTGCCCACCTGAACGGACGGGAATGTCGATAAGAGCAGATAGGGATGATATGATCGCGCTTAAGCACAGCATAGTGACTTGGAGGTCGAGTTTGGCTCCTCTTTCTCTTTTTTTTTTTTTTTTTTTTTGCAGGGACTTGGCTTTTCGGTTCACTGGAGTGGTGGCTGTTGCTAATTGGAAGCAATGCGATTAATCCGCTTTTTAACTTAGCCACGCCTTAAATTTGAATTACACGCGAGGAATAGAGTTGTCAAATGACAGCTTAGATGAATATAATATTGAGAGGAAAGTTAAAATTATGTAAAAGCAATAAAATGATTTTAATGTTACTCTTTAACTGATTGGTTGTTCTTTTAGATAGATTATATTAGGTTTGTTAGGTTAAGTTTAGAAACTCTATAAGGCCTACTTTAACGTGGACCTCATAACTTCGATTCTCTGATTAGATCACATTAAACTCATTTTAAATATCATGAAATATCTACCGCAGGATATTTAGAGCAGCATTTCAGGGATTGTTTTAGATCTGCTCAGGGCCTGACTAAGGCAGGGGCATACGCCTGAAAGGGCGATAATATTATATTAGGTATAATATTATATTAGGCCCTAAGATTATATTAGGCCCCAAGTCGAATATAAATAACATTTTACATTTCCCTCTTAAATGAATCTTCTTCATTACTAAAGTAGTGAAGCAGAGGGGGCCCCAAAGAAGTTTTTCCCCCGGCCCCAACTAACCTAAGTCGGGCCCTGGATCTGCTACATCATTTTAGATTTAACTAGAACTGATAACTTAAAATGGTATAATAAATCATATTTTTTATTGATTTCTGATTTTATTAAAATATTTATACCTTACGTTTATTTAGGATCAATATTTCATTTTAGAAAAACTAAGTCTCCTATCAGTGTCGTAGAAACAACATATATACTCAAACCAGAAGTCTAATAGAGTGTCATAATAACAACATATTACTATGTTTATGTTATTTTTTAGAATTAAATATGATGTAAGGGAATGAAAAAAATATATTATGCCTTTGATGATACATTTTCACCTTGTGTCTGTATTTTTGATTCACTAAATCGAGTGTCTTATATGCGTTTTGTATCATGTGTAGGGCTTTGTATAAAGGTTTTTTGACATCTCAATTTCTTTTCATGACATGAATTTACATGAATGGATTGAATAAAAATATAAATGATAGTCTTAATAGATATTTAGTTGCACACATTTTCTTCTTAATACATAGTTCCTCGTACAAAAAAAAAATTGTTGTAATCGAAACAATAAAAAATTGTACCCATTTTATCTTTGATGATACATTTTCACCTTGTGTCTATATTTTTGATACTTTTGTTACTTCCTGAATTTAAATTCGTCTGTTCGGAATGAAAACACTTTAAATTTATTGAGAATGTATACCTTTATTTTAGTATTATGAAGATACTTTATCAAAGAGAATGGACATGTGTTGAAATGAAAACAGACTATGCTCGTTTGAGGGAAAAATGTTAATGAAAGATTTAAAAAATATTGATCTCACTGAAAATACAAACAGTTTCGTATAACGCTTAATGCTAATTGTAAGTTCAAAATTAATGTAAAATATTAAAATAGTGTATAATATATGTTCGATTCGCTTAAATATACAAATAGAACAAAAAATGATTAATACTTAATACTACAGACAAAGTAAGAAAAAATTTTATTTAAAAATAATATAGAAAAATAATCAGATTATTAAATACTGAATGTCATCTAAATTAGATAACTAAGTAAGGTGATGTGACACCTGAAAAAATTATCAAAATAATCGATAATTTTATTGATTTATTTAACGGGTTGAAATATTCTGAACATGTTTTTAAAATCTCAGATCTCTATCTGTATTTTCTTTCGAGTTATTCAACAATGTTTGACGAATGACAGGAGAGTAAACAATGCTGTCACGCCCACGTTTCAAATCGTCTGCCAATTTAGAACTGTGGATAAAAAAAAATATTTATTATTCTTTTTTACAACATGCAAATGAATGTTTAAACTGGAATGAAATTAGTCACTTCGTTGTGATAGCTTGCAGATTATCTATTACATTTTATATGCTTTATTTTGTATTCATGCTCAAGATATATATTTACTTTAATTTTTTCATCAAATTTCTTTTCAATTTTTTGTTCTGCTATCTTAAAAAACTGAAAAAAATGTCATGTGTTCGAAAATATTATTCTCTATCTCTTACTGAGATATTTTTGGATTTTTAAAGCACTTTAAGTATATAATGCCAAGGCTTAAAAGAAAAAACTTTATTGCTAAAGTAAAAGTTTTTAAGATGTGGTGGCCTTATGTTCTTACAAATGTAAGCTCAGATGTTTGTCAAAACATCTGCTTGAGGTGTTCAAAATTTGAAGAAGCATACAATATCTATATTTTTTTTATTTTGGAATAAAATATTTAGATAAATCGAACGCTCCAACTTAAGTAATTATTGATAGAAACGCATTAACAAATGAATTTCAAAAACCAATTGTTTTCGTACAGTTTTCAACATGATCTTAAAAATAATAGAAATAAGGATATAAAATATTTTTTCTTTGGAATTTAAGCTATCAGCAGAATTGTACATGGAAGCATTTATGATACATGTATTGACATTTTTTAATAGTTTTTTTAAAAATAAAATGTGAAAAATATCGAAAAAAATTTTATATTATCATTACATAAAAATTCGTTGTTTAAAATTCTTGTAATTACTAGATTAAACTGTTTAAAATAAAACAATTAACATTTTATTAAACCCAAGATTATTCCATATTTTTTACATCATGCTATTAAAAGAATGAAAACTTTAAAATGAAATGTCTAAATGTTGCATTTTTGATTCGAAACCCTAAGATATTTTTGAAAACTGAAGTTGGAATGAAACTTTTTCGGAATGCTCTGAAATATATATTAAAAATGTACGTGGAATTAGCTCTGATATGTGTAGCAATTTTTAAAAAAAAATTTCGAACCAAAAATTTATATTGTGTTTTGTGGTTTTGTGAATAAACTATAAAAAATTCAATATAAACAATAGAAAAAAACATACCTAATTTTATGTAGTATATTATAAAGTATTTTGGAAAAAAATTGTAAAAAATATGTATATTTTAAAACTTTTAGAAACTTTTTCAAAAATTTTTAATATACTCCAGATAGTTTATGTGGGACGGTTATAAAAAAAATTTATTTGCATGGAATACAATTAAATGCTATTTTCAAATTTTCAAATTTATAATGTTCTAATAATTCCACAATAATCAGAAACTTAAATTCTTAATACTTATGAAATCAGTAAAATGTTGTCTTAACAATTAATAAGAAAGTTTTATAAAATTCATGTCATGACTGTAACTATTGTGAAAAGGTGTAAATACGAAGGAAAAAATAGACACACGTTCGAATGAAAATCCAGACATACAAAATAATAATAATAATAAAGAAAAAAGAAAAGAAAGAAAGACTTTTGTAGAAATGACAGCTTATAAGAAATTCCTTTTCAATTTCTAATGAGTCTGCAGTAACAATTCAAAAATATTTGAGGTAGGTATTTATTGAGTTGAAGAAAATAACATCGGATGATTGGTTTGCTATGAAGAAAATTTTGTGAATGAAGTGAGTGGGAGAAAGTTTTTTTTTTCACTGAAAATTCAATGTATGCTTGGGCAGGTTTAGTAGACAGCAGGATAACAGTTTCTGCCATATCCAGAAGGATTTATGATTATCTTGGAACTTTGGAAAATAAGGAGAAAGATCAAGTGGGTTCTTCTTTGTAACCGCTGCAATGGCTGAAAATATTATGGGAGTTCTCCAATTTTATTTTCGCAATTTTAAATCAAATTGGCTTTCTTTATCATCAAGTTCACGATATTTATAAACAGTAATTAAAGTTGGAACAAAATAAGCTTCAATAAAAAATAAAAAACCTATTGATAATTTTGTTTGCTGTCTTTTCGTTCTGGTAGTATAAATGTTATAGACAATTTAAATGTGATAATTTGTTCTACTTTTTGTTAACAAATCTCAAATTTTAAAATAGAAAAAAAAATCAAAATCTGACTTCTAACCAAATCAAAGTAAATGTACAGAAAAACCATTTGCAAAAATGATATCATTATGCATTTAAGGTCTTCATATTACTTCAAGTTTAATTAATTTATTTATAGTTAATATTATTTATTAAAACAATAATACTAAGAATTATATTGGATATCACTTCATTTTGCCGATAGCTGTTGTTTAAAAATACACTAGAATAGGAGTAAAATATTATTATTAAAAATTAAATTTATATTAATTAAATATTAAATATAAAAATAAAAATTAAATATAAAAAAATTAAATATTAAAATATTAAGAGTAAATTATTCTTTATGTATTTTATGCAGGATAATTTAAAATTTTTGTAAGCTTGATGGATAAAATTTAGCATAGGATATTTACTCCGATATAATACATCCATATCAATTTTTTAAAATCCAAAGTTACGATAATTTGATTTTGTGAAAATTGCTATTATTAAATTTATATTAATTAAATATTAAATATTAAAATTAAATAAAAAAATTAAATATAAAAATATTATGAGTAAATTATTTTTTATATATTTTATGCAGGATAATTTAAAATTTTTATATGCTTGCTGAAAATTTAGCATAGGATATTTACTCCGAAGTAATACACCCATATCATATATTTTTAACAAGAAGTTACGATAATTTGATTTTGTGAAAATATATAATATCTATTCATAATTCTTTATGTTATTATTATTGATAAGTTGCTGTTATCAAGTGTTTTTTTTCTTTTCTATAGATTTTATTTGTTTATTATATTCCCTTCTTTACCCTATTCATTTTATCTTTTTTCTGACTAATTTTTTCCCCCTTATCGAATAAATAATAATAATTTATTTCTATACAGTTAGTATTCTTAATATCCTTAAACATTCCTTCTTTAGTTTTGAAGTTGCAACTTGCACAACAGTAGTTATGTAATCTTTTAAAAGCTTTTTGGCATCTCTATAATACAGTCTTCACGTTGCTTATTCCATTTACAGTCTTCACATTGTCTATAGGGGCTGGTTGGATAGCCCGGTTGGTAGCGAGTTGGATTCACATCCCTTGGGCTGCGAGTTCTAACCCACCAGCCGAAGACTCTCCATATGTGTGTGGTAGCTGGCTCACATTAAAACTGTCGTGGTCACAAAGCCCTCCATGTCGAGAGTAATACCCCTGGGTGTAATGGCTCAGAGGTGATCGTTCTCCGTTCCAGATCTAAATTTCCCTCTGTGGATGAATAAAAGAAATGCGTGAATGAAGTTCGCCCGTTAAAAAGGATTTGTGACGTGTGTGAGCTAGAAGGCAGAATTTTGCCCTCGAGTGATGGGGTATTCCATACCCTCAAAAACTATCTCCAGGGAGGGGCACCTCGTAATTGGGGATGAAATGCTACCGGAATGGTGGTTGGATATCGCCAACCCGGTGGGCAAACTAATAGGGGGGGGGGTAGACTACTCCCATCCATGGCGGGACGTACTTTCTTCGGGGAGGGTTGTACCGTGGCCGGTGAAGGCCATTAAGACTCAACCACAGTATCCGCTAATTGCTGCTACGGCGGTCCGGTCATTCAGTGCTTATGGTTAATCCATGTGCCTTCGAGACGGGTCGGAGAATCTATCTATGACTATACCCTCAAAAGCTACTGCACCCATCCTTGCGTAGTAAAGCGGAACGCGACAACAACAACATTGCCCATAATACGTCTTCAAATTGCTTAAAATTTAACTCATTAATCCATAATTAATATTATATAATATGGTTTGAGTATATTTGTCAATATTAGACTAGACAGAATATATTGTCTCTGTAAATCTATTACTTCCCAATGTTCTTCTTAATATAATAAAGCTCGTTTTCTATTAATTTATCAGTTGGAAATTAAGAATTATTTCGAAATAATGTCAGCGGTATCTCATTTCCCCATGCAAAGGAACGGGCAGATGATAATCGAAGTAGGAAATTGACGAATTCGAAAGAGCTAAACGAGATACAACCAAGGCTTTCTGACCTTTATAATGTGTAAATTAAATATTTATCGGTGCAATGACTATGAATGAATATCGATTGAGATGAAACGATGTATAAGTGGTGATATATATTTAAAGTCAATCAATTAAATCAAAGATGAAATATTTATATATATCACTCTGTGTAAAGAGGTTACATTGTTTAAATACGATACTTTTGGCACATAATTTTTTGACACCCATTATAAGCCAGAAAAATAATAGAATACGTCTGATTATGTGTCTGGCTTTGTTTCTTCATCTATACTATTAATAAGGATTAATGTGCGTGTGTGATTTTAAACTTTAGAACCGACTTGCCGGCTTTCTGGCAGAGAGGAAGCGCGTCTTCCTCGTGTTCTGGTAGTCCCAGGTTCGATTCCCGGTTCGGGCATGGTTGTTCTGTGTGAGATGAGTGAATGTGCCCCCCCCCCCTGTAAAAAGGGGCTGTGCTAGCGAATGTGGTGAGTGAGTAGCTACGTCGCACGCTTGGCCCTAGTTGGCGTTACTTCAAAAAAAAATTAAGAGACGCTCCTATTGGCTTAAATCTGTTGCTGTATCAGCAGGGTGCTTCTCCATGGCAAGTCTCATAAATAACAATAACAACAGAACAGACTATTTTAAGTTTAACCGACAATTACCAAAACTGGCACATATATACATTGGAAAGAACACCCCGGAACGAGTTTTCTGAAATTTTATTCAGAAGTTTAATTAATTAAAAATTAAACTGAGTTCGGGCATTCATGCTCTATAACTTCTGAAAATTCTGTTGCTCCATTAGAAATTTTATATTGCTTCAATTTTTTAATTACATTTTTTATGACATTAGTTTTAATTAGATGTTTAAATGGTTAAAAAATAAGCTGAATATCTTGGTATTTGCCTTTGGTAATTTCTAAAATTCTTTTAAATAATTTTTTTAAATTTTCATAACAAATTTCTACTTTTTTTAAAAATATCCCCAAAACCAGTTAATTGTGTTAGACATTTAAAAAATATTTGCTTAAAACAACAATCTCTCGTTCTATTCAATGGTGTACCTATTGTTTCCTATGCTCACCAAGTACGAAAAATGAAAAAAAAAATCCTTGTACATTAAATTTTGAAGAAACCAATGCAGTATTAAAAGAAGGGCTTTAGATTTGCATATTTGCTGACAAGCATATAAATGAATATTATCAGAAGCAGCATCTTTTATTTTTCAATATTTATCTAATGTTATCCAACAAGGGCGTCAGTTTTCTTGATATTTCCTTGACATCGTTAGAATATTATCTAGAACTATAATTGCGAAAGATTCGTCTAGAAACGAAAGACGAGAATACAAAGTTTCCTTTTATAAGTACGAAACAGTTAGAAGACCAAAATTCTCTAAACAATTTTTCACCATTTGTGTAAAATTCAGCTTTACACAAAGGGGAAAAATTAATATACGAATCACATACTGATTTCGCATGAATAGTTTTCAATCTTACCTGCATATAAACTGGTCCTTTAAATAAAAAAAAACAAAACAAGAATAAACTTAGTTGAACATGTTTTATGAAACCATCTGCTATATTTCAGTATACATTTTGCGGTTTATCTATCATTACTTACATTTTTTAAACTTACGGCCAATTTTACCATGGTGGAATTGGTCTTACGTGGTTTTACCATGTAAAGACTTATTAAAGTTGTTCTTATTATCACTGTCTGCTTTACAACGGAAGGATGGGTGCAGTAGCTTCTGAGGGTATGGAATCCCAGAGCACCCGAGGGCAGAAGTCTGACTTCTAGCTCACACACGTCACAAACCCTTTTAACGGTATGGAATTCATTCAAGCATTTCATTTATTCACCTGACGGCGTCCTAGCACAGAGGTAACGCGTCTTCATCGGGATCTGGGTGGCTCGGGTTTGAATCCCGGCCAAAGCAATGGTTGCTATTCTGTGCTCTATCTGTGAGGTGAATGAATGTACCCCCTTGTGAAAAGGGTATGGGCAAGCGAATGCGATAAGTGTGTCATCTGCATATGAACGCATATGAAATCTGTTCTCTATGTGTGTGTGCGCGCAAGTATAAATCTGGTCACAAAGTCCTCCATGTAGAGAGTAATACCACCAGTGGTACTGGTACAGAGGTGATCGTTCTCTGTTCCAGATCTAAATTACGATCTGTGGATGAATGAAAGAAATGTATGCATGAATGAAACCTGCCCAGTGAAGAGGGTTTGTGACGTGTGTATGCTGGAAGTCAGACTTCTGCCCTCGGGTGCTTAGGGATTCACACCCTTAGAAGCTACTGCACTCCATCTTCCGTTGTAAAGCGGTCATGTCGTCATTATCATTTACTCATCCACAGATAGTAATTTAGACCTGGTACAGGGAACGATCACCTCTGACCCAGTACCTCCAATGGTATTACTCTCGACATGGTGGACTTTGAGACCACGACAGATTTAATGTGCGCCATTAATCACACACACATATGGAGAGTCTTCGGCTGGCGGGTTCCAATTCGCAATCCAAGGTATGCGAAGCCAAATGCCCTAACAAGCAGGCTATCACGGTCTTAATATATTTATTCTAATAATTATAATTTGTGAATGTGAATGTAAAATCTCATTTTTTCAGGGAAGTCACCAATAAAGATAAACTTAAAAAGCAAAACTTTATCAAAATACAAAATCTGATTAAAATTTGACCAGTTTCTGAAATAGACAGTAAATAAATTTTTGTACATATTATAATTGTTTAAAGTAATAAATCATAAATGGTTTAAATGCGTGCCAACTATTCGATGTTATTCTATAATTATCTAATGCCATCCAACAAAGTCGTCAGTTAACCAGTTACTCCCTTAACATATTTATAGCTATATTGAAATTCATGGCTGTAATTCCGAATGATTCGTCTAGAAAAGCTAGACAAGCGTATTAATGATTCCTTTTATAACTAAAAAAATGTCTAGACACCCTTTGTCTAAATGAGTTTCAATTATTCGATGTCATTTAATAATTATCAGCTTATTGGAGCATCAGTTACATAGATATTTGTTTCCCACCATTAAGTCTGAATTTATTTCTATGATTATGAGAGCAAAAGATTAATTTAAACACCATAGGCAATCAAGAATAGATAGAATTTTTTTTATAAATCTTCGATTTTTTTTATTTATGCATCGGCTTCTCTATTAAGACAACATTTCCCTTAAACTAACAGAATTCGTTTGTGTAATTGATTTCATTTAGTATGGCATAATGTTATCTGAAGAAATATCATTTGTCATTTATTTATATCTTAAATAATCCACCGATTGATTATCTTAAATTATCCAATAATTTATGTTCCCTCGACTCGGTGGAGCTTCGAATTAAAATTAACAACCAATTTCTAAAGATAGAAATTTGGAATTCTTAGCAGCTAATATGTTATCCTTTGTTTGATAACTAAAGCAATTATTTATTTGCATTGATAATTTTTTATCTCTCTAACTGCCCATAGAAATAAAGAGGAAAACCAGAAGCAATCAAAATTTGATTGATAATTCTTAATAATCTATCGATTATTCTTAGCTATGTATTTTGCTCGTTTATCAAGACAGTATTTTTGTTCCATAACCAATTCGAATTCGATGGTGTAATTGATTTAATTTATTATGACGTAATGCTATCTCAAGAAATTATTGTTTATCCAATATAATCCGTTGATTACCTTAAACTACCCAGTAAATAATTTTCTATAGATTGGTTGAATCATTGAAAAAAATTAACAAAGAATATCTAAAAATGATAACTTTTAAATTCTTAGCAGCTAATATGCTATTCTTTGTTTGGTAACAGAGATAAATACTTATTTCCACACAAATTTTTTTACCACTCTAAGTAGAAATAGAGAGGTCAGTAGAAATAGAGAGGAAAACCACAGGCAATCAAAATTTGACAGATAATTCTAAATAACCCATCGATTATTCTTAGCTATGTATTTTGCTCGTCTATCAAGACGGTATTTTGGTTTAATAACCAATTCGAATTCGATGGTGTAATTGATATAATTTATTATGAGGTAATGTTATCTGAAGAACTTATCATTTATCCAATATAATCCGTTGATTACCTTAAATTATCCAATAAATAATTTTCCATCGTAGGCTAATTCTTAGAGCCAGAAATAAAAAGCAATATCTAAAGTTTGAATTTTGAATTCCAAGCAACTATTATTCTGTTCTTTGTTTGAAAGCAGGAATAATTATTTATTTCCATTTAAATTTTTTACCTCACTAATTACCAATAAACATAAAGAGAAAAATCACAGACATTGTTAATCATGAGGATAATTTTTTATGATCCCTCAATTACTTTTATTTATGCGTTTTGCTCGTCTCTCAAGACTGTATTTTTGTTCTATAACCAAACGGAATTCGATGGTATAATCGATTTCATTCATTATGACGTAATGTTACCTGAAGAAATGATCATTTATCCAATATAATCCGTTGACTACCTTAAATTATCCAAAAAATAATTTTCCATCGATTGAGCGAGACATTGAACCAAAAATAACGAGCAATATTTAAAGAAAGAGTTTAGAATTTTATGTAACTAACTTGCTATTCTTTGTTTGATAACAGATATAACTATTTATTTCCATTCAAATTTTTTTTACCTCTCTAATGACCAGTAGAAATAAAGAGGGAAACCTTATTGTTTCTTTTCCTATTATTCATTTATTATTTTTTCATATTCACAAAACAGCCGGGGAGTTTCATTTCTGTTTCAATTAACTCGATGGAGGTCGTCTATTATCCGAAGGAATAAATATTAAATGAGGGAAGCTCAGCAAAGAGAGTAATTATTTAAATGAGCTCACTTCTTTGCATTTTTGCCCCGTGGAAAAAAAAATATCTTGAGTAACAAAACAAACAGTAGAATTGATCATTAGGTAATTAAAGAGTATAAAATTAAACGCAGTGAAATTTATAAAGAAATGTTTTAATAAATTGTTTTCCAAAGGAATTAGATGTAAATAAGGTTGGAATTTATAGAGTTGTATGGATTAAAAATTAAGTTGTTCAAGTTTTTCATCGAACTAACTATAATTAATAATGGAAGTCGTCTTTGATGTTTTTAAGATTTAGTTAAGACTGAGTGTAGATGTTTTTTCAAAGATAACATATCGTGTGATTTCCATAATGATAAATTCGTGCAAAACTTGTTTGCTAAGCAGACTTCCGGCTAATAAGTTATCAAATTTGGTTTCTAGTATTTCTTGGGTCGTAAACATTTAGTAGAAATTATTTATTTTTAATATTTTGAATAGAATTTTAATTAAAATGTTAACAAATTTAAGTGTTTGCTTTCAATAACTTTGAACAATATTATTGCTCCAAAATAAATTTTACAGCACATGTTTAGTGTTACTTAGGGCACTTTAGAGGCCCTCTGAGAAATATGTTAGCTATTTAAGCCGAATGAGCGTATCTTGTTTCTAATTAGTGCCAACTAGGGGCAAGAATAAGAGCTACCCACACGTCAGATCACTTTTTACGGGGCGGACTTCATTCATGCATTTCATCATTCATTCACCGATCGGAACAGAGAACGATCACTTCTGACCCAGTACCCCCAATGGCATTACTCTCGACATGGTGGATTTTGGGATTGTGACATATTTCATGCTCCAGCCAACACAAGACATTTCGGTTCTTACGCATTAAGCCGTCGATCATTTTCACCAAATCAAAAAACGGTCGCCAATAGATCGCCTACGCGCCAAAATTGGTTTGTCACGTATTTAAAAGCATTAAAAAATTTTGGCAACCAAAATGAAATTTGGCGTTGTTGGCGGATCGACGGTCTAATACGTAAGTATCGACATTTTCGGTCTTAACTAAGGTCCCTAATTTTATGCGGAAGGACTGGGGGTATGATCTTAATGAGAGAATATGCGAGAAAATTTCGAGGAGACTACTCCCACTGGATTTATTTGCCTTACCTAGGTGTCGACCGAAATAATTGAAGCATTAGATCAAAATATCAAGATAAAAAAAAGCGTTTTGATTATTTATTTAAAGCAGTAATTCTAATTCAGATTATCTTATAATCTTTGAAATAGCAGCAACTGAAGTTCATATACAGCTGTACACGATCGCGAGTCATATGCATCATCTTCAAGTTCCATTCACTAAACAGCTCAGTTGCAATTAAATCGTTGTATTTTATTTTATTTTAGGTTTTTGCTATTTTGTTTTGACTATTTGAGAATTTGATTATCTAATATTTATCTCTCCGCACGAATATGTGATGATTCAGCAAAATAAAAATAAAAATCCGTTTTTATCTGTTGGCAGAATGAAGCGAAATGCAAATAGTGACATCAGCAAATGAATATGTATAAATACGAAGACAGATTTTTATAGCCCCAGTAGTAACATCGAGAAATCATTCTTCGCTGTTCATAGTACGTTAAAAAAGATTTTTTTAGAAATTGATACGATACTGAATATATATAATATATATTGCTAGATAGTATATTTAATAAATAGTTTTATGTGAATATAAAAACTCTTATAGACTTTTTTCTCTTCATGAAAATGGCAACCCTCACGAGCATCATCAAATTTTTATCCACATATTTCTAGTATTGTCCTCAATATTTTTCTTTGGGACATAGGAATATCCATACATTTTTTTATCTTATCTATATTGCAACAAATAATCAGATTTTATATATATTCGTTTAACCTATAGCAACAAGAATTTTGGGCAGGAATAATGATGGCTAAAATGTTTATTTAAATATTCTATAAAATATGCTTGTATAAATATTTTGTATAAAATATGCTTGTTGCATGTTATTTAAAAAATGTTTAAAAATTGAAAAAACAATTATAGGGTAAACGTATTAATATGATTGATTTTTTTATCACGTCAGAACATGATATTGTTTTAGGAATGAGGTCTTGTGGAGTCAACAAAAATCTGTAGGCTAAAAATAAAAACTTAATTATCTGCACGATCATCTAAAATAATCAGCTTTCAATAATGCGTTGCCATTGCATTTACAAATGCTCTGATTTAAAAAACTTAGTTAAGGACTACAACCAATAAAACCTAGAAAAATGTCATTTTGAGCGTGTGATTATAGGAAATGAAATAAATAGGAAATTTGATATTATTTAAAACAATAAATGCGAGACAAAGTTTTTTTGGATCATTTGCAATTCTAAAGTGACTCATTGAATGAAACAATTAAAATCAATAAAAGTATAATTTAACTCGCACGAGCACGTGGTGCTTGGCCGTTCAAGAAATGATGTTCTGACATGATACATTGAAATATGCATAACAGATTTCATTTTAATCTTTATTTATGTTTTAAGATTATAAAAAAATCAATTTTATGGCATAATATTGCAGGAAGTTAAAACTGAAAAATACTAGAGTTTCACTCAATTTAAGGAATTAAAATTTGAATTAAAGATTTGAAGCAAATTGCTCCATGGTGGGCATTTTGTTCTGAAATACATGAATGCCAAGTTTGGCAGCTCTCTTAACGGTATAACCGTACAGAAAGGCTGGGATGGCCTGGTTGGTAGAGCGTTCGACTCGTACTCCTTAAGTTACGGGTTCGAAGCTCACCGGCCAAAAGGTTCCCCGAGTGTATGGCGGTTGGCGCTCGTTAAACCTGCCCGTTGCCGCAAAGTCCTCCATGTCGAGAGTAATACCATTAGGGTTACTGGGTCAGAGGTGATCGTTCTCTGTTCCGGGTCTAAATTACGATCTAAGATGAATGAATGAATTTGCATGAATGTAGTCCGCCCCCTAAAAAGGGTTGTGACGTGTGAGTAGCCAAGTTGTACTCTTGGCCCTAGATTGCGCTACTTGTAAAACAAGAGGCGTATATTTCCGGCTTAAAGATCTGCTGATGTATTGGCGGGGCTTGTCTATGGCAAGTGCTATAACCGTACAACCGTACAGAAGTTCTAACACACATAAACACAAATACAGACACCTTTTCTTCGTTTTTATTAGTAGAGATGTCGTCGTATCAGTGCTACATTTTAAAAAATTAGAAAAAAACCAGGGAAATGAGGTCGCAAATCAAAAATTCATTACATTAATACTGGGCCATAAATAATATTGTGATTGCCAAAGATTTTAACTTTGATTTATTGAAAAAAATTTGCATTTTACTCCTCAATGAATCCGCTAAAACCATTTTAAAACTACGCTTACCAATCTTATTGTCATGACATTATTACAAAAATAAATACTGAAGAATGATGAATTTTGTTTCCAAATTGTAGAACTGAGTAGAGTACTAGACCAAAAATATCATGGTGTTGGAATGCATGTGCAAATACCACTCACAAAAAGGTTATAAATAAGACCCTCCCCCAAGATAATTTTCACATGAATTGAACATAAAAATTGATCAAATCAGTATAATATTTTTAGGCTTAATTAACCAAAATGAAAGTTGCAAATACTTAATCAATTCTTTTATTTCTATTTTAAAATTAGATATAAACCGCACTTTTTACTCGCATATAAAAAGTCATATATGATGTCTAGTTAACAGAACAGAATTTAGAAAATAATAAATTTAATTATTTTTTATTTTAATATTTATTATGAAATCTTGAATCAAATGCAGTAAAGCAAAACTTGTACGTCTCCACTAAAATTCCGTTTCTTTCATAGCTATATATTTATTACATACTGAATTATATAACATGGAACTTCAATTATTGTTATTATTAGTGGAATTTGCCATAGACAAGCTTCGCTGAGGCATTAGCAAGTTTTAAGCCTAAAGGAGCGCCTCTTGGTTTTGTAGTAGCGCCAACTAGGACAAAGAGTACGACTTAGCTACTCACTCATCACATTCGCTTGCACAGCCCCTTTTCACAGGGGACCGGGGACACATTCACATACCTCTCAGATAGAACACCGAAGAACCACGCTCGAACATGTTAAGCCAATCTCTCGGGGTAGGCGCGCTACCCCTGTGTCAGGACGCCGGCAATTCAATTGTACTTTGTTATTGGCGCTGATGAGAGGATGGAAGATTATCGTCAGAAAAAAGGTATTAGAACCAAAATAGGAACTAAAAGTATGTTTTTTTTTTTCACTTTTCATAATTATAGATGATTACACCATCCTACCCGATGCACACGAAAAAATTTGAATGCCGTGACAGCAACACTGGTGGAAATTGTAGTTGAATCCTAAGGGCCATCACCAGCCATGGTACAAACCTTCCCAAAGAAAGTACACTTCATCATAGATGGGATATAGTCACCCCTACCCTTTCGCATAATCTCCAGGGTGGAGAGAACCATCCACCGCACCATAAGTTTCTCCTCCCGAATTACGATGTATCCCTTGAAAAACTCACTTTTTCAATAACTTTTTAATTAAAATTTTTTATTAACATTTCTTATTTTTAAGCAGTTTTAAACTTTGATATCTTTTTTATAAAGTTACCTTAATAGTATTAAATTTTTAACAATGGAAATCACTTTTTTAAATTTCAGAGTTTGCACAGCAGCACGGTGGGAACTGTAGTTGAGTTCTAAAGGTAATCACCGGCCAAGGTATAACCCTTCCCTAAAGAAGTACATCCCGTCATCGATGAGTGGTAATCACACCTACCCATTCGCATAACCTCCAGGGGGCGAGAACCAACCACAATACTGGAAATTTCTTTTCCTCAATTACAATTTGCCCCCCCCCCCAAGAAATTCCCTTTTCTGATATTTTTTAAAAAAAATTTATAAATATTTTTAATTTTACGTAGTATTATACGATTATCTTTTTTATAAATTTACATTAACAGTAATAAATTTGTAATAATGATAATTATTTTTTAAAGTTCCGAGTCTGAATTTGTTTTCTATTATAACATCATTTCTTTTTCTATTTTACATAATTTCTTTTAAAGACGCATAAATGATGCTTTGCTGTGTTAAAGAATCTCGCATCTGTTTTATAACATTATTTTGTTAAAAAAAATCTCTCATTTACATCTATACTAACTAGATGTAAGTATAATGTGCTTTATTTTTATCCACTCTAGCAAGAGAAAAACGTGAAAGGAATGCAAACCCTAACAAAAATAGAAAAGACTTGCAACATTTTAAAAGCGAGCTTTTGAAGCAAATAGAAACGAGCTCAGATTTCTGACTATTGTTTAGTTATAAAAAATAGTCTAGACATGCTTCGAAAGAAAGTAAAAAGCAACTATCTTTTACTAAGTAAATCCGTAACCGTTATTGATTCTTCTTTGAAAGCTGCGGAATTTATTAAAAATGAACAAATAGTTAAGAGTTTTTATAATTAAATATGGTTTCAGATGATTATTCTTGAAAAGGGGACATTTTTTTTAAAAGTTTGAAATTGCCAGAGTATCAGATTTTTAAAAGTTTAATGATTCTTTTGAGATATAATCGAAATCACTAAGGATAATGACGGCTTGGGGGAAAAATTCTTTGGAAATGCTCAAATATTATGGGTAGTAAAATGATGAAAGAGTACAGAAATTTTGGCAATAATAATAAAACTTTTTTCGTCGGTATAAAAGTTTATAAATGTCAACGATGGCGTTTTTGAAAGAAATTTATGGAGCCAGTGAAGTGAACAAGTCTTTTTTTTTGGCAAGGTATTAGAAAAAAATCGAACTAACATATAAAATATTAAAAATATTTAAAAATATTATCTTCTAAATTTATATTTTCCTCATATATCAATTGAGGAAATACAAAGGTTTTCTAGCCGATTTTTTTGCCTTATTGATAAAAATATGCTTACATTCATAGGTGATAGCATTAAAAAATGATGTGCATTAGTTGATTTAATTATTAATTATGCCTTTATTTACTTAAAATTTTCCCTTATCGTGAATGACTAGCAAACTAATATAATTATATAGCATTCAAGGAGAACATGCGTTATGATTTTTTATTAATTGAAACTTTATTTGCTTAACTTTTTCCTGTATATTAAATGATCAATTAACTAATATAATCATATAACGAATCATATTGCGTTCAAGGATAACATGCGTTATTATTTTTATTAATCGAACATTTATTTTCTTAACTTTTTCCTGTATATTTAATGATCAATTAACTAATATAATCATGTAACGAATCCTATAGCATTCAAGGCAGCATGGATTAACTGCTTTTTTTATTAATCGAACATTTATTTGCTTAACTTTTTCCTGTATATTTAATGATCAATTAACTAATATAATCATGTAACGAATCCTATATCAATCAAGGACAGCATGGATTAACTGATTTTTTTATTAATCGATTTATTTGCTTAACATTTTCCTGTATATTTAATGATCAATTAACTAATATAATCATGTAACGAATCCTATAGCATTCAAGGACAGCATGGATTATCTGATTTATTTATTAATCGAATATTTATTTGCTTTAATTTTTCCCATATCTTTATCAGTTAGCAAACAAAATAATACGAGTATAACTTCCAAAGACGATGTGCATTAGATAATTCATTTATTAATCGAAAAATTAATTTTAAATTTTTTTTTCAGGATTAGTTAAATACATTTGTGTAAAATTCAAGTGCAACATGTATTAATCTTATTTATTTATTAATCGAATATTTATTTGTTTTAATTTTTCTTATATCTTTATTGGTTAACTAATACAATAATATAATGAGTATAACTTCCAAAGATGATGTGCATTAGTTAATTCATTTATTAATTGAAAAATTAATTAAATCTTTTTTCATGTTTTGGATAATCAGTTAACTAATACTTACTTATATAATTCAAGGACAACAGGTATTAATCAGATTTATTTATTAATCGAGAATTTATTTGCTTTAATTCTTCAAATATCTTGAATGATCGGTTAACTAATACGATCATGTAACAATTATAAGATCCAAATGCGATATTACTGACCATTAAATTATTAATAGAGCATTTGTTTGCTTTAATTCTTCAAATATCTTAAACTAATAAAATCAAAAGTAGAAAATATAACAACCACAGCTGATGTACATTGTCTACGTTATTTATCATTCGAACATTTATTTGCTTTAATTCTTCCCATATCTTGAATGATCGATTAACTAATACGATCATGTGACGATAATAACATCCAAAGATGATATTCATTGGTTCATTTATTTAATAATCGAACATTAGTTTGATTAATAAATAAATGAACCAAGAAATTAGTGTTTACTTGGTTCATTTATTTAAGAGAGAGAGTAAGATAGTGTTTAAAACAGGTAAATAGTAAAAAATATGTAATTGAATAAATGTAAAATTCAAGTAATTTACCACTGAATAAATGTAGAAAAAATTAACACGATTATATATATATATATATATATATATATAAATAATATATTGATCATATAGAATTTCAACAAAAACTATGCATTATATTAATTCCTGAAAGTTTTCATGAGTAAATTTTACCAAAATACAGAATTTAAGAAAAAGAGTATTTAGAATTGATAAGTAGTAATACAATGTAAATCGAATAAATATATAATAAAGTGTGATTTTCCGTTGAATAAATGTGGAAGCAAAAGTCAAACCATTTTATAAAAAAAATACTAAGATTATATTTAAATACAGAAAAAAAACTCGATATTTTGCCAAAAATTTTATTCTTAACTTTGTTATCTATCTTAAGTTGCATTATTTTTAATGACCTTTTCTTTCATTGAAAGTTAGTCGTTTTTCATGCGTGCTATTTATTATCAAGTCAGAACATGATGTTTTTGGGATGAGGTTTTTGGCATCAACAAAAATCCGAAGGCGAAAAATAAAAGTTTTGTTATCTGCAAGAGCATCTCAAAAAAGCAGCGTTTAATAAAGAGTTGTCATTGCATTTACAGAAGTTATGATAGACAAAAAAATAAGTTAATGACTACAGAAAATAAAACCTAGAAAAATGTCATTTTGAGCACGTGATTATACGAAATGAAATAAATAGGAAATGCGATATTTTTTAAAACAATCATTGGGAGAGAAAGTGTTTTGGATCGTTGGCAGTGCTAAAGTGACTCATTCCATGAAACGATTGAAATGAATAAAAATAGAATTAAGCTTGCACGAGCACGTGGTGCTTGGCCGTTCAAGAAATAATGTTCTGACATGATACATTGAAATATGCATAACACATTTCATTTTAATTATTTTGTTAATGGCCTAAACATCTGAGTTGATAAACGCTTACAGGCGGGATTGATGGCGAGAAGGTTTCTCTTTTAAGTTTAAAACAGTATTCATTTTATCAAGAAAAGTTCTAAAAACATAAAAACATTTATAGCAATTTTGCTTTCAAATAGAAATGGCATCTTTGATTGAGATACAGTTTTATAGCAAGATTATGGTAACCTTACATCGGATGATATTATAGAAGTTAAAATTAAGCGGCCCCACTGAATATATTATCTTTTCGGCATACAAATAAATAAATCGGTATCTATTTAAAAGCGCTGATACATTATTTAGAAATGTATTCTTGAAGAAATACGAGAGGGGCATTGAATATTTTATAAATGTTTAGAATCCGGAATATATTCATCAAAAAACACATCACAGATGTTTTATTGAAAGCAAAGGAAAATAACCCAAGACGCTCTCGTAAAAAGAGATCAGAAATTTCTTAATAAACGAAAAGGAAGGGAAAATATGAAAATAAAAATTTTCCTCTGAGGCCTGGAATTATGAAAATATTTATTGGATGTGATGAAAAAAAAATCAACAGAGAATGAGTTTTCCTATTATGTTTTGGCGCGCGAAAATAATTTATTTTGAAGTGGGAAAAGCATTTTTCCCGATTTTGTTTTAAAGCGATAAAACGGTTTTTGGAATTGCGTTATTAGAAATTAGGAACATAAATGAATAAATAAATAATGCTAGAAAAATCCATTTTCCTTTGTGTGTGTAAATATTGAATGGAAAATATAATTTAAGATTCGAATTTAGATTTAAAAGCTGAATAAGAGAATGAATTTGTAAATATTAATATGCTGTTAAAATTTAAAAATTATTAATATAAATTGGCAGCCAATTTGAATTACATGTGAGTTATTAAGTATGTTTTTTTTAAATAATGGTGACTAGAAGTTTGATCACTACGAATAATGAGAACAAAGTAAGTTTTGAAAGATGACAGAATGAAATAAATGTAATAAAATGTGTTTTTAAAAACATGCCTTTATTAAAGCAATATAATAGTTTATTAGATTTTTATTTATTTATTCCATGTACTTATATTTCATTATTATAAATTTTGCAAAATCTAGAAAATTAATTTCGTCCTCAACTATTCACATACAAAAACATAAATGCTCTTACATAATTAAATTTTAGGTACTTTTCAGTTAGTCGGGCGGAAGGAAAAATCGCCAAATAATGTAGAATTTCGCCAATTTTCGTACAGCGATTCTAAAGCGAAAAATATCCAAATAATGTCTAATGAGCCAAATTTCTTTGGCGATTTTTCGTACCTTTTTATTTTGTGTATGTTCTCTTTCTCTTTAACCCATATTTCATTATTATAAATATTAACCCTCTTTGTAAATTAATTGATTCACGGGACATATTGATTATAATGTCAGGGCATTAAAGCATTATTATATTTGAAGCCGGGCTAATATCAGATTGAAATTAACAAGATGCTAAAGTTATTTGTTTGAATATTTTTTATCTTCATTGTTACTTTACATTACGCTACTTATAAATTATTTACATTTTAATTGGCTTAAGTTCCATATACTGCGTGCACTTTTCTAAGGAAGACCTATCCCATTATATTCTAGATATATTAAAAATGTGCTCTTTATTTATCTCCTAAATTCCGTAAACTTCATTTTTTTTATTTGTTTCGTAAGCTATGCAGGTGTTTAACAAATGGTTTCTGAATGGGTCTTTCTAAATAATGGCATCATTAACCCTTTCTCTGGTTTATTTCCTTTGTCACGCTATTCGATGAACTCTCCGATCTTGGAATGCTTTGTCGTTTCGATTCATTAAAGAATTTATACAGAACACTTCATATATTTATTAATTCTATGCATAATTGTGTAGCAATATAACAATTATGAATAGCTTAGTTGTTCTTTGAAAGAGTAAAAATGTGGTAATTCGATGCACGCACGGCGTACGGGCAAACCGGTTAAGGGGTTAAAAACAATTTTAAAATTTTAACACGTTTAAAATATTTTTTGATGTTGTTGAGGAAAAATGTCAAAACATAGATTAATTTTCTATTAATTCAAATTCTAAGTAAAATTTCAAAAACATCCCCGAGATGCAAACTTCCAAGTTATGTAAGTATCATGATTTCGGGAAGACAACGCTTTTGGAATTTGACTTCGATTGATTTTACCATGAGAGATTTAAATTGTATATGAAGAAGCTGGAACCGGAAGATAATAGCAAAATTACTGAAATGTTTAGAGATTCTGATAGGGATTTTTTTGACACGTGCCGATTTAGGAAAGAGAATCTTAAGACTCTTTGAAAGGAATGCGTTGGTGTTAGGAATTGTTATAGCTTGGATAAAGAAAGAGTTAGCATTTTTCTTAAAACACGCGTTGGAAATAATTAAATATAGTGGGATTTAGATCAGGAAATAAGACAATTTTAAAATAAAATAACTTAGTTTAGCTATACAAACGTCCCGTTGTAAAGCAACAATAGCAATAAAGTGGAAGGGAAATCAATCCTTTTAAATTTATTATTTTTTAATTCTATTTTATGAATTAGGCCTTATATATACGATAATTTTATATGCAATCAATCAGTATTAAAATAGCATGGCCTGATTTAAGATAAACATACAAATATTAGATAAGATTTGAATTAAGTTAAGATATATCATTACATATCAACCAATTGAAGGTCGCGATACGAACCTCTACGCAAGTGCCAGTAGCCGAGTAACATGACTATAATACAAAAGTCCACTTCGGTATCGTAGATGTTATCTGGCTTATGAAGCTAGCACCACTGTACTTCCCCACCAGTGAGTCGGCGGAGAAGCGAACCATTTCGTATTGCGCCAAGTGTTATGGTGAGTCGCTGCTTGCTTACGTCAAGTGAGTTTGACGACTTTGTTTTGTTGCTTGCGTGCGTGAAGTGGCGTTGGCGGCTTTGTTTGCTTGCGTCAAGTGAATTCGACGACTTTGTTTGTTTTTGCTGTGAGTAGATGGCGCTATAAAAATCGTTTGTCCCTCACACGACTCACTGGCGAGGGAGTACTGTGGCCTTAGCGTCGCAGGTTCGTACCGCGACCCTCAATCGGTACACATGCATTTGGCATCTGTCGGTCAAATTCTGTTTGAAGGGCATCAACACACACACACACACACACACACACACACACACACACACACACACAAGTTCATCTTTATTATAAGTATATATCATGCCTGAATCATTTTCCCTTCAAAATTATTCAACGTAATAGCAATCAAATGGAATAAAATTCAATAGATGCACTGGTAGTTAAATTTTGAAAACACTAAGCCTTTGTTATATCATGAAAAAAAAACATATACGAGCAAAGATTCAGAATGGCATATTTTATTTTACGTACAATCGAAGATGGAGTTTACTACAGAGCAAAAAAAAACCTTATACATTATTTATCACCAAATAAAGTTTCCATTTTGTATTAATTGTTTGCTAATATCACTCGCTTTATTTTAATCCTATATTCTACGCAATAAAGTAGACATTCTTAATGAAAACAAGATTCTAACAATCATTTTTTAAATCGACATTCTTTATTTATGAAAAATACAAAAGCTTTGCCACTCTAGCTAAGCTAAAAAAATTGTAACAGTGTTTGCCATTCACTTAAAATTTAAAATTACAAACGTAAATATAACAGTATATCTTAAGAAAGCGAGTGAAAAGTCGATTAGAAAAAAAATTTCTTTTGAGTTAGAAATAAATCGTTAAATAAAAAGATATAATTATAAAAGTAGAAAACTATGTAGAAACTTCTGATTTTCACAAAATAAATTTTTCTTTATTAATCTAAGTAGAAATTGATTTTAAAAAAGTTTTTTACATTACTTGTTTTTATTTGCAAACCCAAAAAATAATAAATTGTTTTTATTAACTCTTATCGCCACGCAATTTCTTCTCACGTTGCTATATTTATATTCCGCAATTTATATATAAAATATTCTAGTCTAAAATCGTTGTCTTGTAAATATCGATATAGACTCAATATTAGATTTGAAGGCATAATAAGAGTTAGTGCTTTCTCAGCTCCTAAATAAACAAGTCGTTGCCATCACTCAACAAAGAAATATAAAAATATCATCACTGGAATGTTTTGTCTCGCATCATGAGATATACATATGCAGGAAGCTACGTAAACAGACGAAAAAACAAAACAAAAACATGAAATCAAACGATTTTTATTGAAAATTCTATATGGTAATATAATGTTATCACAGTATACTTCTCGAAGAAATAAATTTGCATGCATATTAATAGAAGTATTCAAAGAAGCGAATGAGAAGTTTAAAATGATCTATTTTTAATTCTTTATTTTTTTATAAATATGAAATAGAAAATAAACTACATTGTGAAATATTTTCCTGGAAAATGGAATTCTAGAAACGTTTTTCAGAACTTCTCTTATTTTGTAGAAATATTTTTAGCACACCCACGTTCTCGCTTTAAGTTCAAAGAAATGCTTCTTAAACATCAAAATCTCGCCATAAATATCCAAAGTGTTTGTTTGAAACATGTTTTGATGCCATTTTGGGATACATAAATGGCATCTGATAAAAACTTTTTGAGGAGCAGACGATTTTGTTCCCGAATTTTCTAAAGTTGCATTAGCATCCACATTCAGTTGAATATATGTGAATGCCATTTTCTTAAATATAATATTATATTACTTTTTGTGAAAGATAAAAATAAACTACAATGCATTTCAAATTCGGTGAAATATTTTGGTTTTTAATAAATTTCAAAAGATATTTCATATTTTCGAAATATAAAATTCTTTTGAATAGATCAATGATGTGCAAAAATATATTGATCGTTAAATGTCGAATGTTGCTTTTAATAAGAATGTTAAATATATAATAATGAAATAAAATTGAACATTTACTGCTGGTTTTTTTTCAGGAAATATACTAAAAATATTCTTAAACCAACTTACAATATGACAGCTCGAATGCCGTTAAATAAAAAACAAGTAAATGATTTGTAAAAGAGTAATCAAATGATTGTTTAAAAATATTTTTTACTGGTTTTTCTCGCAAAAATATTGTACCTTCAAGAAAATAAAATTTTATCTCGATTGATTTTGAAATGATCAAAAACCATCGCTTTTTCTGAATGTTAGTGATTGCGAAAAGTGAGTCATGCCAGAACATGATGTTTTCCTAGCCTAATGATACCAAGTGACTTTAAAAAGTAATGTTTCCCCATAATAACTTAAAATTTGCAATAGTAGATCTCATTTTTTTTCATTTATATTATTTAGCAAATGTGATGCTATGTTGTATATTTAGTACTCAGCATAAGAGAAAAAAAAATGGTGGAACTTATCATGTTAAACTTATTATTTTATGTTTACAAATAATCATTTTTTGGAGTAAAGCATTAGAAATGCTGTAAGGTAACTGAAAACAAATTGGTAGCTCCACATTCGTTTACTTTTTGTCTCATTTCATCTCAATGTCTGACAGTGTTTCAATGTCTTCCTGACTCTTTAATTGAATTGACCTTAAATCGCTATGAAAAGAAGTGCCATCACTCCATATATTACCTAAATGAACGCGCTAGACCCATTGGCGTGTCTCAAGGATGTTAAAAACGCGCCAACCGAACACAGAATGCAACGCCAAGTTGACTGATTTGTAGTTTCCTGTGTGCCACGATACAGGGCCGAGTCGCCGTAAATCACGCATAATTTCACCAAGTTATGGCATCTGCTGATTTCTGCTTCTGACTTCCAAGTGAATTAAGCGTCGCAGGGTGTGTGGCTTCCGTTCCTGGTACATTAAGTCTTTAGTGGAATTGTAATTAGAACATCGCGAAAGTTGTGGCGGTTGCTTTAAAAGATGTTTTATGATACATTGAGAGTCTGTTGTAACTTGTGCAGCGCTATTGTTGTGGTTGTAAATTAAGAATTTCCGCAGATGTTTTTGCTCTCCTCCGATGGTGCGATGAGACTGCTGATCTAAAAACAGTACACAGAAGATAGAGAAAAAATCAGAAAATTTCGTCTGTAAAAATGACTAATCTAAAGGCAATTCACAGAAGATCCGAGTTAAAAATCAGATTTTATTTAACCTGAATCCAATTTGTTAAATAACGGATTTCAGTTAAAAACGCTCAAAACAGTACACAAACTACTAATCTAAAAACGGTACACAAAAGATCGAAAGACCTGGATGGCCTGGTTGGTAGAGCGTTGGACTCGTCCTCCTTAGGTTACGAGTTCGAAACTCACTGGCCAAAAGATTACCCGAGTGAATGACGACTGGCGCTCGCTAAATCTGTTCGTGGTCGCATAGTCCTCCATGTCGAGAGTAATACCACTGGGGGTAATGGGTCAGAGGTGGTCGTTCTCTGTTTCAGGTCTAAATGACGATCTGTGATGAATGAATGCATATGCATAAAAGAAGTCCGCCCCCTAAAAAGGGTTGTGACGTGCGTGTAGCTAAGTCGTACTCTTGGCCCTAGATGGGGCTACTTGTAAAACGAGAGACGCATTTCTAAGTCTTAAAAAATCTGCTGATCGTATCAGCGGAGGCTTGTCCACGGCAAATGCCATTAGACACAAAAACACAGAAGATCGAGTTAAAAATAGGAAAATTTATCTTAATTTCAGTTCGGCATGTAAAATGGTATTTGACAAAACCCAAAATATAAATAAATAAATGAGGTTAAAAAAAAAGAAAACTGAAATTGTTTGAAACATTTTATTATAATGAACTCCTCTATTTTATATCACAGTTTTCAATTCCTACTATTACTTCACACTTTTCCAATATATATCTTGTTCAAAGTTTCAGTCGTTAAGTAAATACTTTTTATTCATCCATTCAAGTTCAAGTAAATTGTTTAAAAAAACGATGTAGTGGATGACACTTGATGTTAATATAGTTTTTTTTCAAATATTAATTCATTATTTTGGTTAATTTTTTATTTATTAATTACAAACTTACTTTCCTGCCAAAACTCTTCATTTCCCCACCACCAAATGAATAAGACATCAGTTCATTTTTTCCAAGCTAATGAGGTTAGGCCTAACATGTTTTTGACCGATTATTTTAAACGATTCTGTTTATTTTCTTAGTGTTGATGCATTTAAAATTAAACATTGTTAATTAATCAATTTTTCAGATTCATTTTGAAGTACTTTTGAATTAAAATAAAACAGAATAAAGAATATTAACAATTTTTAATTGGTATTGCTTTACTCCAATTGGCGATGAAAATTCACGCATTTACAGTGTTCAATGGATTTTGTTTTTTCCAGGCATGATTTTTTGATCAATTATTTATATTAATTTTAATTTTTTAATAAAAAGTAACTGAAATAAAATATTTTTCTGTTGACCTAAATAGGAATTGAATTAATTTTTTAGTATTACTTGTTAAAAATCTCTATTAATTATAATAATGGGGGTTGGCTATCGAATTAGGAAATTTGAAAATTCTCTTTGCTCTGAGCTAACATATTTAAAAAGATAAAAAAAAGTGGTTTAAAAATTAAATTTTAAGGATGACTTTAGCGTTTTTCTATTCAGCATACAGATTAAATATACATTTTAGTGTATATTTAATAAATATGTATGAGTTTGTATTTTTAAGAAAATAACGAAATTTATTTTCAAATTTAATAATATCTATTTATTGAAAAATCAATACTTGGGATATTTGGGAAATCATCATATTTCCTCCAAGTTAACCGTCGGCGTCCTGGCGCAGAGGTAGCGCGTCTTCCTCGTGATCTGGGAGTCCCGGGTTCGAATCTCGGTTAGGACAAGGTTGTTCTTCTGTGTGCTATTTGTGAACGGATCTCTTGTAAAAAGCGGCTGTGCAAACGACTGTGTAGATAAGTCGTATTCTCGGCCCTAGTTGGTAGTACTTCGAAAACAAGAGACACTCATTCAGCTTAAAATCCCCTACGACCGTCAGCGCGCTTGTCAATGGCAAGTGCCATTAGTAGAGGGCCGGGATGTCCTGGATGGTAGAGCGTTGGATTCGTACTCCTTTGGTCCCGGGTTCGAAGCTCACCGGCCAAACGAATCCCCGAGTGTGTGGCGATTGGCGCTCGTTAAATCTGTTCTTGGTCGCAAAGTCCTACCACTGGGGGTACTGGGCCAGGGGTGATCGTTCCCTGTTCTAGGTCTAAATTACGATCTGAGATGAATGAATGAATTTGCGTGAATGTAGTTAACCCCCTAAAAAGGGTTGTGACGTGTGTGTAGCTTAGTCGTACTCTTGGCCCTAGACGGCGCTACTTCTAAAATAAGAGACGTATATTTCCGGCTTAAAATCTGCTGATGTATCAGCGGGGCTTGTCCATGGCAAGTGCTATAAGTAACAACAACAACAAGTGCCATTAGTAACAAAAACCAAGTTAACTATGGGTGGTTGAAAATCTTGAGGAAATAAACAAGATTTATCTGCAAAAGAAATAAATCATACGGTGATAAACCAAAGATTGAATAAATTTTCAAAAATGTAATAACAAACACAACCAGCTTCAAAATCGCAATCAATATGCATTCTGAACATAATTCCTGAAACATGAAAAGTAACCGTTTTAAAATTTACTCGAAAGTATTTTTTATCAGTTGCATCAATGAAACATTCATTCATTTCCCTATTAAAATATTTATTCCCACCTGCAGATTCCATAAAAAAAAACATAAAGCCATAAAATAAACAGAACCTGGGAAAGGCCGTGAATGCCATGAAAGTTAAAAATCTTATGAATTCCACTCAAGATAGTTTTTCTTTTCATTGTATTATTAAAAAAAAGCAGAAATTATGGTTTGGATGTCTTTAATTAGGAAAATTGCAACCATATTTTGACACAAAAGTGCAATTTTAGTACAAAAATCGCACAAAAAATTTCATTTATTCAAGTCACTGCATTTTTGAGCCATCACGTTTTCATACATATGCATTTAATAAGGATCTATACTTTTAAATTCTGAAACTACAAATCAATTAAATTAATCCAAGTAACACGTCGGACAGACGGTCAAACACTTGATGGATTTAATCCAAATTTAATCAAATCTACGTTTTTGTTTCTAAAATAAATTAAATTTTTCTTATCTAACTGTCATCTAATGCATACAAAACAAAATTATGTCTTATAGTTGTAGAGGTCATCACATTGAACGTTTATATCATACAAAACTATAAATTGTTGGCTAATTTTGTTTCTATGTTTCAAGACTACTAAAAAAAAGGATGGAAAAGAAATAATAATAAATTGCATTTGTATAAAATTAAGCAAAAAGTTATTATGACTACAGATACCTACCACTGAAAATCTAGCCTTGTTAAGAACTCAGTTAATCACGTGGTCTTCTTGGGCGGAGCCAGCTGCCAATCATGTAAACACCACGTGATCTGACTGTTGATGTTAGTATTTTTTTTTTCTCTCCAGTAGATGCGAACTTGAACCTGGTACGAGGGGGAGTGTGATCTCGGCTCTCTCCTGCAAAATTTTGTGTGTAGTTCTCTAGACCTGCTAAACTATGGCGTAATCACGTACCTTTTGTTGTTGATGTTGCCAATAAACCGCATAAAAGACAACCTGTGTATCACGTCATTTCACGCAGGCTACAATCTTCACTATCAGATAAATTATTGTGTAATCAAGAAAAGCAACAATAATTTTATTTATTACAAGCATACATATTTAATCATTTGAAAAATTCAGACATCTCCTTAAAGTGGTTAAACAACTCAACTCCCAATAAAATCCTTGCATTCTCGATTAAATACAAACACAAATTTATATTTTGCAGTTTAACGATAATCTTTATTACTTCATTAACAGTTTCAGTTGCAATTTTTTTAAAGTTTCTCGAATTAAATTATTTGAAGCATCGATCTACAGTTTCAAAGCTTATAAATAATAAAAATAACCTTTTTAATATCTCCACAAAGAAAGATTATACAATATAGCGTTGCTATACAAAGATACTTAATTATAGATTGACATAAATTTAATTAATAAATAAATTTGATGGAATTAAAGAAAGGAAATGAAATTATATCAATTTTCTTTTCCTTTTTTTATTAATTTGGATTTTTTAAATAGTGATGTCTTACTGTACCAATAATAAAGATGAATGCTTGCGCGTTAGTTTTCTTTAGTTAATGGAGTTTGACTAAACGTTTATAACAATTACAACATATTGCACATGCGTGATTTTTCACCACCAATTGGGGCAACGAAAATGCGTGAATTTTCTAAGCCAGTTGGGGCAACTTTTATATATACTAACTTCACCACTTCGTGAGCATGGAAAAGCACTCAACTAACCTTGGAAAAGAACACAAAAACAATTTATTTACCTTGCGTACCTGAAATAAACCAAAACAGCAAATCAAGTCCGTATTAATTTCAAATCAAGTCAAGTCTATTTAATTTTTCGAACGAAATTGAGATAGTTACAACAAATAATTTTTAATCTTTAATTAAAATAAAAATATAGTTTTTAACAATTACAGCACTCTGCACATGCGAGACTTTTCACCTCCAATTGGGGTAACGAAAATGCGTGAATTTTTTAAACCAGTTGGGGCAACGTTATGCAGATAAGAAATTTTTAATATCCTTTATTCTGCATTATTTTAATTCAAAAGTATTTCAAATTAATCCGAAAAAATTGATAATTAACAACGTTTAGTTTTAAATGCATCAAACACAAAGAAAATAAACAGAATAGCTTGAAATAATCGGTCGGAAACATGTTAAGCCTAACCTCATTAATGCGCGAAAAAAAAACATACTTAAGTCTTTGTCATTTGTTGGCGAGGAAATGAA
>JAOUZG010041737.1:1126056-1168407 GCA_026289955.1 Argiope argentata
TAAAATAAAAAATTAACCACTCAATTAACCGGAATAAATAGTAACCTATGTCCTATTCTAGACTATAATCTGTCTCTGAGCTAAATTTCATGCAATTTCGTTCAGTTGTTCTGGCTTGATTGACTAACATCATCCATCCTTACATCTCAATTTCACATTTATAATAGTAATATTGGTTAGAAAGCAAAAAATATGTACCTTAAAGAGGTTTTTTTTTTTAAAAAAATCATTAGAATTTTAGTTAATTAAAAATAATGTGTTATTTTGATGTTTCCTTGCTGAAATTCCCAAAAATAAATTCAGAAAAAAGAAATTTTTTAAGTCAACTTAAAATACAAACAATTATTTTTCCATTATTATTATTATTTTATTTTTAATTAATTTAAAAATCTTTTAAGCATATTGTACAACATTTCGTGAATGAAGTGAAACTCAAACCTTTTACGTTATTTCTACTATTATTCCATTCTGGCTAGTCAACGACTGTTGATGTTCAAAATATGATTTAGTTTGTTTTTCCATGTTAAGCACCTTTTATAATAAGGGTGCTCATAAGACATGCTTAAAATAAAATATTTGAAGTTTTTATGTATTTACAATTAGAGCTTAACTTCAGAATGAGGCAATGACGAAATATTCCTGGAATCCAACTGTTATTTGCCTTTATTGTTTTCTCTGAAACAAAGGGTATAAAGAAATAGAAAATTTTGGAAAATGAGCAAGACATACAACAAAGCATGGTACAAGTAGAGAATAGTATAAGTAACTAAAACTATTAAAATAGTATTAGGAGCAAATATAACAAAATTTGAAGTATAACTTTGCTGTGAACATTATCAAGACGTTGCTATGTAAGATATTTACTGGAAATTTTTATAACTTTTAACACTAATGAAACACTTATCGTAAAGGCGGCTAAAATTGAATGAAATTTTTATAAGCAACAAGTAATAATACGACCCCTCAAAGATTTTTAAAGCATTTAATAAAAGTTTATAAATTTCTTTCTTAAAAAGAACTATAACTAAATAAGAATAATAAAAGTAATTTCATTTATTCTTGTTAAGAATAAATGAAATACTTTTGAAATTACCATGAAGCAAAAATTCATGGAAGCTCAGAAAGCTGTTAATGAAGAACTTCTTTCAATGAGTCATATCTTAACTTCTTTTTTACAAATTAATTTCTTACTTTAAGTAAGATTTTTATTTAGAATTCATATTATTTTTAGATTTTTTTTGGTGAGAGTGGCTACTAATAACAAGTTTAACTTAGTAAAAATGTTTTAAAGTAGAATGAAAAATAAAGACAACACCAGAAGAAGATATGAAATTTAAACGAAAATTGTATCAATAAATAATCGGTGAGTTCTATGCATTTTTTTTGATAATTCAACTTTTTTAAATCCTATTAAAATAAAAAAATTAAGTTTTAAATAATTGCTTATAATAATATTAAAATGAAAAATTTGGAATATTTATTTCTGTATACAGATAAAAAAACAAACAAAAAAAATCTATTCATGCAATTTTTTTCAAGGATTTTCAAGTTTTTTTAGTAAAATTTCGACTGTATGGTTATTTACATGTGCTGCCTTTTTTATTATTAAAAATTATAATTTTATATAATAATAAGTTATTAAATTTTCTGGAGACACTTCTTAATTCTACGGGATTTCAAAATGACAGCCACAGCTGTCTCTGAAGCTTCAAAAACAACTTAATCTGATAAGGTGAAACCCATTTTCCATTATAAATTCTCAAGTGAATATTCATTAATGTAGTTAAATAATTTGTTGATGAAAAGCGGAGAGGAATTGATTTTTTTTGTGGAGACAGACGTATAAAAAATTACCCACACAAACAAAAATAACACCACGAGAAAAACTAAGAACATCCATCAGCAGAAGAGTTATTCCGAATTCTTTATCACTTAACAAAATGAAATCTATTATTTGGCGTAGAATGCGACGCGAGATTTGGAGTACCAGTATATCACCGTAAAGAAAACATAATTGAATGAAATACACAATAGGTCTGGTAATAAATCGATAAAGGAAATCCACATCTTTTACCTACTACAGCCCTAAAAATGTCCGGTCCAAATATTTTATGGCTCTCGCCAAAACTCTTTTTTCGAGCAACACTCATGTATCAAACTTAATGTCAGAGCTGTCATCGGAGCCGAAGCGCCCATCTTGAGAGGTATCCAGCCATTTGGCGTGAAATGAGGTTGCTATTGACCGCCAAGTGCGCCTCCTGGCTCTCTCGATTGCCAGTAACGAGATGTTTATTTTGACGAAGGGGAAAGAATTAATGATGGATGTTTTATTGTTGCTGATTGAATAAATTTGTTGCTCCATCGTAATTGCGGCGTTTTTTTTTTTCTTTTCGAAATTACATTCTATTTTTAGATTTGTTTTTCTTTTACAGTTTTTGATATTCTTTTTAAATGTAGCTGGGTTTTTTTGAACGTTTTAACTATAAATATAAGTCGTTTTAACTAGCTGATTACTGAAATTATAGGTAATTAAACATTTTAATTAAATCTTTTATAAATAATTTAATCTTAATGACATTTAATTAATTTATTTAATTAATTTAATCAAAACAAAATATTTTTATCTGTAAAATTTGAGTGTATATCACCTTGAGTATTTGCATATTGGAAGCCTTGCATTGTTCTACCCATTGTGCTATTCGCTAATTTTTTAGCAATTCATCTAAAATTTTGACAGAAATTTTAATCAGGAAGAAATTAATCTTCGATTAATCCATTATCTTTTAATAAAATTTAAAAATGTATTCATAAGAATGTAAAAATTAAAACGTTGGGATCTATTTAGCATCGAATTTCTACAGAATATTTTACATGACATATTTAATATTTCAGATGATTATAAATTAAAAATTTCTCTTATTCATCAAAAAATTTTTGTGAGTACAATAAATCAGGGGAAGAGGTATCCCCAAATCTTTCTTGCATTCTTCCTAACAGGCCTGTCATGCCAGACATCATTTGACATTGGCGTACAATAGTTACGAAATATTGGTGAAATTTTTGGCATGAATTTGGCACTTTTACTGAATCTATCATGTCTCTCTGGGTGAGTATTTTTTTTTCGATTAATTTTTGGCATGCGGTTAATAGCACGAAGAAAATGAAATTTGTGCTTTAAATACATTTTTCTCTTTCCATTGAAACAAAGACTCGAAAAAAAATTTGCACGTATAGACACAAAATTCTTATTTAATTTGATATATTTAAGTTATTGCTTTTCTGAATTATATAGTTTACAAGCATTTGAAAGTACAGACTGACAGACAGTAAATCCTTTGTTTGATTTGAATCAAAATGTGACTGGTGTATATACTATAAATGTTAACCCTTTTCAGTCCGAAAAATAATTAGATGCAAAATTATTCACCTAATACAAAGATTTGTTTATTGCTATGAAAAATAAATAAATATATAATTCTTTTAAGTTGAATTTCTTTGCAAAATTAATCTACATCTCTTAACCTTTATGTAGGCGTTTTTAAGAATTAAATTTGAAAAATGAATAAATAAAATATGAAAATGATGAAATCTTGAATGTCGAGTCGCATTCGACATCGGAAAAGGCTAAAATACGTTTTTCTCTAACCATTTTTAAAAAAAAGACTCGAAACAAAGTTGCACGTATTGTCTCAAAATTCTTATCTAATTTGATAGATTTAAGTTATTGCTTTTCTAAATTATACCGTTTACAAGCTTTTGAAAGTACAGACTGACAGACAGTAAATACTTCGTTTGATTTGACTCAAAATGTGACTGGTGTATATACTATAAATGTTAAAATCTGCGTAATTCTATCTGTCTAGCTCTCTTTATTTTGTAGATTTAGTGTTAAAAATATATACGGCCAAAAAGGCTGACTTCTTCTGAACAGGGTTTTACTAAATTTTGATAGAAATTTTTCAAATTCGACATGAAGAATGTACCACGAATTCCCACAATCTAGCTCAAAGTATTTTTGAATTATGTCTTTCTCACAAAATCAAACGAAAAAGAAAAAGAAAAAAATCAGAAATGTGTTTTTTGAACTCAGGTAGGTTAAAACGTGAAAATTTGTCAAAATTTTCTAATTTTTGCTCTAATTCACCAAATAATTTTTTTACGACTACTATGGTTCCTCTATACATCTTATACGAGAAAATAAGAAATGGTTTTCAAGGAATAAAAACGATAAAAAAAATTAAGCTTCCAAATATATTATGGGAAAAATTAGAAGAGATTTAAAACAATCGCACTTCAAAAACTTTTGATCTGTGTTGTTACTTACTTTTTAGGGAGGACTTGTCCAGGGCAAGTGCCCTGGACAAGTCCCCCCCCCCTAATACAACAGTAGATTTACGCCGAAAGGAGCGTCTCTTGTTTTTGAAGTAGCGCCAACTAGGACCAAGAGTTCGACTTAGATACACACTCACCACATACGTTTGCACTTTTTATGGGGGGGGGGCATTCACACATCTCAAAGAAGAACGAACATGTCCGAACCGGGATTCGAACCCAGGACTCCAAGAAAACGAGGAAGACGTGCTACCTCTGTGTCAGAAAGCCGGCAAAGCCTATAGATAAAAGAACTTCATTGTAAAGACAGCTAAATTTCAAACATTTTATTAAAAGTATATTTTGAAGTGAAATCTACTAGGAAAAAAAGAAATCTCTTCTTATTTTTATCATGAGAAATGGGACTTAGATCCTACATGAAATATTTGACGAATTTCATCACATCAATGAATTATTGTTAAATATACTTAAAACAGTTTTAAAAAGTAAGTTAAATTCAGACGAACTGATTGAAGGCATCTAATTAGTATTATTAAAAAAGATAATTCTTTGAATTTTAAAATGGTGCAAAAAATAATAATGTACAAGTATATTTTCAAAAATTATATATAAAAAAATTTCGACATACAGCGTAGAGTTTAACTAAAAAAAATGTGGGAGATGAACGTACCCATGTTCCAAAAATATATCTGAGCCAAAAACGAGGCTTTAAGACAGAAGAGCAAGAAGGAACAGATGTTTGATCTAGATATTATAAATTCGACACTAACAAATTTGGAAAGTCAGAACGTACCTTAAGAAATTATTATTATTATTTTTTAATTATTGGGTTTTTATTTTTATAGGGTGAAGATGTGCAATTAGAAGATAATTGACAAGGGCAATTGTATTTTTAGTATCTTTATCATATTATAGGATATAGCTCCATGAAAAGACCTATTCACACAACTAAAAGGCTACTGCGAAGCTGCTATATAACACTATCCTAATGGTTATCAGAATTTGAAGCCGAAAATATACATAGTTGACAAAATCCTGAACATCAAATTATGAAAAGAAATTTCTTGGACTTTATACGCGAATAAAATTCCTTACTAAACCGGTTGGATTAATCATTGAAAAATGGAGGTAAGTGATTCATTAAATTATATTTATTTGAATCCCATTATTATTATGGGAGATCATCATGTTGTTTTGGTTAGAAGGATTTGGTGTCTCCGAAACTTACGGACAAAAAATATTCGTTTTTACATTGGTAAATAGCGAGTCACCTGACCCATGACATTTGAGAATTATTTTGCCAGTATTGTTTGAGATATTTAATTAACTTTATTATAAACTGCTTTTTGTTTGTCGTTTTTAAGAAATGACGTCATCTTCCAGTTTGTTTACGATTTCTTACTTTTAAATAATTAATCTCACCCTCAGAAGACAATCGGTGGGCATTTTTTAAAATTCTTTTTCAGTTTTAACTATCGTAATTTTGTAAAATGCGACTAATATTTATTCTTTAATGATATTATAAGCACAATCTTATTAATTGTATTTCTCAAAATATTGTAATTATTAGAATATAATTTTAATATCAATTTGCATTGCGTTCATTGAATTTTACCACATATACAATAGCTTCCAGTAATAGTGGTCTTTTCGTCGAAATTACTGGTTTTTTTTTAAATCTTAAAATCGGTCGAGCTCCGAAACTTTGTTTGGCAGCTAGAAAAATTGAAAATGAAAGTTCAAAAATATCATCATAAGAGAGAGAGAGAGAAGTATTGTAATTTTTTCAAACCAGTTTAAACTGGTGAATGACTTAAGTTAATTAAGACAAATAAAAAAAATAATTATTTTTTCACATGATAATTTGAAATTTGTGACCGTAGATTTCATTTTAATTATTATTATTGTTTTTCTTTAACAATGATATTTTTTCAATTAAGGTACACTTATCGCTCGTGGAGTTAGCAGCAAATAAAAGTAAAAACTGGTGCAACTTTAAAATAAGTCACTTCCTCGTCGTTCGTAACCATTTTGGATTTCACCAGTTTAAATCTAGTTGGCAAAGTTCATTAGTAAATTTATTTTTAACGGCTGCCGAAATGCTATCCGCTTCGCTATTTTAAACTATTCAACCGTCTAACTATTTTAACAAGAACAGGAAGAGAGTAACACTTTCAGCAGTGCCGTTTAAATTTAAAGCTCTAAAGTCGAAAAAAAAAATAACTGCTATTTATTTTCTTTATAAATGTAAAAATAATTTGTTTTAGTTTAGATGTAATAGGCGAGTATTTCTAATATTGTTTTATGGTTTAGGAACTGATATGAATAAGAATGATATAAAATTTAATAAATATAGTGTTTAAATATAAATAAAAGGAATTAAATATAATTATTATATTAAATTCAGTATAATGATCACTGATTATAATTAATATAACACAGTGTCGAATGAACTATAAAAAGCTTTTGTCTTCTAATAAATCGATTGTCCAGAAAAAGAAGCCATTTAAAAAAAGACAATATATTATTTTAAAATATAATTTTACATCTAAATAAGCCATAATTCCTATACAAATTAAGGATGCAAACACAAAATGTTGGATATAGAAAAGCGTTTACGTGAGATTTCTCTGTGTTGAAGGCAAAATCTTTTGATTTTATGGGGAAATAACAAGTCGAAAGTAGTTAAAATTCTAATTTAAAAGGAATGTTATTTTTCTGCTAGAATATTTTCTCAGAATATTTCCAAAATTTAATTGTAACTTTATTCATTTATTTTTAATAAATTTGGTTTAGATTCGGTGATGAATCAAATGCATAATTTATAAATAAACTTAGGAGCAAAATTGATTAGAAGATTTCTAATATAAATTAATGAAGATAATGGGTTATAAATTATGTTAAAGAACAGATAATCAATAATTTCTAAAGCATACCATATATTGTGCATAATAATTGAAAATAATTTTTTGCCAAAAATATGGAATTATATAGTTATTGTTGAGTATATATCACTCAACTTTTTCCAATTAAGGTGGACCCCTTGCAAAAAGAATCCTCCGGCATGGTGTTTGGTTCTCGTCATTTTGGTGAGTACAAAAATGTTCTGGACTACACCTACCGATGACGAGACAAACTTCGGATGGAAATGGCTATGCCATAGTTGGTGATGCTCCAAATCATTTAGTGTTGTGCATGTGCCTGAGGTGGGTTGGACTGTTGTAAGTGATTATCCCTCAACATTTTCGATAATCATTATAACAGGAGGTACCAAAGACTCTAAGAAAATTTAACTGTAATAACTATCGTAAGACAAGAGTTTTAAAGAAATGTTCCTATTGATTCCCTTTTTCTGTCTGTTTTTCGGTTAGGTGCAAATTTTTCAATCTATTTCAAACTATTTTTCCACTGAGATATACTTTTGAAACTTTAAACACAGTTCAGAAATGAATGACACCGCAGTATTAACTTGCATTTTGATTATCTGTTTAGCATACATTTTGCAATCGATAGGAAACTTTCATTGTCAACAGATGTCTCAAGCCGTACCGTTTGCTCAATGGGAAATTAGTTTAAAATCGATTGGGATTTCACCCAATGATTAAAAAGTAGAAAATATTGGTACTTACGTATTATACCGTCTTCGCCAACGATCGCCAAACGGTTTAGTAACTCATGGTGCCGGATTTAAATTTGGCGATAAAGATCAACGGATTACACCATTGCTGGATTGCCATAATTGGCGGTTTCTCAACTCATTAACGACGACTTCAAATTTGGCGATAAAGTAGGACGGTATAATACGTAAGTACCAAAATATTTAAATAAAATATATTTATAATATATGGTGTGCTTAAAACGGTTTAATGTAAACCTGCATAATGCTAGAGTAAATTTTTTAATACTTTTTTTTATCCAGTTTTAAAAACTTGATATATTGATTTTTTTAAATCCTTCCGATTGAGAATAATAGGCATCGAGACTTTTGCTATGAACTTAAAAGGAAATCATAACAAAAGAAAAAAAATCGCTTTCATGAAAAAAGGAAATATTCTTGGCAATATTTTCATGCATATATTTAACTATTCATTTGTAAATAGATGCACGAAAAAGAAATTTTAAATTTTATTCTGATAAGAAAAATTTATGAAAAGTTTTCAGAAAGATATAATGAATCAATAAGTCCTTTTTATTAATATCATTTTAAACATAGAGGATGAAGGACAACATCGCTTTTAAATTAGAATTTGAATCGTCATCCAAATAAAAAAATGTTGAAAAATTATTAAAAAATAAAAGGAAAATTAAATTCACTTAAAAATGAATTTTAATATAATCAATTACAGAATCTATAACGACATAGGCTGTTTTCTATCAGCGACCTAATGAGTTTAATATCTTGATTTCTCTTACATATTTTTGATAATTAAAAGCTTTTTTTTAACTTTTTTTCATGTGAGAACATGATGTTGTTTTGATTTGATGCTTTTGTAGCCTCAAAAGGCGTAGGCAACAAATTGGTGATTTATCACTTTTGACGTCACCAAATACGTCACCAAAAAAATTTTAAAACATTTATACATTTGGAGTGTTATTTCAGATATAGACAAAATTTTAATTCTTGTGTCGTCTATTATCATGTCAGAATATGGTGTTGTTTTGATCTGAGGTTTTTGAATCCTCAAAATGTGTAAGTAACAAATTGGCGATTTATCGCTTTTGAGTGATGAATTTTTTGCCTTTAGGGTCACTAGAAAATAATGTAGAAGGTTATCACATTTGGAGATTTATCGCCAAAAAGTCATTTAAAAATAGAAATTTGATTCAAAAGTTTAAGTCAATGGCATCGTTGTTACATTTGTTGTTATAATTGTTGAACATGATGTTGTTATGGTTTGAGGTATTTAAAGTCACAAAATACGTGGGCAACAAATTGGCGATTTATCACTTTTGGAGCATCAATTTCCTTTTTTTAGGGTTATAGAATATGGTAAAAATGGTTGTAACATTCGGCGATTTATCACCAACAAAAAGTTACAACTTAGCACGAATGTCCGCCATGTACCCGATTCTCTTTATATGCATGCATGCGTATTCTGATTGTCACATGATTATTTCAAACCAGTTTAAATTGATTAATGAATTAAATTAATTAAGACAAATAATGTCTACAAAATAATGATGTTCTCACATGATAACACAAAATTTGAGATAGTAGAATTCAATTTTTAAAAATTTGTTTTTACGGATACCTGTCAAAGACTTGGTACAAATATATGTCAAGCCTTATTGTTCAATCTATTTTTTCTTCTAAATAGCATACCATGAATAATTCGTAAAAATTCTCAGTTTTTGAGTTTCTTTATTCTAATATTACCTCATATTTATTTTCAGTATTTAGAGCAACCTTTCTTCCTTTCTTAAATAACTACAAAGCAATTAGTGGTGCTTTGAAGAATGCTAAGCGTCCATATAATAACTCTATTTAGAAAGCAAACGACGTCATGTCATTTGCTGGGTTTAAATGAGGAAAGATTGTTGGAGGAAAAGTCGTTTGAACTAGTAATGGATTTCTCTGCTGCCCTACAAAGATTTTCCAAAGTTAACTCAAGTTTTACTAATATTTTAAGCAAGATGTTTTTAATTAATGTTCTCAGTGAACAGCTATCTCATTTTCTGAGAAAACGGTTGTTAAAACTTTTGATTATTTTGTGCAGTTTGCACCGCTGTGAATGTTTTTAATACGCTGTTCTTGTTTGGCTTCAGATGTAATTTTTTCACTTTTTTAAAACCATTACAGGCGATAGGGATGAAAAAGCTTTGGCCAAGTTTGGTGTAATTCAAAGTCAGAGATGCAAAACCGTTTTTGGATGAGGGGCCAAAATATTAAAAAAGGATCACGTGAATGTTAAAACATGTTATAAAAGTGAAAACAATGGTTTTTTTTTTGCAGCAATATGCATGAACTACAATTATTACTTTAATTATTTTACTTATGCACTATATAATGCAATAGATAAATGAATAAAACACAAACATTATAAATATGATTAAAATACTTTACCTCTAAAAATAAGATTCCTGCTAAAAAAGCAGCAAACTTGAAATAGAACAACAGAGGTAAAACTGTTTGGTAATTATGTAGAGAATAAAATTTAAATTTTGAGAAAAAAATTATATAATCAAAATTATTAAAAATTAATTACGTGGTTGGAACTGAATATTTGAAGTTATGATTTTATGTTGGGATTAAGATTGGTTGTGGCAATACGTAGAACAGAAGAAAGGTTCTCATCTGCTATTCTATTTCTTATTTTTGATTTGTTTAGTGAGAAAGTTTGCTCATGAATGCAAGTGCTGCCAAAAAATTGCACATGCATCTGTATTTTGCTTTAAGTTCGAAAATTCCTCTGTTTAGTCTTTATAAAATTCTAGTGTTAAACTGATTTCTTTAAACTGATTTTTGAAAAAATCAGAATTCTGTAAACAAATTAAGGTTAACTGCATATTCTCATCAACTACCATCCATTTATATCTACAGAAAATGGAGAATAAAATGTATCCATTTTTGTTAGGCACTTTCTAAATCTAAAAAAAGGATCATCAAATTCAATACACAATATTTGAATTTGATCTTCATATTGAATTTTCGTGTGGGAATTTTTCACGCCCGCGAGCTTCTCCTATACGAAAACTCGTACTTGCAGGTAGGCATGAATTGAACAAACTGAAAAGCCGAGTAATAAAAATTAAATAAACTTAATAAACAACCGTAAATTATTTATTCTGATGTAGAATCGTTTCCGATTTCCCCCCTCTTTATTTGAAAAAGCCTCATTCCATTTTTAATTAATATTATTTTACTAACAACATTCGCAGGCCAACTTCAAAGGTTAAGCAAGTCATAGGCTGTTCATCCCTGTTCTAACTAAATGTTTACTATAAATTTTGATTATTTTATGAACTTTGCAGGGCTATAAAACTTTTTTAGTACGTCATTCTCGTCATTGTGCCGGCTTGCTTCGGACGCCATTTTTATACTGCTGTAAAAAAAATTAAGGAGAATCAAATAGAACAACAATGGCAAAGTTTGACACCATTCTAAGTAAAAGTTTACAAAAACTTTTAATCATTTTGTAAACTTTGTAGCTCTATGAATTCTTTTAGTACATCATTCTCATATTTATGGAATTTTGCTTCTTTTCCTTGTAGCAAAAAAATTAAAAGGGTATTCGAACATGACAGCTGCATTAAAGTGAAGATTTCTAAAACTCTTGATCATTTTGTGAACTTTGTAGCGTTGTGACATATTTTTAGTATGTTATTCTAAAAATAAAGTTTTGTTTCTGATATCCTTTTTTCAATGTTTAAAAATTTTAATCAGGAAATTGTGATGAATTTATTCACAATTGTAAGTAAATGTTTACTAAAAATTCTGTAACTGTGAAATGTTTCTTAATTCAACATTTTCGTTTGTATGTCATTTTGTATCCGACATCACTTTTGCATTGCTAGAAATGTGTTTATGAGAATAAAATAGGCCAAATGTGGGAATGTTATTTTCAACTTTAAGCATAAATTAAGACTTTTTTGAAAAAATTGCCGTGAAAAATTACTGGCACATCATCCACGTTAAAACTCCATTTTGCTTCAGAAATAAATTGAAAAGAGATTTGATGCTGGTAATTAATAATAAGTTTAGCACAATTCTAAGTAAAACTTTCATGAAATTTTTGATAATTTTGTGAAATTTGTAGCGCTGTGAAGCGTTCTTTAATACGCCATTTTCTCTTTTGTATACTATTTTACTTCAGAATCATTTTTCCATTGCTTGATAAAGTTTAAATGAGACTCAAATAGGCAAAAATAAATTGAGGCAAAATTACACAAAATTCTAAACAAAACTGTATTAAAACTTTTAATCTTATATTTTTTGAAATTTATAATACTGCCAAATATTTGTAGCACATCATTCTCGTTAGAAAGCTATTTTGCTTCAAGCATTTTTCATTATTGGAAGAAAAATTAAAGGAGATTCGATTAAAGCTTTTGAGATTTCTAGGCCCCAAATTCAAATATCTAAATGTAAGCGAAAATTCAATCTTACCTTTTCATTCCGGGAACTTCTAAATCAGAATAATTGAAGTATTCCTACATGAATTAGATTACAACATCGAAATAATTAATCCAGCTTTTTTCATTTTCATCTTTTTTATTTGCTGGACGAGGACACAGGCACAGATAAATATATACAAATATTTACATAAATCATTTTAGTTGCACGATTCATTTCTATCGCGTACAACCATCTTTGGATCCGTTCTTACTTCGAATCCAATCATTGCTTAACTGAATCAAAACTGAAACTTGAACTTATATCTGCTACTGTGCGATCATGGTATTTTTCTCTGACGTCACCAGTGCGCTTGCTCGAAAGGGTTACATCATGTTATGATGAGACCAGAAATTCCAACAAGGCAGTTGTAACAAAATTTGGTACCATTTTAAGTAAAAGTTTATTCAAAATTTTTAACATTTTGCGAACTTTGTTGCGAAATGCAATCTTTTCAGCAAACAGTTGCCGTTAGTAAACAAAACACTGTTTTGATCATTAATCAATACGATTTTTTCTATTACATTTCGTAATAAATATTTTAGAAAAGAAAATATATATTACATACTGTAAACCCTTACCAAGAAAGATCACAAGTATATTACATGCACGAGAAAATTGCATTTCAAGAATTTACTTTTATAAATAAAAATATTTTTCTATGCAAAATTCAATCTATGAAAATTTAAATAAATATAAATATTGTTACAATTAAAGAGAAAAATGAATTTATCACTTCAAACGATATTTATGGCTACTCAATAAATGGTACATAATATCGTATTTAAGGTGCAGGCTTAGTAAGAAGATTCATATTAAAAATACTCTCTTAATCAAAAGATATTACAATTCTACGAAATATTTTCGGTGGAAAGTATTTCAGTGTCTTTCATAATGTAGGCTCTTCTTTCTTCATATCAGTCTATATCTATTGAAAAAATAGACAAATGTAATGCCATTTTCATCAATTCGTTCTTTTGGCAAAAATTAAAAGCACTTTTTTCCCAGCATTAACTATTTTCGTTGCTAGCTGATATTGCAAGTTCTTCCAATTCTTCATTTTTCCATTAATTTTTCTCCTTTTTCTTTCACGCCTGAGAATATTTCGTCTCCAATTCCTTTCGCAATTTGTATGATTTCTTCGGCTCTGTTTTCGATCAATAGACAATTGTTAAAATTGTCGACTAAGCTCAGCGTACTTACTCAACTAAGATCAGTTGCATACTTAGTGGGAAGGAAATTATAATATTGAAAATATTAAAAAGAGAAAAAAAAATGAAGAAAACTCTTTATGAAGAAAAAAAAACTTTCTGCAGATTTGCGTTTAATAAGATTTTGCTGTATTTCTCGAGAAAAGTCGCTACAGTTAAATTGATATAGTCATCACTAAATATTGTCCAGTTATAAATAGTTGGATATTTTAAAATTTGATAATTTTAGATTCGCAACGAAACTTCTTAATAAAATCTACAATCTTGCAATGCATAATCTGTTAGATGTCACGATCTCCATCTGGAGATTTTGGAATTACAGCTATTATATTTACCATTCTGTTCATTTCCTTATAACAAGCAGAAAGATGAATCAAAAAGAATTGTCGTATTTGAAGCATTGTACTTTTGGTTTGATTGGTTTGTATGTTATAATGAAATTCCTTCTACAAAGATTGTTACGAAAATTCTCTGAAGAACATTCCAAAGATGCAGATCAAGTGCAGACTTTATTGTATATGAAACGTGTGTTAAAAACACAGCACGAACTACAAGTACATGTCGAAGTAACACCATTCAACGCATTAATTACGGGTAACTACAAAGCTCTTGTTAAAACGCACGCCAAAAAGAAAAGACGTTACTCAACTATCCCAGCTCTTTTTCCAAACGGATTCTTTCCTCCCCCCTCGCTGCGCCTTATGTACCGTTCTTCTAAAGTGGGTGGGGCTAACTCAGAAACTGCCTGGACGTTCCTGGCAAGTGTGGAAATTTTTCCAACATTCCCTCTGAACAAATCGTAATTTCTCATATTCTGCTGCACATTACAGCGTGTAGTAAAAACCGTTAGAAACCTTATTATGTTGCCAATACACATGCATCCCCAAGTTAGTCAAACGTTAGCTAAATTTTTTTGAAGGATTTTAAAATTAAATTAATTAAAAATAAATAAATAAAAGTTCTAAGGCAAGAAATATAATATTGATCAAGATAATGTCGCGTTGACGTACAATTTGAAAATATATCGACTAATAATAAAGGAATGTCATCATAATTACCTTATCTAAAGCCCCCAAAATGACTAAATCTACCACTGATCTCGTGTGCGCATTAAAAGGTGATATAAAAGGTCAAACGCACTTCTTTTGGAGAGTATTAGCAATTTGAAAAGCGATTGCCAGCACTATCTGACCTCGATTAAAAATGATGTGTTTCCCATCAAAACAACCGCGTGAGGCTCAAAATGGAGCGTTAATCTTAGCAAACTGTTCTCACAACTTTATCTAGTATAAAACAAACTTTTGTGATTGAAAGATTCAACATTCATAAGATGTTTTTTGAGGATTGATAAATTCATTGAAAATCTGAATATGAAAAGAAAAATCATTTGTAATGAAATAATTTTGTAGTTTATATCATATTAAATTATTATTAACATTTTAATTATAAACATTTTTCTTTCATAATTTTTTTATATTATTTAAATTACTTATTTTTTTATTTAAAATTTTTGATAATTTTAGAAGCGATTTTTTTTTACAAATTTAATCAAGGAATATAGAAATTTTGAAAAAGCGTTTTAAAGTACATCTAGGAACATGTCTGATTAGTACAAAACAAAGATTCTTTATCATTCATGAAAGAGATAGCACGAGTTTACCATTATTATTTTCTAATATTTAAAAAAAATTATGCGGTGGAATTCTGCTGAACATTATAGCTTGTAGTAAAAACCGTTAGCGACCTCATTATGTTAACAATACATCTACATCACCAAGTTAATGAAGTTAGTTAACTTTTATAAAGATATTTAAAATTAAGTTAAATAAAAATAAACAAATACAAACACATTATATTTTCACAAAGTTCTAAAGCAGGAAATATACAAGCTGGTTATGATAAAAACGTGTTAAAATGAGAAAATATATTGATTAATAATAAAGAAAGAATTAATAATAAATTCGTTTTATTTATTAAAATAAAGTAATTATTTTCTATGCATAAATAAAAATCTGGAAAGAAAGTTAATTAAATTATTCTGTTTAATTTTTTTTTATTGTAAACTACTTACTTAATGGACAAATTGGGATATTTTATTCAAAATAGGAACAGTAATCAAAAGCAAGAATTATAATTATAATTACTAGATTAATTTGCTTGGCTTTATTTATACTCAGTAAGATTTTTTTTAGATGAAAATGATTTAAATTTATTAAATATTCAGTTATAGCTACTTGAATAACAAATTTTTAGCTGCATTGAAGTGAAAAGATTTAATCATCTGCCAAAAAATATAAAACAACATCTTCAGTTTAAACTTCTTCCTAAAAATATTTTCCTCGATTATAAAAATATACTCTTACTTTTTTACTGTGAGGCATAGAAAAGAATAATAAAGTGATTCGGATGATATACGTGTTCTTTTGTTTATTATTCACTGCTTCGATTACTATGTTTTGTTCTGGGAAACAGCTGCAAAACTCGAATTGCAAACGATTAGAAGATTCGCATCAGTTCTGGAAAAGAAATCGTCTGCGTGGGAATATGATTCCATCAACAGATCGTTAAAAGTGCAGCAAAATGACAAATACAATTTTTTCTTGAAAATTCAGTAAAGAATATATGACCCCCTTTTCTAAGAATATAAGTGAATTCCTAGTTCTGAAACGACTGGAGATTTTTATCGGAAAGTTGCTTAAGATATTTATGAAGAGCCGATGTCGCTTTTAGAAAAGATTAGTTATATTTGAGGGTTCAAATTGATGATCTAGTTCAATGGCCATGCTAAAGGTTAAACTTGTTCTGTGCGTACACTAATAAGGAAAATGCATAAAAGAACAATCGTGTTGTTGGGCAGTTAAGAAGCTAAAAAACAGCATTTTGTTTTTAATCATGTACGAGCTTTATCGCTACACATCTACTGCCAGAACAGTTTTGAATTTAAGAAATGCCGAACTTTATTTTATGAGATCCTAACTGTCGATTAGGATAGTCCTAAGCCTAAAGATGACGAAGGGGAATTGGGAAACCGTAAGTATTTTATTTAATTAATTTTAAATTATTATTTAATATTGTTGGAGTTATTTAGAATTTTGGGAGTCTAATTTCTGGAATCTGGAATTCTAATATGTCGTTGTGTGTTGGTTATTTTATGTGGTATTTAGATGCTTGAATCAGAATAAAAATCCCTCATAATCATCACAATTTTACTGTTGGTGTATTTATTACAAAGCTTGTAGATTAGATATACTTTCAAACTTTTGATTCACGTTATGCGAATGAATAACTTTAGCATCGAGCAACAGATAAAGCAAATAAAAATGGTATTGAAACTTTATGAAAACTGTTTTGTTGGAAAATTAAATGCTTTTTGATTTATATAAAGGAAAGCTACGCCTATTTCTGGCATATCTATGTAGTGGTGGATTTCTAATTAAAATAATGCCTAGCAACTGGACTCAGATGCACCTAAGGTAGATCGATCAAAAATGCTAGTGTCTTCGGTATCAAGTAAAATTTGGATAAGTTTATAGTAAATTTTTATTCTATGATTTATAAAATATTGTTATTATGTGTTTATTTTAAACTATTGAAAAGCATTATTTAATAAATTAAAGGATAAATAACTAAATATATTTATAATATATTGGAATATTAATTATACGTTTATAGTTTGAATCTTGAAATATTCCCTAAAATATCAATTTTCAACCTTATATTTATTTTATTACTTCTTTATATTTTAAATTTAAAACCTTATCATAATTTTTTAAAAATATATTTTTCAAATTATACTGATGGTGCAAGTTGAAAAAAATATTAAAATATTTCGATCTTTTTAGTTATAAAACTAAAAAAATTGCAAATAAGTTGACGTAGAATTTTCTATTTATTTTAAATCGATTTTGAATATTTCTGTCGAATTTAGGATACTTACTGTAAAAATAAAGTTGGAATTAAAAATTAAATGTGTGCGAGGTTTTTCAAAAATAACTAGTTTTATTTCCACTTTATATCTTCAATTTATCTGTATGATATGTTTAACATTCTTATCTTTAAATATTCAGGTGATTTTTCATATTTCTTTCCTTATAACATCTTATTCAATAAGCTGTATACATTTTGAGGCAATATAACTAAGCTGTATTCGTTTTGATGTTCCAGCTAGAATGTTATTGTCTATTATTTATTTCAGACTATGTCAAATTTAATTATATAGAGAAATTCTAAACGCATTTAATTTATATCATATTCAACAAATTTTCAAAGGAACTTGATACCTTTAATATACCTTTTCATGATTTAAAATTGTATGTTTTCAGTTTTTGAATTCTTTATCTGTTATTTTAAAGTTTTTAAGTTTGATTATAATGAGTTTTTCAATTTTCGGCTGTTTCTTATGTTTGGAAATAAAATTACATTCAACTTTTAAATTACTTTTCTGTTTTGTAGTCCTGTTTGTGTTTGAACATATTCAGCTTTTACATTTTCAGTTTTTTACAATGACTCTGAGATTGGGAGTTCATAATTTTGCATTTTAATATGTGTTTGTAATGTTTTTAGATCTTTCATTTTTTGTGTGTTTGATATTCATTTTGTAATCTCTTTTCAATTTAAATTTTTTATGAGCATGACTCTCTTAAAATGAATGATATTTAAAATTTATAAATAAATAAAACATAAATGATCAATAAAAATATACATAAAAATAAATAAAATACAAATGGTAATAAAATAAATCATGAATGCTAAATAAAACAACACAATAAATAAACGTAAATAAAGCAAAATGATTCAAATAAATAAAACACAAATGATTTAAGGATTACGGATTATTTTTTTCAGTATTGCATTTGATATATGTTATTCATTAGATTATTTATCATTTTAGGGATTTTTCTAGAATTTCTAGATAAATTTCATTTTCCTTGGTAAATTGACCAATTGTTAAAAGAGTAATTTTATAATTTGCACTACATAAGGTTAATAAGATGTCAAATTCTATTAACCTTAATATTATTATCATTTGTAGATATGCACTCATTGGCCAATAAATTAGAAACCTTTGAGATTTGCATTTGAATGCGGGCTAGGGATAAAGTAGGCAAATTTTTTGTTATGACGTGGGTTACACGTGGTTAGAAAGCTAGTATAAGTAAGGCGTAAGAGTGCTTTTCGCGATGAATGAAATGAAATGGGAAAAACGACGGATCCTTCACCATTTGAAAAAGGGCTTATTGTCGGCGCCCGTTTAGCAGGTGCCTCGATTTCGAAGACAGCAGATCTCACTGAGTTCTCAAAAGCATCCATGCCAAAGGTTTTCAAAAGTTGGAATCAGAACCCACAGTCTTTCTCTAGAAGACGTAACGAGCACAGTGTTCCAAGAGCGTCATCGGTGTCGTCTCCGACGAATTGTACGGCAGAACAAGGACTGTACTGTAATTAAACTGACACAAATCGTCAACCTAGGCTCTTCCCAACGGATTCCAGTTCTAACCATGCTCAGAGAATTGCAGAGGATCTGAATGCATAGTCTAGTGCCTGTGAGAAAACCACTCATTTCTGACCGACATTTTTTTTTGAAAATTAATTAATTAATTATTTTTTAAGAATGAAAATTAATTATTTTTTTGAAAATAAATTACCCGTTATACTTCTTATTCCTATACCATTTCATCCTAGTTCTAATTCATTAGTAATCATTGTAATCAATACTTCTTTTACAAGAAATACTTCCTTTTCGTCCTTTTCGGTGTTAATGAAGATTAGAAGCGTCTGAAAGCTAAAAATATTTTTGCAAAATAAGGGAACAGTACTTATATTTTGATGTCGGATTTATTCACAATTGTAGAGATAGATGCGATATATTTTGATGCCACTTCAAGTAATTGTGAAGGAAAATATAAAAAAAGTGATTTTAGCTACTTTTATATGAATTTCTGTATTGACACTGTCGATTTGGGAAATTTCAATAGGGTGACAAGTACCGAGTATACCTGGAATCCTATCTTCAATAATCGTTGGGAGAAGCCTACACCCCCCTATAAGTAAACCCTCCAGGTTTGCGAGATCCAACCACTATGCTGGAAGCATCTCATCCTCATTTTGAGGTGCCCCCCTAGAGGGTGCTTCCGGCAGAAAAATAAATTGATGCGTATCATAGAAATGTTCCCTTCACACACACATGGACATATATATAACTAACTCATATACCCACAATTAGATGCTTATAGGCACACATACATACATATACATACACTTACACACATATACTTACACTCACATATATGCACACGCATACACTTACGTATACGCACGCACTTACAAATTCATGCATATACATACAAATATACACATACACACATATACTAACACTCACATACACACTCATGCTAACACTCACATACACACTCATACTAACACTCACATACACATACATGCATATACTTGCATTCACATACACAGATACTCATATACACATATACTAACATTCACATACACTAACATACACATAAATACCTACGCGTACACTAACATGTTCGAACGAACGCATAGAATCACATCCACATACAAACACATACGTATATATACACACACATAGATTTAAACATCCACACACACTTACACATGCAAACTCATATGTATATACACACGCATACACACGTATACACACATACAAATACACACACGCATATACACATATAAATACACATACACATATGCACATACAAATACACATACACACGCTTACACACATACAAATACACACGTATGCATACACACATACAAATACACATACACACGCATACACACATACAAATACACATACACACATGCACACACATAGACATGCCCCCCTCCACACGTAGATACACACAAACACGCGTGCACGTCATATCTACTTCACTTCATCTCGGCTTCTAGAATAGTGAAATAAAACACTCACAGTAAGTAATAAAGAAATGAAGATTTCAACTCAGATTGGAAACTGATTTAAAGCCTCAAACCTGAAATCTAACAACTTCAAACGAGGAAAAATAAATAAATAAAAGAGAATCGAAAAGAAACAAAAATACGTTTCTAGCAAAGGAAAGCGAACGCTTGAGCAGAAGAGAGGGAAGAAGTGACGAGGGAAAAGGAAACAAAAGTAAAGGCCAACATGAATCGAAAACAGTGGCAAAAAGCCCTTTTCCCGAAACTGTAAAATGAACACAATAAACATCTTCAAGCCTCCGCGGTACACACGGGGCGAATCCTCACTTATTATTTGTGGCTCGTGTGGAAAAAAATAACGTTTTATGGTCTGCGAAATCTGAGGAGGGTTTCAATTGTGGTTTTATAATAAAATGCTTTATATCTTTTTATGAAGGCAAAATGGAGATAATATTTGAGTTGGAGAAACTTTAAGGGGAAAAAGAGACTTTCCGAGATATTTCGTGCCGTAAAAAGGTTTTATTTTATGCATGTTGACAAATTGTGAGAAAATGCTATGATTTGCAGTGACTGTCTACCTTTTTGTATCATTCTAACGTTCAGAATATGTGCTTTCCAAATTTGACGATATCGTGGCAAGGAATATATATATAAATATGCAAGACCATAGCTATGTTTATTGCTATGTCCTATTTAATCCATATTATTGGTTTTTGAAGACTAAAGTTTGCATTGAAAAAAATGTCCTGGCTGTTAAATAATTAATATATAGAAATAATTAATTCATGCAAAATTATTTAATATTTCGATTTTAAAACTCGAAATTTTTTTAAGATTTGGGAATAATGAGAATTGAACTTAACGACAAAATATAGTATCTATTTCTACATATTGTTGTTTTTTATATCACTTGGACAAGCTCGCTGAGGTAATTAGCGATTTAAGCCTAATCAGCATCTCTTGATTTGTTGTAAAACCAACTAGGGCCAAGGGTACGACTTTTGCTATTCACTCATCACATTCGCTTGCTCAGCCCTTTTTATAAGGGGGGGCACATTCACACATATCACAGATAGAACAGAAAATAAAAAGATTTAAATGAAATCTGCTATACATGTTTTAATATATCATGTCAGAGCATCATTTCTTGAACGGCCAAGCACCACGTGCTCGGGCATGTTAAATTATATTTTTATTCATTTTAATTGTTTCATCGAATGAGTCACTTTAGTATTGCAAACGATCCAAAAGAACTTTGTCTCGCATTTGTTGTTTTAAAAAATATCAAATTTCCTATTTATTTCATTCCGTATAATCACCTGCTCAAAATGACATTTTTCTAGGTTTTATTCGCGGTAGTCATTAACTTATTTTTTTGAATCGGAACTTTTGTAAATGGGATGACATCACGTTATTAAAAGCTGATTTTTTGAAGTGCTCGTGTAGATAATAAAATTTCCAGTTTTCGCCTAAGGTTTTTTTATGACGCCACAAAACCTCAATGTTCTGACATGAAAAAAAAAATTGAAACCAAAGAGCTTGAAATGATATATTGCTATTTGTTGAATACAAAACTTTAAATTGATATTCTTACAAAGGGTGACTATGTCAACTTTTGCTTGTATTTTTTGAGGTTGTAGGTATGTGCTAACTAGTACAGCAAAAAGTTTACAAGTATAAGTCTGTATTTATTCGATAATTGAAAGGGATTTCAACTAAACGCAAATATATGTATAAATGTAGACGAAAAAAGGAAAAAAAAACCCCATCAAAAATATGCATAAGCAAATATAAAAAAATTGTTCATATGCGCATAGAAGCCTATAGTAATTAAGATAATATGTGGAAAAGGATTCGAAGCATGGCCAAAATAAGATATTCAAAATGCAGGCACGTAAAGCATAAAAATGTATATAAATAAGCTAAACCTCATTGTAATGCTTGATTTAATATTGAGAAAAAAAGCGAAAAATAAAAATAGAAAAAAAAATATGATGAAGAAAAATGAAATTTACGATCGAAAATTTCAAGTTATCATGTTAGAACAAAATTATTTTGAATCATTATTTGTCTTAATTAATTTAAATTATTAAATATTGTTTATCTTTATTTTTATCTGTTTTTATATATGTATGGAGTTATTTCTACTTCTGTAAGCTTCGTGGTGCTTAAAGATTGCCTTATTACCAATATAAAAAAATAGTGTAAACCAGTTTGAAAAAACAATACTGATAAAAAAGGGTCAACCTTTTAAAAACGCATCTGCTTTCAAAAAAAGTATGCACAATAGTAATGCAATACTGTTAACCCTTAGTAGCCTGATTTACGAAAGTGATTTATTTTTAATATTACTGTGTTTGCTTGAGGGTCTAGATGAAGGGAAAAATAGCTAAAAAAATCACAATATTTATTTTACATATTTATTTAGAAAAAAAAAAACAGGTATCAATTTTGATACTTCAGGCATTAACGCCATAAAGAAATCAGATATACCTATGCATGGAATAATGCGAAACATTGATTGTTTTTATTATCGCAAGTATTTATATTCTTCAGAAAAAGAAAATATATCAAATTTGAATTCAACAAAACTTTTAGTAAAATGTGTTTACTTGTTCACTTTGCCGCGCGAGTAATATGTCATAGATAAAAAAAAACAATAATGACATTTGATTTTTTTAAAATTTCGTTGGAAAGAATATTATACAACAGTAAAATACGTACAGCCAACCTATAAAAAAACTAATAGTAATGTCAACTTTCGGTTTAAAAGATTGGTATCAAAATTGAAACTTTAGGTTAGTAAGGGTTAACAGCAGGTAAAACCATCAATTTTCTGAAAACTGTATTGCATGTTAACAATATGAAACTTTTTATTAAAGTCTATGGCGTTTTACTTCCAATTACTTAGTGACCTGTATAAAGAAAAACGAGAAACAAACCACTCAATGATTTTAAATGAAAAATGTATAAAAGTTTTTTTTCACTGTACTTTAAGATAAAGAAAAATAAAATATTTCAATAAGTAACAACAACAACAACAGAAAAGAAATCAAAATTTTCACTTCAGATTTGATTTTTTTTTTGCAGTTCAAAATTTGAACACTAAAGTCTTCAAAGATGGAGACACTTGAAATTGAAGGGGTGGGGGACAAAAAAAGAGAGAGAAAAAAATAAAAACATGATAAAAATAGGAATAAAAAGGAGGAGGAATTGAAAGAAGAAATATTGTTTGAAACATTTCACGGCAAAACTACTCAGTTGATGAAAGAATACTTTCTCTGAAAAGAAGAGGGGTTGGTAAGACGGGGGATCGGAATGCAAACAGGGAGAAAAGAAAACACATGTAAAAGCAAACACGAATTGGAAACTAGGTCAAATAGTCCTTTTTCCCCCAAACCTGCAAAATGAACGTTGAACGCAATAAATACCGTAAAACCTCAACGCATGTACACAAGCCCTGCATTATTTTTTGGAATTCATATAGAAAAAACAGTGTTTTATGGTATGCGAAATCTGTTGCTGGTTTGGATAGTGGCTTTTATAAATTACTTCTACTTTTTCAGATTAAAGCAAATGGTTGATAATATTTCAGTAACAAAGTGTTTTGGTGAAAAGAAAATAAGTAAGCCTCAAAATAGTGGTTTGGAAATATTTCATAGCATAAAAGGGTTTTATTTTATATCTGTTAATAAATATATTTAGATGTACTCTTATTTATTCAATTTCTACTATTAGCTCATATTCTTCCTATATTTATATATGTTGTTCAAATTTTCAATCGTTAGTAATACTTTTTATTCATCCACCCAAGTTCAAATACATTTTTTCAAACTTATAGTGGATGACATTTCATGTTAATACGGATTTTTTCAAATATTCATTCATTAGTTTTTAATTAATTAATTAAAAACTAAACTTCTCGCTAAAAATCTTCATTTCCCCGCCTCCAAATAAGCAAAGAATTAAGTTTGGTTTTTTTCTCATGCTAATTGGGTTAGGCTTCACATGTTATCGGCCGATTATTTTAAACGATTCTGTTTCTTTTCCTGATGTTTGATTCGTTTAAAATTAAACATTGTTAATGGGTCAATTTTTCTGATTCATTTTGAAGTACTTTCGAATTAAAATAATACAGAATAAAGAAAATTTAAAAAAAAAATTCTATTCTGCATCGTGTTACCCCAACTGGTGTAGACAATTCGTGTATTTTGGGTTGCCTCAATTGGTGTTGAAGATTCAAAGCTAGTATAATTTTTTCAATCAATTATATATAATAATTGTTGCTATTAAGTCGGCATAGCCTGGTTGGTAGAATGTATGATTTGCATCCCTTGGGCTGTGAATTCGAACCCGCCAGCCAGACTCCCCATGTGTCTGTGTGGCGCTCGTTAAATCTGTCGTGCTCACAAAATCCTCCATGTGGAGAGTAATACCACTGGGAGTACTGGGTCAGAGGTGATCGTTCTCTGTCCCAGATCTAAATTACGATCAGTGGATGAATGAATGAAATGCATGAATGAAGTCTAGCCCGTTAAAAGGATTTGTGACTGTGTGAACCTGAAGTCAGACTTTTGCCTTCGGGTGTTCAGGAGCCCATACCCTCAGAAGCCACTGCACCCGTCCTTTCGGTGTAAAGAGGAACAGGAGAATGATAACATATCTGCAGTTGTAGTTAAAATAATCACATAACAAATTCTAGATATTTAGATGACTCTGTTTTTGAGTTTTTGTGGTTACATGCTTATGAAATCATTGATAGAAAATCAACCCCATGATAGATTTGGTTTTAAATTTGTTAAATACCTATATCTTGCATGTTAAATCTATGTACCAAATTTTATTTATCTAGCTCTATTCGTTTTATCTTATCGAGTTAACTTAAATTAGAACTGTCATACAGATAGTCGGTTAATCCGTAGAGAACATCACCCTCTCTTCACATGGGAGATTTAGCGCCAAATACGGCTACCCTCATGTTTTTCAGTACGTCATTTCATTATTCGCATTCATTATGCAAGATCGCTGCGAGTTGGCGACTTAAAAAAATTGCGTCAAGGAGGTGATGCTCTCTCCTGTCGCACCCAGATAGTCTTCCTTTAAATATTATATAAATATATGAATCTTGCTTAAAGACATATATCGAATTTAATCTGTCTAACTCAAAATATTTTTGTCCTAGACATACAAATATCTTTCTCACCGACAGACAGACAATAGTGCCAAAAAACAAGAATATAAAATGTGAAGATTCTTCAAAATCTCGACAGTTAATTTGCTTCCGATGGACGTCGTATGTGCTTTTAAACAACAACAATTGTGATTATTTAACAAAAAGTTCCTGAAATAAAAATTTTCTTCTGTTCTTAGTCGGAATTGACTTACATTTTTTTTATATTGCTTGTTTGCATTTGTATGTGCTTGCTCTTATTGCTATTATAGAAAATTGCTAAGGTAATAACATATATCCTTGAATCAAATTAAAAGTTTTAAATTGAGCTGTTACTTAGCAAAAAGATTAACTACACCGATTATTACGTACTTTTTTCAACCGGGCGATAAATCTCAATGTTAAATAAATATTCAAGTTTATGTATATCCTTGTGATGGGCATATCTGCTACAGTCTTCTAATAGTTGCAGGTTCACAGAACTTGTACACGGTTTTTAAAAAGTTCTAAATTTGTAAAAGCAAAAAGATTTTGTAAAAATATATTAGAAAGTTGCTGGGTTATTTTTTTTACAGTTTTCAAACATTTTATTTATTGCTGTTATTACTTATAGTGCATTTCACATACCCAAAAGTAATCACTGACAAAATTAGTGATTTAACCCTTTGCACTCGAGCGGCGCCGATACGGCGCCCGGCCGTATCGGAAAAGTAATTCGATGCATAATTATTCAAAATAAAAAGGCTTGTTTATTGCTCCAAATTTGTGTGTGTGTGTTAAAATTGAATTTCTCCGTCTTTTTACCATTATGTAGGTATTTTCAATAATCAAAATAAACAAAAAATGATGATGATGATGTACCTTCCTGAATGGTGCCGAAGAAGAGCCATCGAGTGCAAAAGGTTAAGTCGAGTTTCTTTAGTAGCGCCTGAGAGTGAAAACCTCTGAGTACGCTAGGGTAGATGTCTGACTTCTAGTTCATACGAAGATAGCACTCACATTGCCGCTTGCACAAGCCCTTTCTACATGGAACTCTTTCACACACCTCACAGATAGAACAACTATTTGTTATTTGTTATAGACAAGCTGGCTGAGGTAGTAAGCAATTTAAGCCTAATCAGCCTCTTGCTTTTTAGTAGCGCCACCTAGGGCCAAGAGTACGACTTTAGCTACTCAATCATCACAGTCGCTTGCACAGCCCCTTTTTACAGGGGGGCACAATCACACAACTAGAAGATAGAAGACAGAAGAACAACCATACCTCAATTGGGACTAGAGCCTGGGACTCCCAGAACACGAGGAAGACACGCTACCATTGAGCCAGGACATCGGCTTGTTTATGGTTGGTGTTATAATATATTTTTCAGATATAAAATTTAATCTCAGACATAAAAATAATTTGTTTTTCAGATTTATTAATGATTCATCTTTTATAGTACAAGAAAAATATAGAATAGAAAAAAAATATAAAAAGATTATATAAATAGGTAAATATTCTATGTTTTGTTATTCTTGGGAATAAATAATGGGTGCTCATTTTTATTAGCGTACCAAGAAGTTTTTTTTTTTTATTTCAACTATTTTCTGTTCATAAATCCTCAAAATTCCTTATTGTAATTACTATGGAATTTTGCACTCAGTTGTTTCTTAAATTAGTTTCCAGGTGAATCCGAGATAAACGGAATAAATATAGTTAAACAAATCGATTGCCTTACAATTAAATTCCGAAAGTGAAGTTACAGTTAAATTCCGAATTCTGAAGGAGCCGATGAGTATGAATCAGGAATTGTGCGACGAAAATGTTTGTCAGCATTGTTTTATTTGATCTTACAGAGTCTGCAAACAACATAGTCTCCTACCTTCAAAACACACATAGATAAAAATACATAATTCTATACTTCTAAACTAATACATTCTGATCTTATTCCAATTAAAATATGAACTTTATTGACAATATTTAAATTTCATACATTTTTTCATACATTTTTAAATTTCATACAATTTTATTTAAATTTCATACATTATGTATGTAAAAATTAAATTGTAAACATGATTGATTCTATTGACAAATTTCGTAACCCCTTCTTTATAAGTTTAAAAATACTCCTTGCCTTAGAATTTAAAAGCTATAATAAATTTTATTAGACTCTCCGTATTTTTATACCCGATTCGCATAAATAAATAAAAAGGAGTCATTCGATGCCTTTGAACAAATATATAAATCATTTCCGTTTCACTGTAACTTTAGCGGAACGAAATAAAACACCCACGGTAAATAAGAAAAAAAAGTAAAGCTTTTACCTCAGATTGGTAACTGATTTACTGTTCAAAACTTGAACACTAACAACTTCAAGGGGGAAAGGGGAAAAGGTGGTATGCGACACAAAAAGAAAAAGAAAAAAAGAAAAAAAAACTTTCTTTTTTCGAACCGCTTCCCGGTAAAACGACTCAAAGATGAAAGAAACAATACTTTCCAGGGAAAGAAAGCAAGCTGGAAGATGAGAGATGGACGGAGAGACAGGGGGGTGGGGATGGCGGAAGAAAGAAAACAAAAGTGAAGGCAAACACGAACAGCAAGCAGGGTCAAAAAGTCTTTTCCCTGAATCTGTAAAATGAGCCCAATAAACACCTTAAAACTTACAATTTACACTTGCATGTCTTACTTCATTCTTTGGAGCTTAGATAGTAAAAACTAGGTTTGTTTAATGTTATAGAGGGTTAAAAATTGTGATTTTATAAAACAAACTTTCAAAAATCTATTTTCAGGAAAGAATGCAGGAAAAAATGCTTGAATAAACAAAAATTTGGGAACGAGAAATATAACTTTCAAGAGATTTATTTGTAGCTATGTTATGTTATTATTTTTTTTTTTTGGAGTTTTATGATAAATATTGCGATATTATGAATAATATGCTACAATTTGAAAATCAAATGATGTTGAATTGTACCATTGTAATAAATAGAATGTAAAGGTTAAAAAATTCCTATCAGCTAGTTGTAAGGTAAAATTAGATTCCTTTACAACTAAATTAATATTTGGCAACATAGGTTATTGATGTAAGAATCTGTCAGAATTAGGGCGTGAAAATCACGTTTTATCGCATTTCTAACATGTTGCAGTTATTCAAAAACTATAAATTTAAAAGTTGTTCATCTTAATGAGCCGCTAATTTGTCTGATTGGTTTTATTTTTCTATTTTTAATACTAAAGAATATATATATATAGCAAAATGAAAAAACCCTCCTATCCTCTCCAACTCTCAACTAGAAAGACCATTTGCGGACTTTTCTGAGATTTTTACATTTCTAACAACATATTCCAAGTCTGTTAATTATTTGTTGCACTGTTACGTTACTATACGTTAGTCATGTGATCATTCCGAACCAGTTTAAACCATATTTTCACAAACAAAAATCTAGAGTTGAGAAGAAAAAATATGGAACTTTAAAGTTTTTAAGACGATGGGAAAAGAGTAATCGTACCTCAAAATATCGACGCATGTATAATCTGATAGTCATGTGATTTTTTTTCAAACGAGCTTAAACTGGTTTTTCAAGAACCTCGTAAAAAATATCTTTTTTGAGCTCGAATTTTTTTTTTTTTTTTAGAATTAAATTGATTTTGAGATTGTCATATATAAACTTTTGAACGAAGGATGGTTTTAGGTTTAGGGACCATAATCGTTCAATAACTGAAGAAATTTTTCCTTTTTCCCGAAATCTTGGATTTTTCAAAAGATATCTGAATAAAAAAATTCTTCACCTATTTTTGAAGAAGAAAGAGGGGGGGGGGGGCTTGAATTAACAAAATTTTAAAAACGTAATTTTCAAGAGATTTTTTTGGATTTATGTGATGCATAAATACAATTTTTCTCTGGTCTTATAACAAATGTTGAGATATTTTTGATAATATAACGAAATTTGACAATCGGAATACGCATGACTGTTTTATCTAATTTTAGCATTGTAATAAATAGAATGTGAAAGTTAAATAGAGTAAATAATATTCAGCTATTAATTGGACATATAATGTTTATAAAATTGTACTACGATTTGTATTATTAACCTTTTGCACTCCGATGGTGCCTCTCACACACCATTTAAGATTGCGCATTATTTTGAAGTTTCATTTATTTATTTTTCATTTGTTAATTATTAAAAACGCCTACATAATGGTTAAGAGATGTAGATTTGTTTTTCAACGAAATTCGACTTAAAAGAATTATGTATCTTTATTTTTCATAGCAATAAGCAAATCTATGTATTGGGTGAATAATTTTGCATCTAATTGTTTTTCGGAGTACAAAAGGTTAAGTAGTAGCATAAAGGCATTATTAATTATGTCAGAATGCTGGAACATTACTTATAATGTAGGATCAGATAAAAGCCGAAATGAATAAAGTATTCATCATTATTTTTTGCCAGTTTAATAACTTTTAACTGTCTTATGTATTTATAAATTTAATTATTTTAAATTGTACTTACGTAGTTAGTTCATAGAAAACCTACAATTGAAAAACATTCACCAAAAAATATAATAACTCGCTATTGGGTGCCTATCCTAATTTAATTTTTATATTTTATAGATAATTTAATTATATTTTTTCCGATGAATATTTCCCAGTTCCGATACCCTCTTTTCCTCTTTTGATCATCAGTCACTGTATCTCTGAGCTTTCCATTATTGTCTCTGCCTCTATTCGTTGGGTGTCAATTTTAGAAGCATAAGATACAATTTTTGCTAAACTGATGAATGGTATATATTGGAAATTGCGTGTAAGAATTAAGCTAAAAGTAATTGTTCTCAACGACATTTTTTTGAAAAAAATCATGACAGTGAATTTAAAGCTAAAATAATTGTATCAAACGATATTTAAAAAATCACGCCAAATTGAATTCTAGGCTAAAAATTAGTTATATCAAGTGATATTTAAAAAGTACGTACAGAAACTGAATTCCACTTAACAACTAACTGTACTAAACAATATTTTAAAAATTTTATATATATATATATATATATATATATATATATATATATATATATATATGTTGGAAAATTTGGATTTCACTCAACAAAAAAAAGTTAAAAATACTATTAAATAAAAAATGGTAATGAAAATTAGCAATAAATGTTCTGAGTTCCTGCAACCGAACGGTAACAATGTTTATTCTGTCTTCAATAACGTTTACAATAAAAAAAACATGCGGAATTAACAAAGATAAAGTCAAAATGCATTTAGATTACAATATCTTTTAACGCTTTATTAATTCTTTCTAAAACTATTGGCATCTTTATTCTTATCCACTTATAAAACTGGTAAATGGATAAATAGAGAAATTGAAGCATTTCATAAATTTGAAAAAAAAAGAAAAATGCATAAATCATTTCCGTTTCTCTGTAACTTTAGCCGAAAGAAAAAAAAACACTCACAGATTGTAAATAAGAAAGAATCAAAGCTTTTACCTAAGATTGAAAAACTGATTTACTGTTCAAAACTTGAAAACTAACAATTCCATCGCGAAAGGTGGGGAAGACGCACAAAGAGAAATAAAAAAAGAAAATTGACCGAAAGAGAGGGGGAAAAAAGGGAAACGGAAAGGGGAAAAAATATCTGAACCGTTTCCCAATGAAACTATTCTGAGATGAAAGAAACAATATTTTCCTGGGAAAGAAATCAGACGAGAAGATGAGGCAAGAGGAAAAAGAAAAAGAAGAACCAAGAAAGGAAAACAAAAGTAAAGGCAAATACTGATGGGAAACAAGAGCAAAAAAGTCTTTTTCCTGAACCTGTAAAGTGAGCCCAATAAACACCTTTAAACCTCCGCGGCACAAAATACAAACCCACCTTTATTCTTTACTGCTCAGGTAGAAAAAAACACCATTTTATGGTCGTTGAAATCTGTTGCAAGTTTCAATTGTGGTTTTATAATAAAATATTTTATTTATTTTTTCGAGTGGAAAACTTGAGATAACAGTTCATCTCATACACTTTAAGGGAAAAATAAAATGATGAGACGTAGTTGTACAAAAAGAAAGATATCAGTTCATAAAAGTGTATTATATATCCTTGTTCGCCAATAATATGAAAAATTAATACTATTCTGAATTGTTTACAAAACCCTCTGGAATGATCTCCCCCGAAATTTTTCGCATACTAATAAAGCATTAGATGTAATCCCATCTGTACTAACTTTCGGATCTTTGGTAAAAGTTGCGGATGCTTAAACTTTTATTTTCTGTATCAAATTTCTATTTTTGGATATTCCTGTGGTAGGTGTGGCCTTCCAGTGTGCGCAATAGTTGGCTTTAAGCGAACGTTGCTTAATAGAGATTGGCGAGCTTGGCGTATTCTGAAAATCGCCAAGCAATTTCTGAGCGTAGTAAAAATAAACGAGTATCATCATTGCTACTAACAATAAAGTTGAATGTAAGTGTATACGTGGAACGCTTTACATGATTGACGGTATGTTTTATATTTTCAAATTCGAGAGAAATACTATATTTTATGGAATAAAAACATGCATCTCGGCGCGATATTTTTTAAAGAAATTCTATTTGATTAGCAATTATTAATTTTATATTTCCTCTCAATAACTTTTAAAACTATTTTTGAGCAAGATTGAGTTTTGAAATTATTTGGAAAATTCAAGAATGTTATATTTAAGGATTTTAATTTAATCATCTTACAATTGTTTTGAATTTTGATAGTTTTTGAAAAAAAAAATTAGAATTTTCAACATTAAATTTCATTGTTCAAAAGTTTAGTTTGGTTATATTAACGTCCCGTTGTAAAGAAATACGACGGATATTATGGGCCTGTTCTCATAGTTTTGAACCTTGGTCAGCTGACGAGGACGACATCTGAGGTGGTAAATCACTCTCCAAAACACGCCACATCAGCGGAATGACGTTTGACTTTGACGTATTTAAAGTACAGCAGACCTCCTTACAAGACGGCTCTTCTGTGGAATGGATCTGGAACTTGAAGCTCTACGGCTCACGAGTCGAGACCTTAACACCAGCCCCCCCCCTTATTCGAAAGAATTTCAAACCCTTTTCTTTGTTTCTGAAAATATTTAATATTTCAATTAATTTTTCCAACCTTTTTCTGGAACTTTTGAAAATGAAAGAAATATTTTAAATATTTTATGTTCATTTTAATTGTGGAATTAGAAAAAGAAATTACATTACCGCCAAAGACAACAAAGTTTACCCCAAAAAATTGTGTTAATGACACTATAAAAGTCATGGAACTGACTTAAATTAGAAAAGCTCATGCGCACGATGATCAGAACAGGTTCAAGGCTATTAAAAATAATACGTCTTACATATCCATTTAGTAATGGAGGTTGAAAAATTCTTTTTGGAATCATTTCATAGATAAAAGTACAACTAGTTATGCATACGGTATTAAACTTAAATTAACACAAAGCCAATATTCTCAAGGGCCCGCTTTGCTAATAAATGTAGCTAGTAATAGTTAAATTTATTACTTTCAAGCCATAATTTTCACATTTTTTAAAAATAAGTATGCAAATAGAAGCAACTATAATCCTCAAAATATTTTAGATTTATCCCCTTTTCAAATTTCCTAATTCAAAACACACATTTTTAATTATGTCTATCCGTCTGTGAAAAAGGTAAATCAAAAACGCATGAAGCTAGAGAGATGAAATTTAGTACATGGCTCCACCGAATTCGTAAGTTTCTGCCATATTTTCAACAAATATTTTTGATTAGACGACTGTCTGACTGTCTTAATTGCCTAAGAACAACGATAACTCACACGGCAAAGAAAGAGATAAATGAAATTTAGTATATAATTTTAATATTACAAATGTAAATATGTATTGAATAGCTGATGAAATTCGTTGTTTTGTTGTGACTAATGGCACTTGCCTTGGACAAGTCCCCGCTGATACGATCAGCAGATTTTAAGCCTAAGAAATGCGTCTCTTTGTTTTTACAAGCAGCGCCATCTAGGGTCAAGAGTACGACTTAGCTACTACACGTCACAACCGTTTTTAGGGGGCGGACTTCAATCATGCAAATTCATTCATTCAACTCAGATCGTAATTTAGACCTGGAACAGAGAACGATCACCTCTGACTCAGTACCCCTAGTGATATTACTCTCGATATGGATGACTTTGCGACCACAAACAGATTTAACGAGCGCCAGTCGCCACACACTCGGGGAATCTTTTGGCCGGTAAACTTCGAACCCGTAACCTAAGGAGTACGAGTCCTACTCTCTACCAACCCGGCTGATGAAATTCGTTAAATGAGTAACAAACTATATACTTGTTTGCTATTTAGAGAGAAAAATATCTTTTTTATTCTTTCTATGCAAATAATATATGACATATTATCATATATACCAATACTTCAATGAAATCAGCATTTACTCTAAATAATTGCGAATAATATACCCAATTGCTGCAATATGAATCTTCACAATTCATAAAGGCGTATCATTTAATCATGCGTCAATTTATCCCCTAATAAACTGGAAAGAGCCTCCATTGACTCCTCATTCATTCCAATTCGGACTCGCTACAAATCTTGCAATGCTCCAGACTGTTTCAGAGTCCCGAGAAGTCAACTCTCTCGCTAATCAATACTTCGTCTAGAAATCCCTGCCGGAATTTGCAGCTATGATTTCGACTTGTCTCGGGGTTGCCTTTAATATTTGAAATGTAAATTCTGCCCTATAGAAACCGGAGCGGATATTCAGAAGTGGATAATTAAGACATGTCATATATATATTTATTCGAGTCCTGTATATGTTTATTAAAATCTGATATATGTTTACGGTATCTTCCAGTCCATGGAGCAAAATTTTAATACGGAATTGGTGATTGGATTGCTAATATGTTTTGACCTGAAATGAAATGAATCATTCTTTTGATGAATTATGCTTGAATTTTGTAAATGTGTTACATTGTTATCAAAAGTTGTAAAATTCAATTAGAGATCTTAAAGATAATCTAAATTTATTATGATTATTATGTTACGTACGCGTGGAAATTTTGATGTGTATATGTGAGAACTAATGGTCACAATGTGAAATGTTATCAAATCGTATGCGTGCGGGAATTTTCAACTCTAATAGGGGCAACGCAAAAGAGTGAATTTTCTACGTCAGTGGAGGTAAAGCAATACAGAATCGAAAATTTTAATTTTCTTTATTTTGTTTTATTTAAATCCAAAGGTACTTTAAAATGAATGCCAAAAATTGGTTAATTAACAGCATTTAATTTTAAGTGCATCAAACACTAAGAAAATAAGCAGAATCGTTTGAAATAACCGGTCGAAAATATGCTAAGCCTAACCTCATTAGCGTGGGGGAGGAATCGAAGTCTTACTCATTTGGCGATGGAGAAATGTAAATTTTTGACGAGAAAGTTAACTAGAATAAATAATAAATATTAACCGAAATAAATAGTAGCTTTTTTCTATTCCAGACTTTAATCTATCTCTGTGCTAAATTTCATTCAGTTCCGTTATGCTGTTCTGAAGCGATTGGCTGATATCATCCAAACTTTCAAACTTATAATAGTAGCATAGATCTATGTCATTTATCTTGTTGTCCATGTAATAAACACTCATGATTGTGTGTATGTGTGGAATATTCTACACTCCAAGCTAACAACGAGATAATCCGATAATAAGTTTCGATTTAAGAATATTTCTTGAGTGAACTGGTCCACATTTGTATATAAATTTAAAGAAAACTAGAAAAATATCCAGATCACCCAAACCTATGGATGAATGATGAATTACAACATTCAAAAAACTGTTTTGTAACTGAAAAATGAATGAGGACGGAACCAGTTTGTTTTACATTAATTTCGAAGTGATTCTACATTGCAACTATGCCTTCTTGACATTCTTCATATAAAGCGGGAAATTCGGGATTCTTTTCATCACTTTATTGGTTTCAACGCTTCTTGAGGCACTTTTTTTGGAATTTGAAAATTGTTACTCATCCATAAAGTTCTTTATATAAAAGAAAAAAAGCTACAGGGAAAGATATAAAGGAAATTAGCTGACTCTAGGGATACTGAAACGCGTTATTTTGAGAAAAAAAATGCCCCAATTAGAGACCCGTTAAATGATATATTATTATGACAAAACACCCCCGACATAGTTTTTTCTTCACGGGAAACGTTATGTGCTTTTAATCTCGAGCTAAGTGTATGTTGGAACTACGGAGGGTACTAGTTCTGTCGGTCATAGGGAAATCCTGATTTGTTCGTCGGGAAATAGAACAATTTATTTGTATTTGGAGAATATTTAAACATTTTGAGATTTTTATTATATTAGATTTAGTATTATTATTAATATAGTTGCGATCTTTATTATATTATATTTATTATTACTGTTAATATATTTGCGATCTTTATTATATAATATTTATTATTATTATTATTAATATTTATACGATCTTTATTATATTATATTTGTTATTATTATTATTAACACATTTGCGATTTTTATTGCATGGCATTTATTATTATTATTAACATATTTGCGATTTTTTTATATTATATTTTTATTGTTATTAACACATTTGCGATCTTTATTATGTTATATTTATCATTATTATTAACATATTTGTGATTTTTATTATATTATATTTTTTATTGTCATTATTTGCGATCTTCATTATATTATATTTGTTATTATTATTATTAACATATTTGCGATTTTTATTGCATGACATTTATTATTATTATTAACATATTTGCGATTTTTTATATTATATTTTTATTGTTATTAACACATTTGCGATCTTTATTATATTATATTTATTATTATTACTAACATATTTGTGATCTTTATTGTATTATATTTTTTATTATTATTATTTGCTATCTTTATTATATTATATTTATTATTGTTATTAAAATACTTGCGATTTTTATTATATTATATTATATGTATTATTATTATTAACATATTCTCTATTTTTATTTATATGCTTAATTCTTTTTTTTTCTATTTCAAAATATTATCACACGCTAGAATAAAGGCAGAAAAAAATGAGTTAAATAATTTCGTAAATATGAAACGCCTTTACTCTTTTTTTTAAATTTTTTTTGTATTATTTTTTATTATTCAAAATGTATTTTGACTGATATCAATGATGGAATTCAGTTGGCCGTTATATTAGAGAAACTTTATTTCATAAACAAATCATTATCGAATATAGATGCCGAGACATTTTTTTTTAAAAAAAGGAAAGTGGAATGGATTTAGAAGAAGTTGAAATGTAAAATTTGATATGATAATATTAAGAGGTGATAACATACATAAATCGTTTTTTTTTCTGTTCGTAAAAACTGTCATCTCATGTTTAAGATTATTTTAATGCAATAGCATTGTGTTATATTTTAATGCAATTGCATTGTTTCTATTTAAAATATTTTTCCAATTAATTTTTAAATAATAGTGTGGTAATTATAGATAATCTTTAACATCAGAAAAAGCAAAAAACAAATTAAAAAAGAAATAGAGAATTTTAAAACAATTTTTTATTATTGCTTGAAAGATTTCTTCGATTTTGATTGCTTTTATTGAATCAGACAACTTGTTATTGTTAAATCATTTGATATATTACATAAATCAAGAAATTTAATCTGCAGTTCATCCAAATCCTCTGTGATGAATGATTCTACTCTCTTTACTCCTACTTTTTTACGGAAGTGCTTCGATTCAGTAAGAATGTTACTGTATTTATTGAAATAAAATAGTTTCTCTTTCAAATCCTTATGTAAATAAACAAAAATCCTTACGTAAAATAAACAAAACAAAGGAAAAACCTATAGCACAATGGATATTAAAATTTCAAATTATTATTATTATTATTATTTACAGAGGGAAGAATAAAGGTTTAATTATCTACTAAAGGTTAAAATAAAATTTTACATAATCTGTAATTTCAATTACCAGCAAACAGATAATATTTAGGTCTAAGAGTGAAAAATTCGGAATAATTTAATTGCTGATATTTGTAGGCGACAATGTTTTTAAAAAAAATCATAGAAAAAATCTAAAGACGGTTTCCAATTGTCTCATACAGTAAAGCGAATCTTTTTTAATGTGTCTGTAAAATTTAGAGATGTGTTTGTATTTTTTATTAAGTTATTGAAGAATTTTCAGTGCATGACAGGAGAGTAAACAATATTGCGAAGTTTTTTTTTATTTTTTTTTCAGATTGTCTGATTGAACATTGCCCGATAAAAATATAAATTGTTATTTTTTAAATCGTTTGCAAATGTATAATTAAACTGAAAAGAAGTCAGTCGTTTGGTTTGGTTTACATTTGATTTTCCTTACAAGATCGAAAGTTTTAAATTAAAATTTTCTTTTAATTTCGTTTTTCTTTGGTTACAATTTTTGCTGTACTAATAGTATTAGAAAGATTAAAATAAAGAAATTTGCTAATTTTTTTATATGCTGTAATTTTTTTTATAATGTAGGCGAATTTAATCGGTTCTGAGAAATGTATATTTTCGAAGTTGCGATTATTCGTTAACTTTTCTTTAAATACTCATCGAGCAGATAAAATATTTTATTTCAATAACGTTTTGCAACTTTTTATTAAAAAAAATATATTTTTTAATTATAGACAAAATTGGATAGATTTTAAATTTTAATATCTATGAATTAGAACTACAGAACCAGTTTTCTCCATGACTTGTTTTTTGAATATATTAGTTTTTGAAAGCCTGATTCTATTTAAAAAATGAAATATGAGATTAAATATGAATATTCTGAAATAAATTTTTTATAAAACCTCGTTATAATTCTATAAGTTCTTATAAAATTATACATAAGAACTTATAGTAATTTTTTTGAAAGTTCAAAGTCAAAATTGGTGCATTTTTTCAGTGCTATTTTGTGTTCCGTAATAAAAAAAATAATAAAATATCAGATAACATTAGCAAGTGGAAATCCGAACCAAGTTATATTTATTATATTTCTCGCAATCTGGATAAACAGACAGGATGAAATATTAGTGGTTTCAATTGAAAGATTTGAGTTTCATTTCAATAATGAAATATATTGAGAAAAAAAAACGTTACATATTTTTTAAAATTTCTAAAGTATGAAGAAAACTCGAATAAAAATAATGGGAAATTATTTTGATGCTATAGTATTTTCAGATGGTATCGGGGGAGAATTTTGATTACTTTTAGCTCGATAAAGCTCTAAAAATTTTTTAAATCATTGAGAAGTACAAATTTACATCCTCGAAGATATATAGATTCCAAATACTATAATTTTTAGGCAAATGGCCTGGCCATTTAGAATTATCGATCGTGCGTGCCAGTATACATACAGACCCATATTCATATGACACTTTCAGACATGGATTCAGCATATATACCTTAACAAACATATTCATTTGATATCAAAACCGTGGTAAAAAATTGTTTATTTTTTTACTTATCATAATTAATTATGAATGGCATAAACTTATTCTTAAAGATTTTTTTTCAATTTATAACTAGATGGCGCCACTCTTAAGGAATCACAATTTAATTCTTAAGTTCTAAAGATATTAAAACTTTGCACTGCCATCGATAGTTATATAAAATGTCAGAAATCTAATGCATAAATTACAAATGCAAATTAATTTGTAAAGATAATAAAATTTTATTTTATCATTGATAACAAACAATTGCAGAAAATTTCGACCCTCTAAATTATCAAGAAACATTTGCTGAACTGATTAAAATCTTTGCTCCTAACAAACATGACACAACGTCAAAACAAACAAAGGCGTGTGAAAAGATTAGCAAACGATAAAACTCGGATAGTTTGATCATAATTTTCAACACCCATCTAAAATCAAATTTCAAAACGAAAGTAAATTACATGACTAATGTTCGAAACTAATTAAATATTCTGGCTGCCAACGAGTCAATTTTTCTTATGTAATGATTAAAAATAAAAATTTTCTTTCTCCCAATTTGTCTTATCCTTTTTTTAAACATCTCACTGATGTGATTTAATTATAATCGCTTCTTTTCCATGAAGCATTTAATCGCTTTGGAACGCCATTTAGAATTATCGATCGTGCGTGTTGATACGAATACATTTAGGTCATTTAATTACACAGCTTATATTTATATTAGATTTATAGAACAAAAAGATCTCATTAAAACCGGTTTTGCTTCTTTTCTGAAGAATTTTCTTAAATTATTTAAAATGAAATATCAAATACTGTTATTATCTGGAGGATTTTTTATTGTGCTCTGAAGAGGGTTAATTATGGTTTTTAACTTAATCATACATGAAGCAGGATTCTAAATTCTGGAAATGACTAGCTTTGAGAAAGTGTTAGCGAGTTCTTTAATGTCAAGATATCGAAATATATTTCTTGTAATTAAACATGAAAGCTTTGTTTATTTAGAAAACAAAATATATTTTATCGAAACTGAAGCTAATTTTTATTTTAGAAAAGTAGAATAATTAAGTGTAGGCATTCTGCAAATTTATTCTGCGATCAATAAATAAATATTTCCATGGGCTTATTTTAATTTTTTAAAAAGTAGACTTCGATACTGGTTATTTAAATAACTACAAAGAAAACGATTTCGTGAAAATTTCTTTCATTATAATTGATCCAACATAAAATCATTTGCTGTTATCATCATTATATTTTTTAAAACACCTTTTGTAATTTTTAAAGTTTCGATAAGATTTTTTTGTCTTCGTGTGTTTATTTTTCCTTTTAACTTATTTTTGTTTTCTCTATAACAGAATATTCATCTTCTCAAAAAGATTGTTCTCAAATATTTATTTTGTATTTTAAATCTTAACGTTGTAACTGAAATATCAATCGTTAGATTACATAAATATAAAATAACCCTTATCAAAATTAAGAATTTCTAAAGATCGTGGTTTTAGTAGATTCTTAAAAGTTTAAAATATTTTTTTCTATAAAACTTTGGAATTGAAAACATTTATTACAAAAACTAGATATGTTGATAAATATGCTTTAAAAGAATTAGAATGCTTGTCCCATTTGCGATTTAATCCAGTTTTGAATAATTAAAAATTAAATTCTTTTTTTTTCTCTCTCTCTTACTTGGTTTTTTAAAAATTGTATGATTTTCAATATCTCTTAGATTTACAATATTCTTCTTTTTCTTTCTTCTTTGCACTTTTTTTACCGTATTAATTTCAACATCTCAAAATTTTACGACATTCATTTTCTTTTTTTCTTTATTTTACAGTGTCACTTGCTGAGAGTACACCTTACTTTTACTTGATAATTCCGATTTTCAATACAAATAACACATTAACTAGACGTCCAAACACATTTTTATTTTTACACATAAAAAATGGTTTAATTTAAAGTAAAAATAAAGAATCATCAACGAAAAACCTCTAAACGGAAAAATATCAGAAAGTATTTTAAATAAACTTTAGTAGATCTTTGCCTCAAAAAATTGAGAGTACACCAACAAATTTTTTGTAATATCGCGCAAAGAAAAAAAAAATGTTAATATTTAATTGCATATCTTTTGGCTTTCATAATGACTTTTAGACGTCGTGCTGCTGATTTGAACAATGTTTGGTGGTATTTGAAGATATTTTACGCTTTCTTCTTGCAAAAATTGTTTTTTAAGTAGAATTTGTTTCTAATTTTGTTTTTTTTGAACACAAATAATTAATAATAAATTGCAATAATTTAGTAATCAAACAATTTTTTTTTGGAAATTTGACAATTTCTAAAACTTTTTTAATTTAATTGTGAATAATAAATTCCAGAATTATTCTGAAATTTTGTCATTGTGTTTACACTGTGGTATCATGGGACTTTTTTCCATTAAGATAGTTCTTATAAACAAACAAAAAACAGAGCACATGTTAATTTTTGAACTACAACGGCTTTAATTTATGTTAAAATGTGATGTTTAAAAATTGATGAATTCATGAATATTTAGTTTTGTACATGATATTTAATCAAAAGTATGCATAACCGAAATTCCTGCGATTCTGCTGGCCACCATAAGCAACTAATGTTCAGAACAAAACCCTTATAGCTTATAAACATTACTTTAATTCAACAAATCATTCAATCAAATCAAATCAAACTAGCAGAGTAGATCCAGTTCCTCCCTTTTTTTACATAAAAACAATTCCTCTCACGTTTCGTGATCTCTCTTTCCGATACTTTCAAAGAAGGTGATCCAACAAAGTGTTACAGATCACCACGGGGACTTTTGGCGGATGTCGAAATGACACTTTGATACAGGTTCGAGCTTTTCGAAGAGCTGGCCTTCACTCGATCATAGAACGTCCAGGGACTCGTATTTCTTCCGCCCGGGGTATGTGTTGCTGAGGATCGGCTACAAATGGGGCCAGGAAACTATTCAAAGCTCGGAGTCAACTCGCGGCGATTTTTCATTCATTTTGAAAAAAAATATTACCATTTGTTTTGAGGATGGATTTATGACTTGAAGATATAGAAAAAAATTGTTGTATCAGACTCCGAAATTTGGAACTATTAGAAGAAATAAGAAAAGACCACATTATCCAATTGCAAAGGATATTATCAAATAGGCAAT
>JAOUZG010041737.1:1180919-1228746 GCA_026289955.1 Argiope argentata
ATGTTATATAGTAAAAGAATTATTAATTATACGCTATAGAATATTATGCGATATAAGAAATATTAATTATGCGATATAAATTAATTATATGGTAAAAGAATTATTAATTATGTGATATAGAATATTATACGGTAAAAAATTATTAATGGTATTAGAGAGAAAATCTCAATAAAAATGTATTTCCTTTCATTTAAATGTTCAATCAATATTTTTGAATTGCGTAAAAAATTCGAAATTTCAACAATAAAACATTCGCAAATTATACAAAATAATAGCATCTCTTTCAGAAAAAGAAATAACTTTTTATCAATAAATAGTAGCTTTTATCTATGTAATATATTCCAAAACCCATTTTTTTTCTGTTTGAAAAAAAAACTTTTTCTGAATATTTGATTTTTAATTACAAAAAATCTAAAAACATTTAATTTGTACTGTAACGGAACTGTGGCAACGTCACCTAGAGGAAACATCAGCGCCACCTAGATCAGTATCCACCTCGGCCATCATAGCCAGTCGACCTCCAGCCAACATAGAGAGAGCGTCTCGATTGAGGACTGTCCTTTGTTTTTCGTATATGTCTTGATTGTTTTCGTTATGTTGTCCCTTATGTTATATAACTGTTTGTATTTATGTTTAGTGAATGTCTTCAAATAAATAATGTTAAAAGCTAGCCGTGGTAGTTATTGAAGACAAACGGTTATATAATTTCTGACGCCCAACGTTTTGGACCAGTGAAATATGTTAGGAATCCCAATTTGGTTTTTAAAAAAGCTTTTACCCCGAGTTTAAGTTTAGTTGCTGGAGATCGGCTCATTTTTGTTTTCAGATTGACTACCGGTCAAAGTGATTTCCATATCTGGAATATTGTCGTGTGCTGCTAGCATATCGGCTCACTTTTGTTTTCAGATTGACTACCGGTCAAAGTGATTCCCATGTTCTGGAATATTGTCGTATGCTGCTAGCGTACTGCTAATCATAGCAAAAAGAATTTGATAAGTATCTTATATGTTATTGTTTATTTTGATTCTTAAATACTTTTCACTTATTACAGTAAAAGTAGTTATAATTTACATAAATCATTTTAGAAAAAGCAACGGCTTTCTTAATCAAGAGTTGTAAATTTGATTTTTTTGTTGTTGTTTGTGTGTATTTTGAATTTATTATTACATCCTCCACAGTTTTCACTAAGTGTCTATTTTATATAATATATGTTGAACAAATTGATACATTTAAATATGTGAGTTTCGATTCTCGCTCTCAGAACGGAAATTGTTTTTCCCCTCCTCTCAGTAAAGAAAAAATAAAATCGTAGACGCAGATGTGCTGGCGTCACATTTTATGAATGAGACTGCCGTTTTTATTTTATTTTGTTTTGCTACTTTCGAATATGCTCATGAATAAATATGACTCATGCTGTCTGTGAAAATTGTTTTATAATCTTTATTGGTTAATAACGCCGGAAATCCTTTTGAGAACTCTACTCTGTTTCATATAATCGCAAATAATTTTTTTTTTGCCTTAGTGAATATTTTTTTTCTGTTTTGATTTTGCACAATACTTCGAGAATTCTTTTAAAAGTTATAAAATAAAGAATAGTACATGTTTTGTGTTATCATTTCTAGTAAACGATATTTTAGTAAATGTGTTATTAACAATTTCCTTTTGTAACGAAAATTTACGAGCAATATTATTTTGATGAGTATTAAGTTAAGAGTTTGATTGTCTGAGCACTTTCAATTTAAATTGCTATTGTACCACTTTTGATATTAATTAATTTTGTTTATAAGTATTATTTCAATCTGTTTAAAGATACAATTGATATTCATTTTAAACTATGAAACTAAACATTTTTATGTGATCCACATTGAAATTCAACTACAATAATTTTTTTTTCTCCTTTCTTTTCAAACATTGATTCTATTTTGTGAATTAAATTTTACTTGTTAACGTTTCAGTTGAAAATACATTCAATTTTCTCTATCACTTTTGTTTAAAGTTAAAGAACATAATGTAGTAAAATTTTTATAATTGTATGTTACGACAAAAGTATATAACCAAAAGTGTTGAAATTTTGTTCTTGATGTACATCTGTTTTTGTATATGATTAGATATTAATTTTGTGCTGAACCTTGTTAGAACTCGCCAAAAGTTTTCTTATTTTAGTTTTAATGCATATTCCTTGTATGTGAATGTAAATAGTTTTAGGACATTTTATATCAATTTTCCGTAATCCTCATGAAAGACTACAACTCAATGATCTGTTGAGAAAATACGAGAATAATTTTCAGCTAGGGGGAGAAGCTACGCCATTCATTGAACACCACATCAATACAGGAAATAGTCCTCCCGTTTCAGTTCCTCCATATCGGATGAACCCAAGCAAGAAAGAGCTGTTGAAAAAAGAAATTGACTCTCTTCTAGAGAAAGGTATTATAGAGGAATGCGAAAGCCCTTATGCCTCTCCTGTAGTCTTGATCACCAAACCAAATGGTAAAATACGGTTATGCATTGATTATCGCAAGCTAAACTCCCACACCGTTCCAGATACTTATCCTTTGCCACGTATAGATGATTTGTTGAACGAAGCAAAGCCTACCCCTTACATGTCAACTATTGACTTAAGATCTGGGTATCATCAGGTAAATGTAGCAGAAGAAGATCAAATCAAAACTGCTTTTACTTGTCCCTTTGGAATTTATAAATTCAAACGAATGCCTTTCGGACTTCGTAATGCGCCAGCTACGTTTTCTAGACTTATAAATAAAGTACTTTCCGGACTGAAGGATGTCCTGGCATTATCATATTTGGACGACATCATCGTGCTGTCTCCTACCTTCCAAACATCAGACCGGGTAGCTCCAGTAGCTCCTCTTAGAAAAAGAGGACGGCCAAGACTTCCGCCACCTGACTTCTTGCCGAGACGGCCACGAAGAAGTCAGAGGGGGAGGATGTAACGGAACTGTGGCAACGTCACCTAGAGGAAACATCAGCGCCACCTAGATCAGTATCCACCTCGGCCATCATAGCCAGTCGACCTCCAGCCAACATAGAGAGAGCGTCTCGATTGAGGACTGTCCTTTGTTTTTCGTATATGTCTTGATTGTTTTCGTTATGTTGTCCCTTATGTTATATAACTGTTTGTGTTTATGTTTAGTGAATGTCTTCAAATAAATAATGTTAAAAGCTAGCCGTGGTAGTTATTGAAGACAAACGGTTATAGTACCAATTAAACAATGTTTTTGTGCTGAGAAGATAACAGCGAAACAGATATACTAATGTTAATAAAATTGCAATTTACACCATTTATATGCCAATTCCCATTTTATTATTTTTAAATTACGTAAGAATATTGAAATTTCAACAAGGAGAAATTGGTAAATAACACAGAATAATAACTAATTAATGTCTCGAATTAACTGCGACCGTGCTGCCGCAAAAGGAAACACTTCCAAAGCAAAACATGAAAGATGTTCTTCCATTTTCTTCTTTTCTTCTGTTTTGAGTAAACTTAAATATGTTAATGTAGCGCTAAACAATTTAAAATACAAAACAAATCGCTGACGTTCATTTAATATTTCCCCCGAAAGAATTGTGGGTCTGATAATTGCTAAAACTGTTTAAGTTTCCTTCAAACAATAAATATTTGCATTTAAAATAAAATAAAATTGAAACCGTTCTAGAAATATAATTACACCAAACGATATATTTAAACAACGTAGAAAAACAGATTTGCTAAATTAATAACAACATTTAAATTATTTTAGACGGTATTTAATGTTTAAATATATGTTTCGTAAAATCTAATTTCGTGTTTATTAATATTAAATATTATGTAGTGGATGATACATATGCTAGAGTAAGTGTCAAAAAGAAAGTTTTCAATGTGTGGTTTTAACGCAATAATTGTAAGGTGTCATTCAATAATTTATTAAATATGATATTTAAAACGGAAAACATATAAATATTGCATGTATTATGACGTCATATGAAACATTAATAATTAAAATTTGGAGTACAAGAATTAGTAAAGATTTCATGCAATGATATGTAGCATAAATTAGTATAGAATGAAAATTACAAGTATAATAACCAATACAATTTTATATAGTACAATATCATATGAGACATGGAATAAAATTTGTGTGTATAAAAATCTATACATTTTTCAGCCTGAAGCCTGGCATACAGGTAGCGCGTATTCTCAATGAACTGGGCGTCCCGGTTAGACCATGGTTGTTGTTCTTCTTTCTGTCTGTGAAGTATGTGAATATGCCCCCGTAAAAAGGGGCTATGTAAACAAATGCTATGAGTGAGTAGCTAAGACCTACTCTTGGCCTTAGTTGACGCTACTTCAAACAAGAGACGCTCATTTAAGCTTAAATTAGCTGATGCATCAGTGAGTTTGTGCATCTCAAGTGCCAAAAGAAACAACAACAGACATTTTTCTTGCGATGCGATATCATATAAAACATTACAGCTTAAAAATTGAGAGTATACCAATTATAAGTATCAAATGCAAAGAGATATCTCTTCATGTAAAATATAAAACATTATGAATATTCTTTTTTTAATATTTTATAAAATATTATAAAATGCTCATAAAACATTATACATTGGTAAATATTTCGATTAACAATGTTAAATATTTCATGTAACGGTGTCCTGACTTAGGGGTATCACGTCTTTCCCTTGATTTGAGCGTCCCGGTTCGGGAATAGTTGTCCTTCTGTGTTCTATCTGTGAGGCTTGGGAATATGCCCCCGGTAAAAAGAGACTGTACCAGCGAAAGTGATGAGTGAGTAGCAAAAGTCGTACTTTTGATCCTCATTGTGCTACTACAAAAAAAAAAGAGACGCTGATTACCTCAGCGAGCTGGACCATGGAAAGTGCCATAAGAAACAACAACAAATATTTCATACAGAGAGATGATGAACGAACTATTATAGAATAAAAATTGTGAACGTAACAATCGTTACATTTTATGCGATACAATATCACACAAAGTATTACAGAACGAAATTAACAATCGATAAATATTTCATGCCATGTAATATGGTTTAAAAAATTATTGAAAGAAAATTACAATATAACAATCAATCAAATAATGCTTTATGAAAAGTCTTTAAAAATATAAAAATAACAACGAAAAGAGAGCAAACATACAATGTAAAGACTGAAATATTAAAAAGCTTCCTTTAACTTTTAAGAGAGGCTTTGTGAAATCTCAAAATAAATTTTTAAATAAGGGAATATTCTGAAATGATAAGATAAGTAAATATTTATCCTTTTAAAATTATATTTACGAATATGATACATATTCTTTTTTTGACCTCCCAAGAATTAGTGGCTAAACATCGATGGCCTAGCAATCACTCTGGATAGGTATAGATATTAAATATGCAAATATTTTTTACCCTATTTAAAGACAAATTAAGGGCAAAAATTTTCTGTGATTGTCCAGTAGAATATAAATTAGCGTCTAAATAAATATTATATAGTGGTTAGTGCTAACGAAGATTGGAATATAATGAAGCTTTCAAGATCATCTGAAGAACATCCTCCAAACCGATATGATGGTAAGATGACAAAAGGAATGGGAAGAAGGCGAAATAGGCCGTTCCACGTATAACATAATACCGAAAGTGTTTCTCTACGCTGCCAACTGGAACAGAGCGAATGTCCTTTCCTTCAAGGGACACGGCCCATTCCCGGCATACCTACCCAGATTCCATCTAGCCAACTCTCCTTACTGTAGCTGTGGGGAGATAGGATGTCCAATTCACTATGCCATAGAATGCCTACTCTCTCTCTCATGGCACATGATAAAGCAAGAAAGAAGATTCGAAGAAAAATGGTACAGAAGAGTTGCATTAAATACCCTTTAAGGCGACAAAATCCACTCCATAGTAAACCATATTCATAAATACCAAGATCTATAATAGTTGAGACCAGAATTCCCCTTGTGAAAATCAATCAAAATTATAACTTAAAAAATCCCTCAAAAGTGCAGATCTCACGATGGAAATCAAGACCCCAGGATTCAGATGGATGCTACGTATTTCTGACTATACAGTGATTGTTTATTTGCCATACATATGTTCACAATTTAATTTGTCAATTTCCCCCCTTTTCAGTTTGCAATCTAATTCCCCTGTAAGTCCAACCCATAATCCCCATTTGTTTCAGTATTCTTGTCCCCTCCATCCAGTTATAACTTCAGGAAGAAATTGAATAGATTGGTGTAAGATTTGACACCGATGGCATTCTCTCTAGAAATCCCTGAATGCTGTATAGTCTCTTTTTTTTTCTTTTAACAAATTTTTCCTTTTTTCTCTCTCTCTTTCTCCCATCTTGTGCTCATCCAACTGGTTATATAACTTAGCGTTATAGGCACCGGGGGGCACAGGATGGCGTTGTGTTATGTGATTGTTCTGCATTACCACTATGAAGTTATCCTTATTATCTAAGATTGCAAAAAGTATGTGTAACAAATATGGAATAGTAAATTATCAATAGGTTCATTAGAGACCATAAATATTTGATCCGATTGGGAAAGATACAATAGTCCTGAGATTATTCGAACATGTAAGTAAAAAGAAAAGAATTCGAATGGTATAACATTTGCATCTCCTTTAAGGAATAGATTTCAATTGAAATGATACGGTTATTTGAAAGGAATAGTATTAGTTTACATATTGTTCTCCTCCACTGCCGAAATTAACGGTTATCGATTCAAAATCAATAAGTTATTTGGATAACTTGACTTCAGAGATTTACAAACCTAAAGCCGGTGTCCTGGCACAGATCTTCTTTGTGTTCTGGGAGTCCTGGGTTCGAGTCCCGATTAGGGCATGGTAGTTTTTCTGTGTACTATCAGTGAGGTATATGAATGTGCCCCACTGTAAAAAAGGGGCTGTTCAAGCAAATGTGGTGAGTGAGTAGCTAAGTAGTACTCTTGTCCCTAGTTGGCGCTGCTTCAAAAACAAGAGACGCTCCTTTGGCTTAAAATCGCTGGTGGCCGTTAGCGTGTTTGTTCATTGAAAGTACCATTAGTGACAACAACAACAACACAAACTGTAAAACACTGCAATACACTTTCCAGAAATCTAATCTACTATAGTTACTCTCTTCTTCATCGGCGCATTGAATAGTTGGATATGAAAAGAATATATTCTTACCTAAGGAGGTTTAATGGAGCTTTTATAAGGAAAAAGTATTTGTTATTAACCATGATAAACAATTTTGATAAGAAACCGCTTTGAAATTAGTGTATAAGCAAATTGAATTAGAGCTTTTTATTGAATGAGAGGAAATAATATTTTATTAAATTTATACGTTTTTCACGCAGTTTAAATCAGAAAAGAGAATGGGAGAAACATTTATAAATACAGTAAAATATTTGTGCCTTTATGCAGGCTTATATTTATTTCAGATGGATAAGTGTGATCAATATTTTAAATTTTTATTGACATTTAGTACTTTTTGGGGGGAATTGAAATCATCGAGAGAAAAGTAATTTCGTTCCGTATTTAGAGGCCTATTTAATGTTTTTAGTCTAAAATTACGAAATGGGAAATTATTTGCCAATAATCCCTTATTATAACTAAAGAAGCTTAAATATATAGAAAGAATAACACATTTACAGAGTTCTGATACTAAATAATTACGAAAAGATCATTATATAGGATCACTTCAAAAAGTTATGAAAGTAAAATTAGAATATGTGATTACGGTGATCTCGGTTTTCGTCTCTAGAATTCAATGTAACATGAGGAGTAAAACTGTGAACATGGTGATTCGAGGATGCACAGATTAGTTTACCAGGAAAAATTAAATATTAATGATTTGGCGTAACAACATATAACATGCTAATAACAGCTAATAATTCTAATACAGATAACAACATACATTACAAATTATGTCCTCAGCATCTGCAAGAAAAACGTGTAAGAACTGTGAAGGAAATACTATCCATAACTGTTTGCATTAATACCCTAACTAACATTATCTAATAAGTTACCCAAAAGATTTATCCAATATTCTTCTATGATTCTAAATTAGAACCTGAAATTCTAAATAATGCTTTATGAGCTTGAAAGGCTTTCGATTTACTTACTATGATTTAACTAACGATTTCTCAAATTCTTAGAAATGCACTTAAGATATAACTTGACCATGCAATGACTGAAATTCATTAAAGGTGGATTTGTTTACGGGACGTTATAATAAATCCACGTGGCATTTAAGCTTTTCTTGAACCCTGGAGACCCCACTTTGAGTAAGAGATTTAGTATCAAAAGCTGAATTTCTAATCACTTGATATGCATTTTCAAGAATGTATTCATAGAATTCAGTCACTGAATCAAGATAATTCAGCATTCGGAATAGAATGTTATATGAATCATAGTTTCATTAAATAATTTAGATATCAACCAAGTTTCAAGGTTTGAATATTGTCAGATATTGTATTATGTCGGAATTAATCCTAATGCGTAAATGTAAAGGATTCAAAAGTAATAATTTAAACACAGCTGTAAATATTATATAGTTTATATTCAATAAGTTGCATATACTCATTATATTCATGAACTTAGAATTTATTCATAACTTATAGAAAAAATTCATGTTTCAGAAGTAAAAAAATGTTTTAAAAAGTTGCATTTTTTAAATGTTGTTTTTGACATTTTCTTTGTTAATTAGTTACTAAAAAGGCAAATAAGTCAGAAAATTCACATTTTTAAAAAAATTTATTATATTGGAAAACAGATTTGGTTCTCAGAAAATAAAGATTACATTTTTAAATCTTTTTCTTTATAATCTGACATTTTTGAATCATTTAAGAAAATATTTTTGAGTATCAAAGTTTTAATAGATACTAAACCCTTGTTGTTTGAATCTTTACACAAGTACTCTTTTTAATGGAGGCGAGTCCCATTACGTAAGAGCGAGAGAAACAATTTTGCATTTTTCTACTCTTAGTCATGATCATGATTCTGTTCGTAGTTCATTTTATCTACTTCTCAAAACGCAACCATTAACACTGTGTTGTTGTGTTGTGACTAATGGCACTTGCCGTGGACAAGCCTCCGCTGATACGATCATCAGATTTTAAGCATAAAAAATGCTTCTCTTTGTTTTACAAATAGCGCCATCTAGGGCCAAGAGTACGACTTAGCTACACACACGTCACAACCGTTTTTAGGAGGCGAACTTCATTCATACAAATTCATTCATACATCTCAGATCGTAATTTGAATCTGGAAGAGAGAACGATCACCTCTGACCCAGTACCACCAGTGATATTATTCTCGATATGGATGACTTTGCGACTACGAACAGATTTAGCGAGCGCCAGTCGCCACACATTCGGAGAATCTTTTGGCCGGTGAGCTTCGAACCCGTAACCTAAGGAGTACGAGTCCAACGCTCTACCAATCAGGCCTACTCATTAACACTGGTTCGTAACCACTGAAGAAACTGCTTCCGTTTTGATAATACAAAAATTCCAGTTCAGAAACCAGAGGACTGACATTTTTTAATTTATTATACTGCACTTGAAGAGTGGACTTTTCTCCAGGAATATCGGTTCAATTTCTAAATCATGTCTGTATATAATTTGACATTTTTTATTCCTTCAACAAAGTATTCTAAAGTATAAAAATGTAATATTTATTAAAGCCATGTTATTTTAAAATCTTACGTCTTTGTTTGTTGCTCACATGCGTCTTCTTAGTGGAGACGAGTCCCATGACGTCATAGCGATAGTCACAGTTTTGCCTTCCCGTCCGCTTTTAGTCATGTTTATGCGCACGTTATCTATTTCTGAAGATAAATCAGGGGCAATAATACAAGACAAAATTATTTTATAGCATTGGTACACAACTATTGAAGAAAATGTGTTTCTTTTTCCAATACGAATATTCCTGCTCAGAAACCAGAATATACAAATTTTCCAATTTGTTCTACCTTTGGACACTATGAGGGTAAAATAGGTACCAAGGTACCTTTGAGGACCAAGAAGGCTCTGCAGACATATTGGCTGCATTTTAAAACATTTATATGTATATATGTTCTTGGTTCCTCCAAAAAAGCCATTTTTAATATCAAAATTGTAAAATATTAACCCTTTGCAGTCCGAAAAATAATTAGATGCAAAATGATTCACCTAATACAAAGATTTGTTTATTGCTATGAAAAATAAATATACATAATTCTTTTAAGTCGAATTCCTTTGAAAAATTAATCTACATAGCTTAACCATTATGTGGGCGTTTTTAACAGTTAAATTTTAAAAATGAATAAATAAAACGTTAAAATGAAGCACGGTCTTGAATGGTGCCTCAGAGGCACCATCGGAGGGCAAAGGGTTAGATTTTGTTATTTTTAATACCTTACATAATGTGGATATTCATTGTGTATTTGGATCTCCTTCATGGAGGTGAATCCAATGACGTCATATTGATAGTTACAATTTTGAAATTCTCCTTGTATATTACTATTGTTCATATTTTCTGCTTCTCAATGGAAATATTAAACCTAGAATGCTAACCATTCGTTTCCTGGACGGACGTTTACGATATAACTTTGACTATTATTCGAATATGGCGCTATATAGATCGTTCTACTCAGTACCTTAATCCGACTTTAGAAACTACAGCTGAGGACGTTCCTTTTCCTTGAAATATTTTTGCTTGTAGTATATTGAGAAGATATTTCTGTGTATGTTTGGAGATGTCGAAGCATTTTCACGGAGAAAATCTGAGTTGTATGCCAGAAGCTATCCGTGAAATATTGAAAGAATTAAGAGAAGAAGATAATTCTATTTCTGAGAATGAAGATGAAGATGAAGATTTTATCGAAGTTCTTCTTGCTCCATGGATGCAGAAGTGTCTCAAAATATCAACTTTGCCCCGATCAACAAGGACTATTATAAGTGAACATCTGAAATTGAATTTAAACATTCAAATGCCTGAACAATTCAAAATTGAAAAAAGAAAAAAAATGTGCACTTTTCCCATATTATTTGCGTAGAATGACGCGCAATTTTGGTTTGTTATGTTCAAGAACATCACACATATATGTATAAACATTGCTTCGAAAATAAGTAAATAATATTTTTATCCTATTTGACAATCAAAAGTTATGAAATCATCTGCATGTAGTATGCTTTTATTTAAATGAGCTTTAAAAATTGATTTTTAATACACTTCGTCTAGAAGATGAATGGTTATCATTCTTGTTAATTTTTTAAAGGTTATCTTTAATTAATTAATTATTAATTAAATGTTTAACTAATGTTAGTTTTTTAAAGGTTAAAATGCAAGGCTGAAAGTCAAAGCGGTTATGCATATTGGCACCTAACTATTTGAAGAAACTGTCTACCTTTTCTCAAAAATAAATAAATAAAATAAAAAAATACCAATTCTATTTAGCTACCTTTTTTTTCTCAGGAGAAGGTTTAGGTTAAATCATTTTTCTTTCCTAATGAAATTATATTTATAACTATAAGAGGAATTTTTCAACTATATTTCATCATAGAAATCATAATACTTAGTTTGTGGAGATTTCAACAATTATCACTTACGCTGGACAGATTTTTATATTTAATATACCTTAAAGATTTATAGGAAATACAAATTTCGACATCGGGACTGTTAACCCCTTAACCGGTTTGCCCGTACGTCGTACGTGCATCGATTTATCGAATTTTACTAGTTGTAAACAAAAAGTAAACCATTCATAACAATTATAATTCGACAGTAAAATAACTTTGAATACGTAGATAAGCCAAGTATTCCATGGATTTCCATTCGAATCAAAATAAGAAAATATTCCCAAAATAGAAGGTGTTATCTTATTAGATAGTAAGGAGAATAAACCAGTTAAGGGGTTAATTCGAATGTATCCTCCATGCAGAATGCAGGCCTGAAGCGTAGCAAATTGGTTCGCTAATACAACACCGACATTGATTGGGGCAGGAGCTGAACCAAGCATTATCATTCGATACACATGTTCTAGATGAAATGGATAAATCGGTCGGTATGGCTTTAGATCATTGTGGCTTTCGTGAACGATCTGTTAATATTTAGATCTGCACAATGGCTTCCAGAGTTTGAATCCGGCTAACAATTAATATCTTTAAATTTCCAAGAATATAATTTTTGCTGTTTGGTGTCTAAAATTATTTCTATAGATCAGGATGATCAAATCTCTGATTTTTCGATCTATTTTAGATTGCTTTATAATATTAGATTTTCTAAGCCATTCAATTTAGCGAAAATTTCATGCTTAATTGTTAACGATCGTAGATAAATTATTTCTGTAATCTTTTCAATCTTAATTAGAGTAATCCGAATTTTAACTTTATAAGTAATCTTTGTATCTAACACTGGAACTACGAAGATTTAACATATACCTATTTCTACCAACCGGTCATTTTGACCGGTTTGTTTGTTTAAGTAAACAAAATAGTAGAATTCAAGAAATAAAACTATAAATTCATAAGATAATTTAATTTTAAAGAAAATAAAATATATTTCATTCAATTATTGTAATTACATAACAAATAGTTCCATCATAAGCAATTTCAGTTTGTTGATCTTCACTGTCATCGGAATATGAGGGCAATCTTACACTTTTTATTTTACGTACCTCGAATGTGTTCTCTTCTTCACTATCGCTGTCTAAGGATACACAGACTTTCCCTTTCTCAAACTGGACCTCTGAAATATTTGTTGATTTACAGTCAATTTCGGATATATCTTCGCATATATGTGCTATATCTCCAAAAAATTTTGTTCTTCTCGAACGTCTCGGCAATTTAAGGGTAAAAACTTCTAACTGAAAAATCTTAAATTTTTATTTCCCTTTCTAATAATGAAAAAAAAATCAATCACAAACCACTTACAATGTGTGCAAGAATAATGTGAAATTCTAAATTGAAATTTTTTATAGGTTACGATTTCTGATGACTTACCAGTGTAGAGGTTACAGACTAACTGTAGAAAGTGTCTTCTTATTACAGATTTAATATTTACCAATATATTACATATACATAATATATAGAAAACTCCAGGAATTTTCCATGTAAACATAAAAAATTCCGGGAATGCGCAACATGTATTCATGATATTTTCATGGCCGATCAAAATGACCGGTTCGTATGTTTAGGTATAACACATAGTTATTTCTGAAAATTAGAAGCGTAGGAACAAAATTATATTATTCTATACACAAATTTAATAAAAATCATGACATTATCGTAAAATATTAAATAAGACTTAAAGGGGAAATGGTATAAATAAATGATGCAACCGGTCATTTTGACCGGTTCGTAGTTCTAGTGCTAATCATAAAAAAATAATGTCGTTTGACTCAACAATTATAATTTAATATTAAATATTGAGATACATAGTAGATTGACTGTATGAGATGAATTGAAATGTATAAGCGTAAGTCTCAAGTATATTTTTTTCAATTCTATAATTTAATTTGAAAAGTATGAAATAGACCGACTTTAAAATGGCAAATATTTTACTTTAGTTGAATAAAAAAATAATAATAAACAATACTAATTTAAATACACTACATATCTGTACTTTGTTTGAACATTTCTTTTAAATATTACACATTTTATTAAAACTTAGTACACGATTTTAATATTTTGATTGCATATTCCATTGTAATTTTAATTATTCATGTTTTATAATAATTAGTATGTGTCCAAACTTTAATTTTATTAATTATAAATTTTATAAAAAGGTAATTTTTTTTTACTTTTATTACATGATTCCTATGTTTATATTCGCGTTTAAACCACGACTGCATAAAAAGATCTTTTGATTCAGACCCAAACTTCCACTTCAAAGACGCACCCTCATTAGCATACTCTTCCTTCGAATCAAATCCTCCAGGGAAAAACACAACCTCCATCTTATCCAGAAGATCAGCCAAGCCCAATCCAACCCTACCAGACAGACAGACACATGTTCCAACTCCAGCGAAGGAGCAGAATGATCTCCCCTTACCAGATCCCCGGCACCCTCTCTGGAACAAATTGCTTCTAAAACAGCAAAACGAATTGAATGTCTTCCTTCCCTCCTTCATTAAGGCCAAGGGGGTGGAATACTTAAAGACCAAAGGAATGAAAACCCTTAAAATTGTAGGGCCCTCTATTTATTTCGCCGGGGCCTGTTGTCCAGGTCTTCAGGCGTGGATAAAGTGGTCGCACTTCCATCGATTGGGAATTCGGTTGCAGTGAAGGATGGTGAACCCCCCTTTCCCCCTCTTTCAGCCACTTGGAGAGAGGGTGGGCGAACGAATCAAAATGGGCAGATTTTTATGGGGTGGGGTGTGCGAAAATGTATTGAGGTTAATTTAGTTTGATGAAGTATGCGTTGATTGGATTGGGAATGAAGGGCGATGTGACGCTAGTTTTGTTTAACAAAACGAACTGGGTTTTGTAATGCGATTATTTCAATGGAATAAATGTTTGTGGAAAGATAAGAAAAGAAAAAAGTGGAAATTGGGATCTATGCTGGGGTGTTTATAATCATTGGGTCCATTTGAAGAATAAACGAAAGAAGGTCAAGCTGATGTTGAAACTACTGTTTTAAATAAGAATATAACTAAAGGGTTTTTATTTTCTCACATTCGAAATAGGCAAAGATATAGTACTGTAATGGTAAAATATTTTGATCTTGAGATTTTGACGAATCTTCAGATTTTAAAAAGTCTTTATACCAAAGAAAAAAAAACCCAAGTTTTTATTTAAAATACACTTGGGTAAAAATATTAAATATTGTTGTCCTTTCTTTGTTTTTTTTTATTCAATCACCAAAAGCTTAATGATCATAGAAGAAAAAAAATATTTAATATAGATGTCAGTAAAATACTGACTTTCTGCTTATGAGCCACGGAACCCTTGTGTGGTCGCTTATAGCGTTTTATTGGACTATGGAACTGCATTTCGTATTTATTCAATTCCTGCGATTAGCTCACACTCTCCTTATATATATATATATATATATATATATATATATACCATGTTCAAATTGTTCACATTTTCAATCGTTAGTAAAATGATTTTTATTCATTCAATCAAGTTCCAATAATTTTTTAAAAAAAAACTTGCAGTAGATGACACTTTATGTGAAAACTGTTTTTTTTTTTCAAATATTAATTCAGTAATTTTTTATTAATTTATTAAACACTAACTTCCTGTCAAAAAATTCATTTTCCCACCTCTAAGTAAGTAAAAATTCAGTTTGTTATCCCCCACCCCTCCACACTAATGAGGTTAGGCTTACCATGTTTTAGGCCGAATGTTTCAAACTATTCTCTTTATTTTCTTCATTTTTGATGCATTTAAATTTAAAAATTCTTAATGAATTGATTTTTTGGATTCGTTTTGAAGTACTTCCATATTAAAACAAACAGAATAAAGAAAATTAGAAATTTCTTATCTGTATTGCGTTACTCCAACTAATGTAGTAAAACCACTCATTTTGCTTTGCCATAATTGGCTTTGAATCCTCAATTGGTGTTGAAAATTCCATGCTAGTATTATTTTTTAATCAATTATTTATAGTAATTGTAATTTTTAGACCGGGATAGCCTGGTTGTATGGCTTTACAATTGTATTCCTAGCGTTGAGAGTTTGGACCTACCAGCCGAGGACTCTCTGGGTCGGTAGGGGGGTGAGATCCCTATCACCTTCATAAATTAGAAACGAAAAGAAAGAGAAGAAAGCGAATAAATAGTAACAAACAAAAAGAATATTACAACACCATATAGAGAAAGGAAAATTTAAAATTTTCTGGACATTTGCTTTCTATTTGGCCACTTGATATTAAGATTCTATTAAATTTATATACATATTTACATTAAATGTAGTTATTTAAATAATTAAAATAATTATTTTCTTTGTTCATCTAAGTAGGAACTGATTTTAAAAATGGTTTTTAATTACTTGATTTAAGTAATGCTCTCTTAAAATTGAAGACGAAAATCTATGAATTAGACATTCTTTTAAAGAAACTATATGACAAAAAATGGAAGTATTACCAAATTGAAATTATCCGTGAATATATAATTGCAAGATTCTAGAATTTAAATCTTAACTTCTTTAGAGCAATATCATTTGTTCAGTTCTAAGTGAATGTTTCGATAATTATGTATAAAAATTCCCAATGCATCGAGGTATTTAATGCTGTTCTCAGTCGCTTAAATTTTAAATATGCTTTCAAATTTAATTTTTTGTAAAATAAAAGTACTGAAACAAAATACATTAAACAGCAGTGATTTGAGGCTGAAATTGTCACGCTTTAATATAATCTAAAGATAGTGACTCTTGTCGGAGACAAGCACTGTCAAAAATTCTGAAAAGTTATTTTTATTTTTAATTTGATTCTTTATCGCAGGTTTTTGAGTGTTCTTACAATGGAAGTAGTTAAGTAATAACAGAAATTTTTTTTCTAATGTAAACAATGCATTTTAATACTTTCATATTAACTTTTACTAATTATTCATATAAGTGTGTGGGCACACGCCCGCACACGCACACACACACACACAAATATATATATATATATATATATATATATATATATATAACACTCCGTAATTAATTTTGAATTGAAAGCAGATTTGCAGAATTGTGGCTGAACATCTTGGTGAAAACATACGTTGACTTTTCAATTTCGATTTTATTCCTTCTCGAGAAGCACGCTGTGCAGCACAACAGCAGGAGAAAGATTACAAGGCGTAAAAGAGAGTTAAGAAAAGACAAACATTTATCTCTGGTCTTATATACACTATGATATTCTCATAAATCACACACGTGTAGATTTCCGAAAGGAATTCTTATACGTATTTACCTTATGTTGATCTTTAGATCAGGAGAATGGAGGATTCCTTTAAAAGAATCAGGTTGTATGTGTGTGTGTGTGTGTGTGCGTGCGTGCGTGAGTGTGTGTGTGTGCCACAATGCAGACTTCATACACTTGTTTTTAATTCCTAAACTCTTTATTTGGAACGCGCCCATCAACTAATAACGTTTTTACAATACGAGTAATTATATTGATTATTATTCTGCGTTGAATAATCCATAGAAATATAAATAATAATGATACAATAGTAATACAAAGAAAATTATACCATAAATATAAAATAAATACAATTTACAATATACCCATGCTAATAAAATATCGATAGTTATACAAATATTTATACATGCGATAAATGTATTTAAAATTCCATTCAATGTTCACTACAAATTTATGTTTTACAAAATACAAATAGTATTTAATGGATATAAATAATGAACAATAAATACAAATAATATTCAATTATTATAAATAATAATCAATAAATACAAATGACATTCAATAAATATAAATAATAATTAATTAATAGCAATAATAGTCAATAAATGTAAATAATAATTTATGAATTGAAATAATATTCAATAAGTATAAATAATAATTTATAAATAGAAATAATATACAATAAATATGAATAATACTTTTTAAATTCAAATAATATTCAATGAATATGTAATAATCAATAAATAAGTAATAATCAATCACTAAATGACACTAATAATATAGCAATACAAACCACATTAATACCATAAATCTAAAGTAAATACAATCTGCAATGTATCCATAATAATAACTCATCCATAGTTTCACAATTATTTATACATACTACAAATATATTTCAAATTCAATTAATATTCTCTACAAATTGTTACACTAGTAAATCATTAAGTAATCAAATGCATTAAACCATAATTCAGTACAGTTAAATATTTAATAATTTCATATACTGGTAATAAATAATCATGAGATCAATTAGATATATCTCTACAATAGTACAAAATTTAGGGAATTATGTACATAATATCAGAGTACATTCTCCCCAAAGACATTAATCTTCGGGGTAGTTTCGAAGATTAATGTCTTCCGTAACCATAACGGTTAGACCTTGTCTGGCTATAATATAAATTATTAATAATAACAGGATTATATAAATTTATCTGAAAATATTTATAATATATTGCTATATGATATAGTCCATGTTTTTGCATAGGTATTTAAAAGATTTTAAAATCGTTGTATAATCTAAAACATTTGGCAATCAATGCGATAAAAGATAGAAAGATATTAATATGTAGGATTATAAAAACTTTTTTTTCACCGTTGGTAAAAAATTTTTTAAAAGTATTTTAAATAAAATTATATTGTTGTTGTTTTTTATGACACTTGTAATGAAAAGCTCTCTGAGGTAGTCAGTGATTTAAGCCGAAAGGAGCGTCTCTTGTTTTTGAAGTAGCACCAACTAGGGCCTAGAGTACGATTTAGCTACACACTCACCACATTCGCTTGCACAGCCCCTTTTTACGGGGGGGGGGCATTCACACATCTCACAGATAGCACACAAAAGTACAGCCATGTCCGAACCGGGATTCGAACTTCTTGACTGTTAACATGTAAAAAGGAATATTAGCATAATCCTAGCATTAGATGGTCAATTTTGTATCTATGCCTCTAAAGATATATGTGAAAAGATACGAAGAAAGAAAATCATATCTAGTATAAATCAGGTTTTGTAAAACAGAAATTAACAAATTATAAAGATATGAATGAATGAAAAAAAATAATAGCATGTTTCGATTGTTCTTCACATTTGATAGGTTACCGTTTATATGTTAATAACATTTGAAAAATTGTATAAACTTTTAAATATAATGCATAATCTAGATTTATGTTGGAAATATTCTTCAAAAAATATCTTTATTTCACCTTTTCCTTAAAAATCATTGATTAATAAAATTGCACTATTAATTTATTTGATTTTAATAGTTAAATAATTTGCAAAAATTCTAAAGCAGTCTGTTTGAGAGATAATTTTAAAAAATTGAGCTTAAAATAATTTTTTTCCTTTATGTACAGAATTTTGTATTAAATTTTAACACAAATAAAATCGAGACATTAAAATAAATCTTATTAAAAGAGGTTTATTACAGAAAATGCTGTTTAAATTATTATAAAATAGAGGGCAAGGAAAGAGACCTATAATATTTCACAGAAATATAAAATTTAGTCTGAAATTTCTTTAAAAAAAGAATTAAATATCTAAATAAATTTTTAACAGGGAAAAATAAAATATACTTTAATCTTAATAGCTTAAAGGCTTTCGTTATGCACATTCCTTAGACATTGAGCAAGAAAGCAACTTTCTCAAATTACGCATAGCAGAATTTCATTAAAAATTACATTAAGGAAAAGAACACATATCTTCAAAAATACGTTACTGTATTCTTTCCAAAATGAGAATATCATTATATTGCGAAATATTTCTAGAGAGCGAAAGTTCTTTTAAAAGTGGATTGATATAATCCAATTAAAACATCAGAATATCATAAATACTTAGTTTTTCTTTTCTATGTTACGTTGAAACAAAGAATTGTTTTGATCATAAAATAATATTTTCTCTGCAAGAAGAGAGCATTTTATGCTTTCTTTGGTTATGGATGTGGAACATATATATGTAATGCTATCTCTTAACTTAAATCATGGTTAATTTCTTAATTATTAGCTTAAATTATACCTCGTTAACTTCATTCTGAAATTTTCTTTGATTCAATTCCCATTAGTTTATTTAATCATTCCTAACACACTCTTAACAGGGCCATCGTGGTGAGGTCTCGACTCGTGAGCTGTAGAATTTCAGGTTCGAAACCCGATTCTACCGAAGTACTGTCATCGTAATTGAACGTGTCTGTTGCACGTTAAATTTCGTCAGGGCCAAACATCCTTCTGCTGTTGTGATGAGATGTGAGGAAGGGTATGCCAAATCAAGTGTCGTCTTCGTCATCTGATCGCAGCTCAAAATTACTTGATCCCTCCCTGAACATCCCTAGTGTTGCTTTACAATGTGATGTTAATATAACAAAACTAAACATGCCCTTTAGGCCGGGATGGCCTGGCTGGTAGAGCATTGGACTCGTACTCCTTAGGCTAAGGGTCTCACAGGGCAAAAGATTCCCCGAGTGTATGGAGGCTGGCGCTCGTCAAATCTGTTCGTGGTTTATAATTATAGGAATGTTAAAATACTAAAAGCTGTAATAAAAGGAAGGATAAAATACTATATTGAAGGAGGACGGATAATGTTTCATCCTTTCCCTTCACCTTCCGCTAAACGGATGATTAATTTACTTTTATGCCGGAAAAGTACTGCCTGAAATAAATCAAAATAATATATTACAATGGAATTGAGATGTTTGGATCAATGTTAAATATAATATTTTTCGTAATGCATCATATGGATACCTTGCTCTTAGAATGAGATTTTCCAGCAGTCCAACTGAAATATTTCAATATGATCTAAAAAAGTCCTCCATGCCGAGACAATATCATTGGCAGGTCACTAGTTCAGAGGTGATCGTTCTATGTTTCAGGTCTAAATTACGATCTGAGATAAATGAATAAATCTGCATGAATGAAGTCCGCCCCCTAAAAAGGATTGTGACGTGTGTGTGGCTAAGTCGCACTCTTGACCCTAGATGGCTCTACTTGTAAAAACAAAGAGACACATATCTTAGGCTTAAAATCTGCTGATCGTATCGGTGGTGGCTTGTCCACGGCAAGTGCCATTAGTCACAACACAACACAAACATGCCCTTTACAAAATTGCTGACTCCGTCATTCTCACGCCAGGAGAGAAGGAATGAATTACCTAACACTTGCACATATTTTTAAAAAAGATACCTAAAATTCCCTTGTGTGAATTGACACGTGGCAAATAAATCTCATTGTGATTCTTCCAGTAAAATCAATGATGGAGTAGACTGCAGATTTCGCACTCTCATGCGCTTGTGTCATGATGTAGATTGACGAATCTTTTTTTTTCCATTGTTTTTTAAACAGTCTTTTTTTTGTTATACTAATTATACCTTCTCGGAAGAAATAAGTCTGTTAAAACTACAAAATTTTCTTTTTTACGGTTATGTATCGACACAATTTTTTCTAGATAAGCGCACGCACGCGTACACGCACGCATACACACACACACACGCACGCACGCGCACACACCTATATATAAATATGTATTCGAAAATTATTTTGTTCCATTCCTTAAAAAAGTGACATTTTACTCATACAGACATTCTAATACTTCTATAATCATTTAATCATCTTCTATAACAATGTCTTATAGCTAAGTAATATTTGCTTATTACAAATGAATTTGATGTGAAGAGTTGTGAAAATAATATCTTTGGCAATTTTATATTTTTTTATTATAATGTGAAATATGAATGAAAAAAAGGTGAAAGCAGAATCAGCCTTTTCATCCTAAAATAAAAATATATAATATATTGTTTCTGACACAAAATTAAATTATTATATTGTTTAATATAATATATTGTGAAATATAATATATTGTTAATATAATATATTGTTAAATGTAATATATTGTTTCTGACACAAAATTGAAAGAATTAATCTTATTATAATTAATTAAAGGCAAAAGAAAAAAATATCAGGAATAATAATTATTGAATCCTAACACTTTGGTGACCGGCAATTTTACATAGAAACTATGTCATAACACCGGCTACTTTTTTGTCATTGAATATGAAAGTAAAACGTTTTAAAGAAACTCCAATGAATTTTGTTGAATTGGAACATCAAAAAGTTCTTCGCCGATACGTTCCGTCATGGTTGAAATTTTTGGAATTTTACTAAAACTCTAATAAAAATGTAAATACTAAGAAAAGTAATTTTTCTGTTATAGAGCGGACAAGACTAAACACGATACGCCAAGATTTTGCAATGTTCTATATCTCCCTCGGTGCTATAAATTGAAACATATAATGCAAGTGCAATGACGAGTTAACTCGTCACCGGTCAACAACGTTTGGACATGAAAAGACGAGTTAACTCGTCAACGGTCAGCAAAGTGTTAAGATAACCAGCGAAAATCTCGCCCAAAACTTTCTCGCGTACTCTTCAGCGAATATCACTTTTTACGTATGATTTTTTACGCCACATTGAAATATTTTAGCTGGACTGCTGGGAACTCTCGTTCTAACAGCACAGTATCTATATGATGCAATACGATAAATATTATATTTAACATTGATCCAAACATCTCAATTCCATTGTAATATATTATATTGATTTATTTCCGGCAGAACGTTTCCGAATTAACATTCCGGCATAAAACTGAATTAATCAACCGTTTACCGGAAGGTGAATGGAAAGGATGAAACATTATCCCTCCTCCTTCACTATAGTATTTTACCAATCCTTTTATTACAGCATGATTTCGATGAAAAAAATGAACTATTCAATGAAGTAGTAAGAGAGTCTTTTAGTGGGTATAAAAACAAGTGTAGCATCAGGACTCTAGCTCCGTGATATACCGAGTCTCTATTGCAGAAAAGTTTCGACATAAAACTGAATTAATTAACCGTACTATAGGATAGATGCGAAGGGGAAAAAATAATGTCTCTCCGTCTACTCATTGCATTAGGACAACTAAATTTATTTTCATTCAGTGTTATCACGGGACTTATTTATAAATTACATCTATATGTGTATATAAAAATAAATTTATTATTTATACATTTATTAAATATAAATTTGCAATTTAACGACTATGTTTTTCTGCCTTTTAGCTTTTAGTTTGGACACTTTTGCTGTTTTGGTGTACTTTTATTTCACCAATAATTATTGTTGTAAATAGGTTTTGTTTTTTTAATCTTTTATTACAAGATTCCTTAATTTTCATTGCGATTTATTTATCTTCACATTGTCGAAAGTTTTCACAATTCCATTGTTATGTGTAAATATTTACTATGTACTTAATTATTATACTTGCGATATTTCAGTATATTTTAACCCTTTGCACTCGATGGTGCCTCTTGGGAACCTTTCAAGACGGGGTTTTATTTATCTACTTTTCAGTTACAATTATTGAAAATTTCTACAGAATGGTAAAAAGACGTAGAAACTCAATTTTAAATATCTACAATGCAAATTTGGAGCAATAAACAAGACCTTGTATATTGAATAATTATGCATCAAATTACTTTTCCGAGTCCGAAGGGTTAAAATTCGTTTTACTTTGCTAAGTTTTAACATTTAACTTTTCCTTAACACTTACAATCCTTAATTTTTTATAAATTTACTTGAGCGTTTTGCTACCAGAAGGTCAATTAGTGATCTGAAACTTAAGGATTGCGCTGGCTTTACTGCGAGTTGATGAATAAATGTCCCTCTTTAAAATGGTATTTTTATATTCCTTCTGTGATATTGTTTCGATTAAAAACTGAACAAATAATCGTGTTATAACCTTATACAATATTATTTCTGACTCAAAATTGAAAGAATTAATCGTATTATAAGTAATTAAAGGCAAAAGAAAAAAATATTCACGAATCATAATTCTTGAATATGTTTTTGTTGTTGTTACTTATGGCACTTGCCATGGACAAGTCCCACTGATTCATCAGCAGAATTTAAGCCGGAAATATACGTTTCTTGTTCTATAAGTATCGCCATCTAGGGCCAAGAGTACGACTTAGCTACACACACGCCACATCCCTTTTTAGGCGGCGGGCTTCATTCATGCATATTCATTCATCCTCAGATCGTAATTCAGACCTGGAACAGAGAACGATCACCTCTGATCCAGTACCCCCAGTGGTATTACTCATGACAGGGAGGAATTTGCGAGCACGAACAGATTTAACGAGCTCCAGCCGTCATTCACTCAGGGAATCTTTTGGCCGGTGAGCTTCGAACTCGTAACCTATAGTGTACGAGTCCAACGCTCTACCAACCAGGCCATCGCGGAATTCTTGAATATAAAGATAGCCAGCGAAAGTCTCCCCAAAACCTTCTCGCGTACACTTCAACGAATATCTAATTCTCCTCCAAGTGCATCAAATAAAAGATCTTAAATGAAGACGTTAATATCTTGCACAGAATTGAAGAAAAATAGCATTGAATTGGAGTTTTTACTTATTCTACCGTTCAAATATGCATTGGGAATGAATTTTCTTCCAGACTGATTCAAATGCGACCAAGATTAGTTTATATTATCTCCCTAATTCAAAGCAACACTTGGGCTATTTTGGTAAGGACGTAATTGTGAAAAACGGTCAGACGACAAGGACAACCACTGAGCTGGCACCTCCTCTCCAAACCGCACCAATGGGAGAACGTTTGTCCCCAACCGGGGAATCGGGTCTCGAACCTGAATTTCTACGTCTCATGAACCGTGATCTTAAAACCAGGTTACCGCGACCCCCTCCAATTCGATCGAAATTCGATCCGGAATCATAATCAAAAGACCATGTATCGAATTTTACTATTGTTGATCATTTAATTTATGAATAATTGAATTATATGCCTGCTAAAGTACAAATTACTAATATTGTATCTAAGTTTATTCAAGATTTGATAAGAATCTGCATTTTAGATCCCAAATCCTGTGTACAAATTTTTATCCGTTCAGTTTCCCGTTTTGTAATCATTGTAGTTCACTTGTACTTGAATAACAATATAGACATACTTCTTTTAAATGGATTATATTCAAAATTTGATTGAAATCTTTTAATATGATTCTTAAGTTCATCCACAACATTTCATATGTCTAGCTAAAGAGTTTTTGGGCTATCGTATTCTTAGAGATAATGCCAAAAATTTGTTTTTCAAACTGAAAGAGGTGTAAAATGTGGAGATTCGTCAAAATCTGGGGGTCAAATTATCTGGCAATAACAGTATTTTATCTATCCTTCATATGGTAGAAAGTAAAAATGACTTCAATCTTTCTTCTACATAAAATTTTAAAACCATTCGTAGACATTGTGGGAATGTTCAATATTGCTAAAAGTAACATATAAGACAAGTTATTAAAAAACCTTCAAATGTTTCAAAACATTCAGACATAAAACGGAAAAAACCAAAGATAAGATTAAAATCCCTTAAATGTTTCAGAGTATCCAGAGATAAAATGTAAATATAAACTTTCAATGCATATTAAAACAAAGATGATATTAAAAACCCTCAAATGTTTCAGAATATCCAGAGATAAAATGTTAATCAAAACTTTATAATCATACTAAACCAAAGAGATCATTAAAACCCAACAAATGTTTCAGAAAATCCAGAGATAAAATGTAACTAAAAACTTGGAATGCATACTAAAACAAAGATATCATTAAAAATCCTTCATTGTTTTAGAACATCCAGAGATAAAAAGGGAAATAAAGATTTGGAATACATATTAACCCAAAGATATCATTAAAAGCCAACAAATGTTTCAGAACATGCAGAGAAAAAATATAAATCGAAACTTTGTATGCATATTAAACCAAATATATCATTAAAAACCCTCAAATGTTTCAGAACATCCAGAAATAAAATTTAAATCTAAACGTTGTATGCATACTAAACCAAAGATATCATTAAAAACCCTTAAATGCTTCAGAGCATCTAGAGATAAAATGTATAAAAAATGTAAATCGAAACTTTGTATGCATACTAAACCAAAGATAATATTAAAAATCCTCAAATGTTTCAGAATATCCAGAGATAAAACGGGAAATCAAAACTTGGAATACATACTAAACCAAAGAGATCATTAAAAACCAACAAATGTTTTATAACATCCAGAGATAAAAAGGGAAATAAATATTTGGAATACATACTAAACCAAAGATATCATTAAAAATCTTTATATGTTTCAGAACATCCAGTGATAAAATGTAAACAGAAAACTAGGAATACATACTATGCCAAAGATATCATTAAAAACCAACAAAAGCTGCAAAATATCCAAAGATAAATCGGAAAATCAAAGGTTCCAATGCATACTAAACCAAAGCTGTGACAAAGAAGTTTAATTAATACTTTGTTATCATTAATGCACACAGACTGAAGATGAAATTGTAATTTTATCTCAAATGCTACGGCCTGGATTCAATTCTCAGCACAGAGAACCGAGAACACCTACCAGATTGCTTAGTCTAAAGCCAGACTTTTCTCAGCTGTCATGAAACAGAATATTAAATAAAAGGCAGACGAATCCTTACGCATGTATTTAGTGAAGGATTACCTCGCATCTTGTAAGGAATTACCTAGATGAGATGACTGGAGAATTAACTGGGCATTAATCGCATTAGAGATGCCACAGGCTCTTAGGATTGAAAACTCAGTTTCCATCTACAATCTTTTGATGTAGAGTGATATTGATAATTGTTTATTGTATTGAATGGCACTGTTTTTAGTTATTGGAATTAATAGCTGATGGCTATTTAGCATCATTTCGCGAAAATAGGGGTTTAAACAGCTTTATATCGCAGGAAATATTTAGACAATTAAAAGCAATAATATTTAATATATTGTATATTTCTTTACTAGAAGCCTTTGGCGACCAACTGATTCGTAGAGATTTTTGACGGGGAATATTCATTAAAGTTGTTGATTCGTTACTTAAATTTAGTAATTTACTTAATAAAATATTTTTTAATTCAAAATTTTCTAAACATTAAGGTTATTTTAAAGCCTATACCTCTGTTCTGTTCATTGTGCTATGAAGTTGTCCAGATTTTTTTGTGTGTCCTTTTATCTAAAAGTTATTATCAGATGAAGAAAAAATAAGGCAAAAATATTTTTTATAATTTTTTTAAAAAAAATTGAATTCTCTTGCAATTATAAAAAATTACTATTGGCAGTATGTCTAAAATATATTTAAAAACTGATTTAAGTAAGAGAAACGTTTGCATAGTAATTAAATTACTATTAAATTAAAGATAACTTTTTAAATATTAAAATGTGTTAAAATTAATTGTATATTGTAATATTTTTCAAAGATATCCAAGAAAAAACATCTACAATTAATCTCAATTTTTAATTTTTAAAAAAATAAAAATGGCTACAAAAATCTTATTTTTAATCTGGGAAGTTTATCTTTGCAAAACTTCACAACTCTAGATAATTTTAAGTATATAGCAAATAGCATCCTGATTGCAAAATTGTAGAAATTTTGCCTCAATAAGCAAACTACTTGTAAAAATTAATAATTGCTCTCTTATATACGTAGTATAGAGTAAGTGCAGTAATCATCAAAAAAATTAGAAATCGAGATTTTGGCCTCAAACATTTTAAACTAGTTATTTGAAATTCGCTATGCAGTTTTTAACCTAAATTTCTATCAAATTTTGAGTAAAATTTGTTAAGAGGAATTCCATCTATCAGACTGTTCGAACATTAGTTAACACAACAACTACAAAACAAAGAAAACCAGACGGATAAAATTCAGCAATTACAGACTTTATACTTATAATGTGGAAATCTAGTTAAATTTGTGCTAAATTCCACTACGGGTTGATTATCTGTCAGTCAGTAAGAAATTTGGTTGAACAAATATATCAAATTTGGTATTGAATTTTGTAATTACAAGTGCAGTTTTGTGTTAAATTTTAGTCTCAATCGATTGAGAAAGCGTGTCTAAAACACGAATTCGATTTTCGGATACTATTAACTGCATTCTAAGGGTTTATAAGTCAAATAACTTGTCACGAATAACAAGATACTATCAGTAAAAATACCAATATCACGCCAAAAATTATTTTCTAATTTTTATATTTCCATGTAAGACTTTCAATGTCAAAACAAGAGTATTATGATAGAATAAGTGAGAAAGTTTTAGAGAGATCCTTCACGCGTTATTTATTACTAGCCACCTTTGGCAACCAGCTGGTTCACCAGTATTAATGCCGGCTAAAAGGTTCAATTAATTTTTTTATATAACTTGGTCTCATAATAGGTTTTTTCAGCAAAATATTTTTAAGTTTCAAATTTCGATAGTCATAAAATTCAATTATACTATTATGTAGGCATTAAGCAGTCCTGATCTTTGAACTCTGCCTCTCTCTCTGATTTTCTATCAGTCCCATAAAATTCAGTTTTAAATTAAAGTGGAAATGACAGAACTGCAGTTAATATAAGGACCATTTTACTCAATCCAAGCATGCCTTTAATCAAACTAAGAACTGAAAGCAGAGTAGTCCGACTTTGAAATTATATATTCACTGCAGAAATTGAATATTATAAATTTTTATAATTTATGATATTTCAAAGAATTATACAGCAAACATTTCACAAATTCAATGAAACATTCAGTTATTAATTTTATTTTTAGACGTATATAAATACTCTCAACAATAATACTTTTTGGGGTTTATAAATATACTTCAAAAAATTATGAAGTTTAAATTTATAGACAGTCCTTTAGTATTATAGATTCATATTCTGTAAAATATTCTTTATGTTTCAACTTCTAAATAAATAAATAAATGTTTCTATCTTCTGAGATCATATATGAACATTTTATTCAGTTTTGAATATTTCCAAGATTAGAACAATCAATATTTTCATAATATAAGCCAATAACTCTTTGATACCCTTAATGGCTTCTTTCAGATGGTCGATAAAATAATCTAAAATCACCTGTTTTTATAGATTAGGGCTTAAGTAATTGATTTAGTTGATTGGAGTGCCACTTTTTTATTTAAGGTCTTAGTATCTCAAGAATGTTTTATCAAATATGATTCACAGAGCTTATGATCTGTGTAAACATTTACATATATATGAGAACTTTTGGCAGCCCGAATAGACCACGAATATGTAGGATTAATGTCTACATTCCTGATTAACAAAATTTGAATAACAAACATTGCTAATAAAGAGCTTGGAAACTATAATTACATATGATTTCCATGGAGTTCCCATGTATATATAAACTTTTGGCATCCTGAATAGACCAAGAATGTGTAGGATAACTGTATACATTCCCGATTAATAAAATTTGAATAACGAACATTGTTAATAAAGAGCTTGGAAATTTTTATTATATATTATTTCCATGGAGTTCCCATATATATAAGAACTTTTGGCATCCTGAATAAATCACGAATATGTAGGATTACTGTATACATTCCTGATTAACGAAATTTGAATAATGAACATTGTTAATAAGGAGCTTGGAAATTATAATTACATATGACTTCCATGGAGTTCCCATATATATAAGAATGTTTGGCATCCTGAATAGACCACGAATATGTAGAACTACTGTATACGTTCCAGATTAACGAAATTTGAATAACGAACATTATTAATATATAAAGATCTTGGAAATTATTATTACATATGATTTTCATGGAGTTCCCATATATATAAGAATGTTTGGCATCCTGAATAGACCACGAATAGGTAGGATTACTGCAAAAATTCCTGATTATCTAAATTTGAATAATGAACATTGTTAATAAAGAGCTTGGAAATTAATATTACGTATCATTTTGATAGAGTTCCCATATATATGTAAGTACTTTTGGCATCCTGAATAGAATTGACCAAACTCATGCTGTCCAAAAATCATCGATGCTTCGAACAAACCCATTAATCGATCATTCCACGCATCCAGAAGTCCAAAACCAAGCCAAGATTCATTCGGCATAACAAAGAGAGAGAGAGCGATGAGAACTAGATATCCCAGTTGTGCATAGTTTTGCAATGTCCACTACTAATTTGAAGTTAATCCGGAGTGAGCAGCCAAGCCATGAATTAATTTTGGAATCGCTGTAATTGCGATCAGGCCAGGCTGATCGTCCAGTCAAAATAATTAGCGACCCTCCAATCCGGGGGAGGAGGGTGAGCGGTCAGCGCTTAATGGTGTCCATTCCTTGTTGGCGGACATTAGCGCAATCTCTTGTCATTTGCAGGGGTTGAGAGGGGTCACCGGAATAAATGGAAGAGAATGCTTGTCCGGATGGAACTGGAAAGTATGCTAAATGTTCGCAAAGCTGTGTGATTTTGAGGCATGTTTTATAAGTTATGAAAGTTCATAAGTTATATTTATATACTTGTTGGGCATTGGAGATATTACTGGATATGACAGAAGAGAAATATTTACCTATTGGGAAAGAAGGCATGTCGAATTGCAACGGTCGATGATTACGGTTATAGTCTGTGGTTCAGAGAATGCATGTGGTGCTGCACCCTTCAGACAATTAGATATTATTATTAAAGTCACTTATTATCACAATTTTATTGTTCCATATTTAAAAAAATTAATGATAATCAGAGTTCTGTATATTATTGTTAAATTATCATTACAGTATTGTAAAAAGTTTTGTTCTTTTGGGATTCTTGTGTAAAATCAATCCAAAATAACTTCTAATTCTCTGACTAATTGTAATATTTTCCTGAACATTTGTTAATTTAAAAATATCATTTGTTTCATTAATTTTAACATTTATTATCATGTCAGAACATGATGTTATTTTGGGAATGAGGTTTGTGGTCGTCGGCGAAAAAAAAAAACCGTAGGCAAAAAATGGAAATTTTATTACATGCACGAGTATTTAAAAAAATCAGCTTTTAATAGCTTGTTTCCATTTATAGAAGCTCTAATTAAAATAATTAATGACTACAGAAAATAAAACCAAGAAAAAATGTCATTTTGAGAGCGTGATTATACGAAATGAAATAAATAGGAAATGAGATATTTTTTTTAAACAATAAATGCTAGACAAAGTGTTTTTTTGGATCGTTTGCAATGCTAAAGTGACTCATTCGATGAAACGATTAAAAGGAATAAAAATATAAAATAATTTGCTCTAGCACGTGGTGCTTGGCCGTTCAAGAAGTTATGTTCTGACATGATACATTGAAATATGCATAGTAGTTTCATTTTTATCCTTTATTTTTTGATGCTATCTTGTGTTTATTTGTTTATGAACTAAATCTTAACATTTGCATTTTATTTTTCTGTAAGATCTAAGCATATTTTAATTATAAAAATTAAATAGCCCAAATTGCTGTATATTTTTTTCTGTTTTCATTCTTATTTCTCTAAATGACGACATTGTTTTCGATGCTTTTCTTCTTTTTACTGTTTAAATTCCAACGGTTTCTTTGCGTTTCAATTAGAATTAAGATAGTATAGCGCACAGTTACAATGTTGGGCAGATGGTTATATTCTATTAGAAGTAATATTCCAACCGCCGCATGCCATAACCACCGAAAGAGTGTAAATGAGTGTTTTCAATGTCTTGAAGTAATCGGCGATAAATCCTAAAACAAATCCTAATTTGGTAAACATAAATACGTATCTCTGAATCATCAATATAGCCGCAATCCTTAAGAGAGAAGCTTCCTTAGCAATGATCATTATTTATAACAAGCAAATGCCGTGGAAAAGATAAGAAAGGGAATATATGAAAACTTTTATTCTTACAAGAAATTATATATCTTATAATATAAGGCATGATATGCAATTCCAGAACATTAAAAGAGAATTGTCATTAAAGCGTTCAGTACATTATGTCACAAATTAATCATATCAGGGTCATCTTACTAGGTTGTACTGTCCCCGTAGTTTGGATAGATGGCGCTATCCGCGCTCGACTAAAGTGACGTCACCATATTGTGGTGGTAGCGGAAAAGTGCTTAACATGTCTTGACGCGCTACGTTGTTTTTTGTCAAAGAGCTGACTTCTAAATTTTCTAATACTTCTTGATTTTCTAAATTTTGTTAGCCATGTTAAACCTGTCCCCCCTTTAGTTTCTAAATTCCCCTTAAATGTTTTCTATTGTGTGTGTACGTTTGTGTAGTCTGTAAATAAATGTTCTTAGTGTTCAAGAGCAGAGTCGTCCTCTAAGCTAAGGCATTACTAGGTGATCTAAGAAAAGTATATTAGATTTATATAAAACAATTATCTTTCAAAAGTTTTTACCTCCGCTAATTGAATCTAGTGCCAATTATTACAGTCGGCTGCTGAGAGAAAAAAATGACTGTTCCATTTGAAGATAATTTTTCACACAAGATTCAAACTCAAATATCAAAATCAGTGACCAGTATGACTTAATCCTTAAATATTCCAGTATAAATACTTCGAGTCGCATTAGTCTCATGTTTCCCAATTACAGTTGATGAATCATCGGTAGTTTGTGTCGACAGATATGACAAGCACTTTGGATTGTCGCAATGAATGTGTTAATATCATTTAAGGTTCGTCAGTTTGTCCGAGTATTGCATAATCCAACATTATATCAGATGGTGCTGTGTAGGTAATATAACAAGGCAGCTGTATAAAACGAATGTAAGTGTAAACCTTGTGGATGGTAAATTTACAGAAGACGCGACTTTTTCTCGTATGGACTTCAAATAAATGATTTCTGTGTCGTGGCGACGTAAGAAGCATTGTCAATAGTTACACCCGGTGGAGTCTTCATCATTGTGCATTGAATGTGAGGTGGGAAATAATATTATACCCGGATCAGCGCTTAAAGTCATAACGCTTTTGAATAATATTGACGGAAATTTTTCAAAAAACAGAATTGAAGATCCTTACCTCATAACTCACAAATCAACTTTTTTCAAACACTGCACTGAACGCAAAGAAAGATAGCTAATTTTCTTGAAAAAGTTTAATATCGGGGCGGACTCTTATATGATCGTACAGAAGCAGCTATGTTTTAAAAACTTTGTTGAATATTTGGCGAGCGTTTATGAAGTTTTACTTTTGATTATGTTTATAAAATATTTCCTGATTAGCTGCATTATTTTTCTCATCGGATTTCACTATTCTTATGTAGATGCAAATAAATAAATTATATAAATATGTGTTTTTATATAATTTTTTCTTCTTCCCCATTTTCAAATAGACTAAAATGGACAGCAATAGCAAACCAGTAATATAAAAAATATTTTAAAATGAATTAATAATTAGGTTGTTAGAAAAAATTCAGGAGGTTAGGAAAATTTTTATTTTAGTTACTTTTTATTAAATTACCATTGTTATTCCCGCGTTCCGCTTTACAACGGAAGGAAGGGTGTAGTAGCTTATGAAGATATGGACCCCTGAGCACCCGAGGGCAAAGGTCTGGCGGCTTCGAACTCGCAACCCAACGGGGACGAATCCAAAGCCATACCAAACCATACTATCCCGACCTAACAATTACAATTATAATAAATAGTTCATCAAAATACTATACTAACGTTGAATTTTCAACACCAATTGAGGATTCAAAGCCAATTGTGGCCACTCAAAATGTTTGAATTTTCTACATTAGTTGGAGTAACGCCATACAGATTAGAAGTTTCTAATTATCTTTATTTTGTATTATTTTAATACGAAAATTCTTGATAATGAATCGGCAAAATGGTTTAATTAACAATGTTTAATTTTAAATGAATCAAACATTATAAAAATGAAGAATCGTTTAAAATAATCGGCCGAAAACATGTTAGGCCTAACCTTATTAGTTTGCGGAAAAAACAAACTGAATTCGTTACTTATTTGACAGCGGGGAAATAAAGATTTTTGGCGAGGACGTTAGTTTTTAATTAATCAATAAAAATTTAATGAATTAATATTTGAAGAAAAAAAACAGTATTAACATCAAATGCCATCGACTACAAGTTTATAAAAATTAACTTGAACTTGATTGGATAAATGAAAAAAAAATTGCATTAATCTGAAATACAAAATCAGTAATATTTTTATTTTAACAAATGATACGGTTATTTCATTGCTTTATAATGTGAAAAAACACCTTTATTTTCAATTGAGAAGTCAAAACTTCAGAATTCAAAAGAAGTTATAAATACCACTTATTTCGCAGTTAATGTTATATTTATTAATATATTATGTTCTTTAAAGTTAGGTCTAAGAATTTTCACTCAAAAAATTAAAAAAATAACTTTGGTATAAAAACTTAAGCATAAAATTGAAACAAGTCGTTCTAAAAGTAACGTCATATAGAATAAAAATCACTAAGAAAATATTTTAAAAGCAAAATTATTATTTCGAACCAAATTTATGTTTTGGTAATTAGTTTCTTAAATAAATAATGATATTTACATAAATGTTAGAAAATTATAAATTAATGTATTATAACATGAAATGTGAAAATTTAATATTATATAATTATAGATTGAAAATGAATAAAAAATAATTAAACTAAAAAAATGAAATATTTTTTTAAATAAAAATAATGTCAAACACTTGGATAAACATAATTTGCTTAAATCTGAACTTTTAATCAAAGATTTTATTTTATTTGCAGCCTGTATAAAACTTCCTACCAGAACTAGTTTTTGAAAAGAAATTTTAACTAATTAATTTAATCACTGCATTTTATAAGAATCTAATTAATTTTCACTGTGTTAGATGTGTCTTTGAAAAATTTATTTGCTTCAAAGAATCTCAAAAGGAATTTAGGATGCAAGAAATAAGAAGGTTTTTTTATTAATCGTTTATTTCTAATAATGAAAACAAATCTTCTCTTTTAGAAAAATAAATTTATAAACAAAATTTAACTAAGGAGTTATTTTTATATGTTTGATGCCAATTCATCCTAATGAATGCAAAGACAAAAAAAAAAGAATTTTTGCAAACGATTTTTTGAATCATTGTTTCCAAGAAAATTGATAATGGAATTAGAATTTTATTGTAATACTTTTAGAAATAAATAATTCGGATTTAATTATTTTTCGTAACTTTCTGAATTATAAACTCATCATTATTTTTTTTTTCTCGTGAAAATTATAATGAAACTTCTGGTTCATTAAAAGCAAGTTTGCAATAATATATATATTTTCTAATAATGATTCAAATAACGTTTCAGTAAAACAATCAAACATTATTTTAAATGATTTTTTTAAATTGATATCCTATTCATTGGTATTCGAATTAAAAAAAATTCTTTCAATTAAATAATATAATATTACTCAATTAAAAATATAAAATTACTAAAGTAAATACTTTTCATCTTTAAAATAACCAAGTTCTATAAAAATCGTTTGCTAGAATTTTTCATCAACTGTTCTCTATTCATTGTTCAAATATATTTTATATCAGCTGCTATTTCATAGATTAGATAACCACAACATGCTTATAAGTTTGCGTTAAACAAATAAGCTGATAAATATTCATGTATACCATTTTCTAGATTAACTTTTGTATACTAACTCTTCATTTAATTCACCCATTGTTTAGATGTATTTAGTGTAAACATTGCACAAAAGAGAAAGCGAAACTGAGTTTGAATTAGCGATAAATAAATTAAAAGAGAGAGGCGGCATTTGTTTAATGATCCAGATAATGAAATAGTTAGATGAATAAGACTATTTTCATTTACCCTTTCTGTAATCTACTTAAATCAGAATAAATTAGTTATATACTTACAGTTATTGGCATCAAACAGAATCGTTTCTAATTGTTTAGATAATTAAATTTGTATTTTGAATCTTGTAATATATTTATTCATCTGGAAATGTTTGAAACTTGAAAGGACTTAAATACAATAAATTCTGATGAGTTTAATTTGTATTTCATAAACAATTCTTAAGAACTTAAGGTAATTAATTAGAACGTATTTAATAAAAGTAAAATTGTTTATATGTTTCATCTACTAATTAAACATTTTTTCCTAAAATATTTCTAGATTTTTTTAGATATAATTTATTAATAGTTAAAAAAACCAATAAAAATTTTCCAACCTAAAGTTCTGAATTTTTATGTAAGTATTTGAAATTTAACAATAAAATTAGCTGATTAAACAATTAGCATTTTTACATGAAAAATGTTTTTCTTTTACTTGATACGGCCTATAAATACGCATAATTAAATGAAAATAAAACCATTTCTAAACCCTGACTAGTTTCTAATTCTTTTAATTACATCTAATTAAAATTTAGGTGCTTTACAGACATACCCAACTAGCTTCCTAAGGTATATAAAAGAAACAAAAACTTTAATGAATATATGTTGTTTTTATTAATATAAAAATTAAACTGTGATTAAAGTGAAATTATTTAAATATATAAAAAGCTTTTAAAGAGCAAACATATTTTGATGTGAATTTTAGCTTTTGTTTACAAAAATTGTTCCAATTTTTCATTTTTCTTTGTAACATTGCATGAATAACACATTTTAGAGTATAATTAACTAAGAATTATATAATCTTTGAAATTACTGAATTAATTTGAATTACAAATACTTTAATGTTTATATAATGTTTTTATTAGCATAAAATTAAATTGTGATTAAAGTGAAATTATTAAAATATAATTAAAAAAACTTTAAAAAAAAGCAAACTTTAATGTAAATTGTAGCTTTTTTACAAAAATTGTTGTAATGTTACATATTTTTTAACAATGCATGAATAACGCATCTTAAAATATAATTAACTATTTATTAATTAAGAATTATATTAAAAAACCATTTTTACTTGTAATATATTAAATAATCTTTGGAAATTTTGGAATTATTTTTAATAATATTTACATGCAATCATAAATTAATTTTTAGAGCCTTAAACATCAAATTTACAGTTCATTACATTCTGTAACACGACGAGTACTAATTATAAATTTCATTAAGATATCTTAATTATTTTTTGAGATATGATGTTACTCATACAATAGAATTATGAGGAAAACCGCTATTCAGAAAATGCATTTAAAGATTTTAAATGCCAATAAATAAGCATTGTTTACATATAAACATCTTATTTTGATTTTATTTGACATAGATATAAAATAAAGATATCACTACTGGAAACAGAAACATATCTAATTTTTGAAACTGTAAAAAGTAAAAACGGGAATTTTCGTAAAAATTCATGTTTTCATTATAGCTGGGCATCTTAAAGCTTAGTTAAACTTGATATATATTAATACATATAGCAGTTTCTATATAATCAATGAAATCACAACTGTAGCAACAGAAGAATTTCTAAGTCTATGGTTTCTTCTATTGTATGTATATACATTTCATATTTCAAGAAACATCCAATTTATAGTTCACAAATTTTTATCTGTATATCAAATTTATTCAGTGTGATTGATTAGTAAAAATATATTCTACCTGAAATCTGTGCAATTAAATGAGCTTATGCATTTACAATAATGCTATATATCGTAAAAGTCTTATATAAAGCATTTAAAAACAATAATAAAATCTAAAAAAAAAAAACCTTATCTTTTCCATGCGTACAGAATCGATGAATTTCAGCTAATATTTAACATAAAAGAATTTTATTTTTCCGATTAAATACCAAATTTGAATTATTCAGCTATTTCTGTTTTTGAGAAACCGCAGTCACAGACAAACACTATTTCAAGTATCGTTCATTCAGAATAAAGGAAGTCTAAAATGTACAAATTTACCAAAGTCTTGTAGGGATTCTTTTATTATTGCAATACTTTCTCTTATTTTAAACATAATTCTCAATACTTTTTTGGTATTGTCGACTTTCTGGCACAGAGGTAGCGCGTCTTCCTCGTGTTCTGGGAGTCCCGGGTTCGAGTCCCGGTTCGGGCATGGTTGTTCTTCTGTGTGCTATCTGTGAGATGTGTGACTGTGCCTCCCTGTAAAAAGATCTGTGCAAGCCAATGTGGCGAACGTGTAGCTAAGTCGTACTCTTGGCCTTAGTTGGCGCTACTTCGAAAACAAGAGACGCTCCTTTCGGTTTAAATCTGCTGCTGTATCAGCTGGGGACTTGTCCATAGGCAAGTGCCATGAGTAACAACAACAACTTTTTTGATATTTAAACGTAAGCTTAAAATTGAATATATTCTTGGCAATTATGCTATCTTTATTATTTGTTAATAGTACTTCAAACTGCAATAATTACTTGCGTTAGTGTTTTGAAAAAATACCATAGATCTTGCTACTCAGACGATACCAGATCCGATTTTGACGAAAGATAACTATTTGTTGTATTGCATTTTAACCTAAATCGGAAGTAATTATCAATATCAATTTAGATATTTTGAAAGAAAACCATTGGTTGATTTTTTTTACCCCTAACGAAATGGATAAGGCCTACAAAGCCAAGCATTTATTATTGAAGAGTATAAAATAATTTATTTATGGCACAAATCAAATTTTATCCCTCCAGCTCTCTTTGCTTTTAACCATTGTATTAACTTATATTCGGACAGTCAGATGGACAGAGCTTACTTAAATGAAGATAGCTCTAAATTTGACTAAAAAAACTACACATTTGGTGTAAAAACCAGATACCAAATTTCATCTTTCTAGCTCGAAACGTTTATGAGCTATAGTGTTTACAGACAAATTGGAAAACATAATTTTAAAAAGTTTTTTTTCTTTTAGCAAAGTCAGAGAAGTGGAGGTTTGTCACAATCTTCGGATTGAAATTTTTATTGAAGAATATGAAATAATTTATTTATGGCACAAATTAAATTTTATCCATCCAGCTCTCTTTGTTTTTAACCATTGTATTAACTTATATTCGGGCAGTCAGATGGACAGAGCTTACTTAAACGAATATAGCCCCAAATTTGATTTAAAAAATACATATTTGATGTAAAAATCAGATACCAAATTTCATCTTTCTAGCTCAAAACGTTTATGAGCTATAGTGTTTACAGATAAATTGAAAAACATGATTTCAAAAAGTTTTTTCTTTCTTTTTTTAAAGTCAGAGAAGTGGAGGTTTGTCACATTCTAATGATTTAAATTTTTTGATGATTACAACATGCTCTTTTTGTATCCTTTGTATACGAGAAAGCTAAGATAATTAATCCTTTAAAAGGGTCGTGAACATCAAATTATCCACAAAGCCTTTAATTGATTTTAAACACGATCGATATTGCTGGCTGAAGACAGCTAATAATATAATGTATCGACTGAAGTGTTACATAAATAAATCCACCCTCCCTAATTGTCTCCATTGAAACTAAAATTTTAATTACCCTCTACTAGTTTATATGAATGATGGGTTAATATAGCTACAAGTATATATTTTGTCAGAATTTAAGCCCATTGTTTGTATGAAACAAAGCTAGTCAAATCCAAATGGAATGATCCGATTAAATTGTGTTTACTAATTCAATTTTCCCTCCAATATTGTGTTATTGAATTCTCTTGAAGAGTTCGCCCTTATTGAGGTTAATAAGGGAAAACTAGTAGAATATTATTATAGTTGTTAATAAATATAATTCCTAATTTCACATCTTGCATTATTAAGTTATCTGTTAAAAGAAACAATAGAATAATAACTATTCAGTATTAGATTTAATTATCAGGGGGCATATCTTTATGGAATTACGAATCTCAAGATCTCTGACGTATTTTTAGTTATAGAGGGATGCATTGCTTAGTGGACATAATTTGTTCCCTAGTCTTATTTCCAATGTGAAACACTAGTAAGGCAAAATAATTTTTCCGTAAGAAATCATGTACGTTCCATTTAAAATTAAAAAAAAAAAACCCTCAAAAAATTATGTTGATGTCATTAACCCGGCAGGACGGGCGCGGGGTGTTTCAACACCCCACGCCCAAAAATATTCATCTGCTGTCTGTCTCTATAAACCGAAGTGGTCTGGTCCATCAGTACCTGCCTCTAAGGTCCCTTTCCATGCATAGAGTCTGAAAACGGCAAATTCAGACTCCCTTTTAGTCTTATAGAAGGATTTTGGGGTGTGCGGACACCCCGTGCGCGCGCTCGTGTTAGTATTTTTCAGTGCGAAACCATGGCTTGTTCCAGTCGTTCTGTTCGGTCTTTTCCTCGTTTGACGTATGGACAAGAAATGAACAGACTTCAGGAGATGTCAGAGGAGATTTCGTCACATGAAAAGAATATCGAAGAAGAATTAAACGATTTAGATAATGATGACATATTCAGTGAATTCTGAATTAGAAGAAGAATGCAATTCTTTAGAGGAAGTTTGCGACAACACTAGCTTTTTTATCGGAAAAGGTATAAAGAAAGCTGAGTTACGGAAGATGCTATTTATGTCCAAGAAACAAGGATATTAAATCGAAAATCATGTTTGTGAGGGGCGATAAAAATATATGTCGAAGACACTCAGAAATTGAAGCTGTATGTAATAACTACGAAAATCTTAAGTTTCAGATTATTGTACACCTCAATTATTAAAAATATTGATTATTATCATTATTTAAATTTACTATAATGTATAATTTTTATTATAATAAAAATTGTAAAGAAAAATCAGTAAGTGCTAAAGGGGAAAATTTCCATTTTTCGAACTGAGACAAAAACGGTAAGAGCTTTTAATTTATTCGTTAATAATTTTGAAAATTAAGATAATTTAACATATTAGTTATCATTTTTCTCGCAAAAAAGTGTAATTATCATAAATTTTCATAGGAATTCAAATCTTCAAAATTTTTCGCATTTATGCCATTTAATATGTTTGGGGTGTGCTGACACCCCATGCCCGTTCCCGTGTTACTTTTCAACGCGCCCGTCCTGCCGGGTTAATTATTCAAAATTTATATTTTTTTAGTATAAAAATTATTAAAGACATTTGTTTTTGGCTACCTTTTAAAATTTTGCGAAAATGAGGTGCAAAAGTATAGTTAAAAAAATATAGTTATAAAAGTATAGAAAGCATAAGTAGGTATGCTTTATCATAGTGGTGCATCCCCCGGGGGGGCACCTCATAATTGAGGATGACACGCTTCCGGTATGGTGGTTGAATCTAGCCACTCTCGGTGGGCACGCTAATAGGAGGAGGTCGGACTCCTTCCATCGATGACGGGACGTACTTCCTACGGGAAGGGCTGTACCGTGGTCGGTGATGGTCATTATGAGTCAACCGCAGTTCCTGTCAGTGTTGCTGCTGTGGTGGTCGGGGCATTCAGTTTTATGGTTAATCCGCAAGTCTTCGTATTGGGTCGAAGAGTCTGTCTATGACTTATCATAATGGTGCTTTTGAACATGAAATGCCATAATTTCCAACACTTTTAGCAATTATCTTATTTTATTAGAAGATTATTGCACCGTTGCACCTATTATTTTTTTTCTTGTAGGAATAAACTTCGCATCTTTTTGCTGTGACGTAGAATGCATTTTAAAAAGTTATCTGATAATTTCGGCTATGATTTTCCACCAGATTACCGATATCGTTGCAGTCCACCTCTACCTTCTATCCCCCCACACGGAGTCGCTTTCGATATAGCTATTCGGCTAAAACTTCATCTGTTGTTGTTGTTGTTGCTTATGGCACTTTCCACAAACAAGTTCGCTGAGGTAGTCAGCGATTTAAACCTAATCAGCGTCTCTTGTTTTGTAGCAGCGCCAACTTGTGGCAAGAGTACGACTTTTGCTACTCACTCACCACATTCGCCTGCACAGCCCCTTTTTACAAGGGGGCACATTCACTCACCTTACAGATCACACACAGAAGAACAACCAGTTCCAAAATCGGGACTCAAACGCACAGATCACGAGGAAGATATGCTACCTATATGTCAGGATGCTGACTCTATTACTTGTATATCATATATATACGAGAGATTAATCCCCAAAAATTGCATGATACCTCTGTAAAAATCGACCTTCACGCCAAAGAGCTGTATTTCCTGATTATCATTTGGCAAGTTTATGCAATTTTATTCAAGAGCCCTGATTTTATGAGGAGAGGGAGGAGGGATTAACGTCTCTTTCTTTCAAAGTTAAACTATGGCTAATAAGGGGAAAGTTAAGCTATGGCTATGGCTAATATGGCTTTTATCGAAAGCATGCGAGAATGTTTGAGAGGCCAATACCTCTGGTTTATGCATATAATATTTATAAAAATTGAAAACTCAAATTTACCGGATTGTATGTGGAGCAAATAAATTTAGATATGTAAATTAATTACCACAGATATAATGGTACCATAGAATTACCATTATAAAAAACACTTCATCGGTGTTGATATAAAGGTTCTTAAATAAACAATGTATATAACATAACATAACGCAATCCTGCGTCTCGATGCCTATAACACTAAGTTATTTAACCAGTTGGATGAGCAAGAGATGGGAAAAAAGATTAAAATGAAACCTGCTATGTATATTTCAATGTATCATGTCAGAACATGATTTCTTGAAGGGCCAAGCATTACATGCTCGTGCGAGTTAAATTATACTTTTATTCTTTTAATCGTTTCATCGAATGAGTCACTTTGGTATGGCAAACAATCCAAAAAAACTTTGTCTCGCATTGATTGTTAAAAAAAATATCCCATTTTCTATTTATTTCATTTCACATAATCACGTGCTCAAAATGACATTTTTCTAGGTTTCATTCGCTGTAGGCATTTACTTATTGTTTTTAAATCAGAGCTTTTGTCAAGGTCACTGCCACGCTTTATTAAACGCTGATTTTTTTAGATTCTATGCACATAGAAAATTTTTTATTTTTAACCTGCGGATTTTTGTAGGCGCCACAAACCTCATTCCAAAAACAACATCTTCTTCTGGCATGATAAAAGTGTTAAAACGAAGAGAAGACAAACCATCGATTGATATCCAGAGAGAATGCCATCGATATCAAATCTAACACGAACGTATTCAATTTTTGTTGAAGTTATAATTGGATGTAGGTGACAAGAATACTTAAACAAATGGTGACTATGGTTAAACTCAAAGGGGAATTAGATTACCAACTGAAAAGGGGGGGAGATGACAAATTAAACTGTGAATACATGTATGGCATGTATAAACAAACAACATATATTGTTGAGTCTGAAATCTGTAGAGTCCGTCTAGGTCCTGTGTTTTGTTTTCCTTCACGAGAACTGCATTTTCGAGGACTTTTAAACGAATTATTTAATTGATTTTGATTAGTGGTATTTTTGTATTAGTTACTAAGTAGGCTTAAAGAGGTCTTGGTATTTATGAATTAACGCATAATAAACTTTTTAATATATCTTACATAAATAAAAAAATAAATTTAATTGATTTTTAAAAGTGACTTTTTGGTCTGAGTTATTGTGTAATCCCGAACATAGACAGATTTAAGCCAATCTGTCTATGTATATTTTGTCGAGCTGGATTGACCAATATATTCTTAGCTTTTTTTCATCGAAACTACACTCGTTAAGCGAGTCAATTAAATATTTTTCTTAAATTTTATTTTGTCTTATTTTACTAATCACTTGTTATGCATGATGCTCGTTGAGTGAGGTTTGATTGTGCATTTGTTTTGTTTGAAAGTAACTAAAAGATTATTTCGAGACAAACTTACAACAATGATAGGATTACGAGAGAGACAACTGAAATGGCTGAAGCTGTTATTATTTTTATTTTACGAAGTATTGCCACTGTTCCTGATTATAGTTTCTTAATACGGCTAGTATTCGTAAATTCATGTACCCATATAGAAGAGTAGTAATAGTTCATTCGTTAATTCATATATCAATAAATCCATATGCTTTTATTATTTTTATTTTACGAAGCATTTTATTATTTTTATTTTACGAATCATTCATTATGCATGGTGCTCGTTAAGAGAGGTTTGACTGTGCATTCGTTTCCTTTGGAAGTAACTAAAAGATTATTTAGGGACACACTTACAACAATGGTAGGATTACGAGAAAGATATCTGAGAGGGCAGAAGCTTATAAAACCCCGACACATTAACAGCGATTAATCTATTCGAAAACTAAACACAAAATAATTTGAATTTGATACATAGATGTATCAACAGATATCATAAGTAAATGATAAATAAATAAAGATGTCTCAAAATATAAAATATTATATAACATTCATTCACAAAAACGATAAAATAAACTTATACTCATTTTGTGCTTGTTAAAAATTTAAGAAATGAATGAGCAGGTAATATATGCATAATATTTTTTTAAACAATAGCAATTATATGTGTTGCTTCATAAACATTATGGAATTGGGAAACTGGATTTTCATTTGACGTTTTTAATCCTTTATTTTAATGAGGAGACATTAAAATCACTATAAAAGTAGTTGTTATATAGGTGATGATTTCCAGTGTTTTTATTAAAACGAAGTTAACAATAATTTTATTAGAGTAATCTTGAAGTACTATATGTAAGGTAATGTATAGTAATTATCAAAATTATAATCGCAACCATTATTAAAAATTCCAGATATTTTTTGGGAGCTAATAAGAAAAAGAATCCACGATTTTTTTAAAAAAATTTCATGCCATAATTTGTTCTATAAATATTAATTTTGATAATATGAAATTATTTTAATTATAAAGGCTATGAATTTTTTCAGAATTAGAATCTTTAATAAATCTCAAAATTGTAAGTTAGAAGATACAATTAATAATTGTTTAGAATGAAATTAGAATTATTTAAAAGAAAAGTTCTTTATAATCAGAGCATTATTAATTTATTTTCAAGAGGTATTTATATAAATTAGAGTCAGAAAGTCAAATAAAAATTATAAAGTTAAAAAATTTTATAGCTAATTTTTAATTCCTATATTAACATTTCCTCTTAAAAATCTTCTTGGTACCAAACTCAATTAAAAGCAGTATTAGATTATTTATTATTAAATAATAAGAAATTAGTTCTTAAAACTTAAAATATGACAGTTATAAATCATACAAAATATAAACTACATTTATATGAAAAATTCGGAAATCTTTTCAAAAGATAACCTTTTTCGAAATACCTGAGTGCACAAATTGAAACTTAATTTTGTCGCTTTCTTAATTGAATTCAATCTTCATTGATTAATATTCGTTTTTTTTTTGTTATTACATTTTAATCACAGAATAAATTCAAATCTCCACTTACAATAAGAGCAGTAACAATTTATCAGTATTTAGACCTTTCTAGCTAAGTAAATAAATGAATGTTACGCCGAATTTAATCTCAGTCATTACATTTTATTGAAATATATTCTCTGAAATTCAAAAGGTTCTAAGAATCGTCTTTCGCCTTCAAATTGCTGATAAAATAAAAGTTAATAGAGCTGTTAAACTTTTCGTGGAAAAGGGCACTTTCTCCAAGAAATTCGTCTCCTTTTATTTAATTATAAAGAAATCTAAAATCGATAAGAAGAAAAAAACGACAAAATGTACTGGAAAATGGGTTTAATCTATTACACGTGGGAAAAAAATACACGACGTCTCGATGGATAAGAAAATAAATATGTTTTCGTCTTCGAATGGAAGGTTTCTTGTTTCGTTTTTATTATTCACAATTCTGTCTTTTTCCGAAATTTGAATTCTAAAAGAAAGTAAAATGATAGCACTGTCTTATCTCTTTTCTTTTCTTTTTCTTGTATTGTTTTCTGAAATATTGCTCTTATTTATTTGTTTCATTCTGGTCACATTTTGGCTTTAAGAATAATAGAAAGGAAAGTAAACATTTAAAGATTCAGCTAAACATGTACTTGAAATGATTTCGGTGTTAAAACTTGATAATATGTATGTGTCCTCTATTAGTTTTTGTATCTGAAATTAAGAATAATAGAAAGGCAAATAAACATTTAAATAGTCAGCTAAATATGCACTTGAAATGAATTCGGTGTTTAAACTTATTGATGATATGTATATGCCCTCTATTTGTTTTTGTATCTGAAATTAAGAATAATATAAAGAAAAGTAAACATTTAAAAAGTCAGCTATACATACACTTGAAATGAATTCGGTGTTAAAACTTATTGATGATATGTATGTGTCCTCTATTTGTGTTTGTATCTGAAATCAAGAATAATAGAAAGGAAAGTAAACATTTAAAAAAATCAGCTACATATACACTTGAAATGAATTCAGTGTTAAAACTTATTGATGATATGTATATATGCTCTATTTACTTTTGTATCTGGAATTTCAAATTTAATAATTGTTGAATGACGAGATTATTTATAATTTCATTATAATGTAGGTGTAAATGAATAGATGAGTTTCAGGAGCAGTTATTTAGTAATTTCTAAATTTGACATTTCAAAAAACAATTCAAACACGAAAATGAAAATACAAATATTTCATTTAAATTGCAATCTAATAATGACACACAAGAAGAATGGTGAAAAATATATATTGAAGTTATCAAAGTAACGCCATCTGTTGTAACAAAAGGGCAGATAGCAGAGAAATGTAACCTCTACATATTCATGCTTCTTTGCGAAATGTTTTGGGTAGCTATTACCTAGTGGTAAGGTCTCGGTTCGTGAGTCGTAGGATTTCAAGTTTGACGACGTAATGAGATCACTAATGGTTTTTACTACACGCTGAAATGTGTAGTAGAAGCCAAGAAATAAAGAATTTTTCCTAGAGAATATTGCAGAAAATTCCACACTTGTCCTGAAGGAGCGAACGGTTTTCGAATTTGCCTCACCCACTTTGATGGAAGGCTATTTAAAGGCACGTCTGAAGGCGTAGAATAAGATCAGTTCTGAGAAAAAGCTACGTTAGTTGGCTTAACTTAAAAGAGCGTCTTTTCTCTTTGACGTGATTTCTATAGTTTTGCTGTTACTCGAAAATAGCGTTTTAAGTAGAATTAATTCGCTGTGAATTTGCTGTTGGTGTTCGCATATATAATACACATTTTCCTAGACAATAAAGTCTGCATATTCTTGAGTGAGGATTTTCATAACAATAAGTAATCAATATGTAATTCGTATTTAAATAATTTCTCAAAGAGATATTTTGTGCTAAGTTTGGTTTACCAAATTAATTTATTATATGTTTTGTATTGTATTCCGTGGGATATTACTGTGTAATACCAACAAAATTCGCCGACTATTTATAGAAATCCTTTAATAATACATTTAATTGATAATTGTGATAAATGAACTAGAGTTTTTTTACATCTAATTAATGAATAGTCATTGCTGAGTTACACTGAAGTTACGTTTTTGCTTTTTGACAAGCAAATGTAGAATTACACTGAAAACCATCGCACATCCTGCATATATGCTTGTGTATAAGAACGTCCTTTCGCCACCTATGGAATCAAAACCGAGTCCTGCAAAAATGCATCCGATTCCAACACCTGAAAAGATAATGTTAAGCATCAAAAATTAATAAAAAGTAATAGATAACTATCACATTTTTGAATTAAGTATGTATCCAATATAATCAATTAATTTATTTGGCAATATGAGAGTAAAAGACAGATAAATTTAAAATAAGATTTCAATTCACTTAAAATTTTGAAATCAGCAATTATTTCTTAGATATTCTCTGTGGTGATTGCTGTATAAGCCAATTAATATCCTTCGGGCTGAAGAATCCCTTTTGCTTGATCGGTATGACACTCGGCTACTAACCATAAGATTGGGAGTTCGGGCCTAGCGCTATCCGCTATTCATCCAAAAACTCAAATGTGTTGTTGTTGTATGGTCCCATTGGCCAGCAGTGCTAGGCAGGTCCACGACTGGATGGGGAAAGATTGCAGCCTCTGTTAGTCGCAAGGACCAGAGCACCTGCAAACAGGTAGAGGACCGACTCAGCTCTATCACAGACATTCGCTTGCACAACCCCTTTTTACAGGGGGGGGGGGCACCACCGAAGAAAGCTCGCATGAAGCAGCTAAGTCGTAATCTTGACCCTAGTTGGCGCCAGTAAAAGAAAAAGACGCGCAATCGGCTTAAAAATTGCTGGCAAAATTAGTCATTTCATTTAAAAGTAAAATGTTCATCATATATTGTATCAACAATCATTCAGTTTTTAAGACGAACAGGAACCTTTAAAATGACATTCGGCAATTTTCACCTTCGCAATTTGAAATTTTACTGGCATTAAGAGTAATAGTATAGGAGATTACATGCAACATTTTAAAGATTATATTAATTTATTAATGAATCAGTGGGGGGGGGGGGTAGTAAAATATAATATTAGCGATAAATAACGTTAATGAAAAAGTTCCTGGCGCTCCAAATTTCTTCGAAAGCGCTCCAATTTTTATTATTACTTTCTATATCCCTTTTGAAACAAAAGTTGGGAGTTATCTTGAAATTTGAGTA